>JABWTJ010000482.1:0-477500 GCA_016801875.1 Solanum sitiens | reverse complement strand
ATCAGTGACCGTTCGAAGACAAGGGTGAGAAATTTTTTCCGGGCTGCCTTGAGTTCTCTTTGTTTAAGTCCACTCTTTTCGGACTCAGACTATTGGTAAAGTTGTTAGTTTTTGGGTTGTACTTTGTTCTTAGATTTGTCATTGATAGAGTTTTGGTACATTGACTTTCGAGTTCTAGGGGTTTTATTTCTCCATTGTTTAGTTGTTTAGTCCCTAAATAAATAATTTAGTTATTTAAAATTACTTTTGTATGTTTAAATGCCTTATTTTTTGGTTTAGTTGCTTATTTTGGTTGTAGTAGTGGTTCTCCCACTGTAGAGTTAGTGTGGGTGTCAATCACGACGGTTTGGATCGTAACAATAGTTTATTGTTCTTTTTTCATGAACTTTTTCTTATTGGTATGAATGTAAAAATAAAGAATTGGGATACTTTTGATAGTTTTCATAACTTACTGGGGTTTTATACTTTTGAGAGTATCTTAAAAGTGTTAGCTTAATGTAAGGTAAATGGTCAGAGTGTCCATGATGGTTGTTAGTATTGAAAGTGTGAGATTCAATGGAAAGATGTGAAGAGTATGTGGAGTGAAGTGAATTAAAAATATTGTTATTGACTCTTCAAGGAAAACCTTTCATGTTATTTGATAAATTCTTGTGTGACAATATAGTTCGTTTTGTACATGGTTGTGAGTGTGATGAACTAGCTAGGTTCACGTGTGTTTTCCCTATTGAGGATGGGTCTCTAGTTGTGAATCTGTTGTATTGATCCAGCGATGTTCTCTTGGTTGAGTGGGATGATTTGGGAAGACGTTAAATCAGATGACATGTGGTAGGTTTTTGGAGTTGTTAAAGTATTTTAATGGTTCTACTTGTACCACCTTGCTTATGAGAAATTATAGAAGAGCTACCTTGTGTATTGATGGTTGTCTGACAATCTTAATTTTTAACTTGTCGTCAATGTCATGTATCGATTATGTATGGTTGAATATGGGGATTTGAATAAAATTTTGTGGTTCTTAGACGAAATCTACAATTACTAAACCTAGCATTTCGATAGTGTTACTGGATGGTTTGTATGGTTGGACACATCTCTCAAGGAGTATGTGATGTTTAAAGATTGAAATTTGTGTAATTTAAGATTATGGAAATTTATGTTGTGAGATGGAGATACTGATAAGAACTATGATTGTTTGGATATTATGCGCGTGTGTTGGGGTTTAGGTTCACCTCTAATTGTGGAGAGTTTTGATTTAGGAGTTTATCATGGTTATGTGAGAAAGAATTTGTCTTGCTGTTTGTGTCACGCCCTTGATAACATGTGCAGAAATGTGTACGATCAACTTTGGTGGTTATTGAGATTTGTTTTGTTGATTAGTGAAGTTACATACAACAATATTTATCGCTTGAGTGCTGAGATTACTTCATTGATTCATGGTAAGGGAGGATGTGTAGATATTGAATTCGTTGGTTTGAGGTTGGAGATGTGAAACTCTTAGGGGTTATGAGATTCGATACGTAAGAAGGGCATGCGAGACAAGTATCCTTAGTAATTCGATGTTTGAGATACTACTCTACCTTTAATTTACCAGTCTTTTATAGTTGATCCCTACTGTATGAGTGATGGGTAAGTTGGTATTTATTGTAAAGACCTAATTCCGTCGTTATGAAAAAGTGAATCAAGAAAGAATTGGGGCCAAAAAATATTTTGATAGTAACTTGGAATTTTCCAACCTAGTCTAGATTTGAATTAAATATAGGGCATTAAGGTGTAGGGAAATTTAGTAATTAATGAGAGATCTAATAGTAAATTTTATTACATGAGTGGATAGCTAAGACGATAAGGAACTCATACCACTTTACGGAATTAAATTCGGGCGACTAGAACTCCCTAAATTGATTTTTTTGTGAATGGGTACATTTTGTCTCCATAGAGGCCGCTAGAGAAGGATTCTAGGCGCTGTAGAGGCAATGCTGGAGCAGGATGGGGTCGCTGTAGCAGTCCAGATACGACTTAAAGTCACTTATAAACTCCTAAATGACCATATTTGGTTTTTCAACTTTTAGGTCTAAAGAGGTGACCCTAGACGAGTTCTTGACAGTTTGTCACCATTCTTGAGGCTATATGTAAGATTTTAACATCCTAAATTCAATTTTCAATCCGTAGAACGTGTTTCATGATTTATCATCTATTGGAAGGGTTTTGATATGCGAATTATGGTGGAAAAAGCCCTAAATTTGGTATTAGGATCTTGGGTTGGTCTAGCATTTTTGGGTTTGTTATAATTTTTAGATAATTAGACCTTTGATTATTGATCTTTGCATATATTAATTGTTGTAGACCTAGAATAAGCAGAAAAAATCAGGAAAAAGAAGATTCAAGTGCCTTAGGGGGTTCAATCTTGGATTCTAGGTAGGTGATGGTAGTGATTTCATGTTGGTGTGATATATGTTTGTAATTGCTTCATTATAATGCATGTATGTATGCAAATGTTGCATTTTTTATCACCTTAATCATAATTGAGGATAATTAAATAATGGTGAGCCATGATCACCTCTGTTGTATGATCTTGATGATGTACTTGTTATTGTGGTGTGGATTGTGGATCAGATTGCCACTTTCCAGCAAACTAACATTGATTGGGTTGTAATATTCCGACACAACTATTTGATCGGCTGCCAAATTCCTGTACAACTATTGGATCGGGTTGCCACGTTTTGACACAATTATGAGACCGCTTGCCACATTCCGACATAATTATGGGATAAGATTGCCACGTTCCAGTAAGCTAACAGATTGATTACGATTAAATTGGATTCCGTGAAAGGACCATTGAATTGTCATGTCTATATAAGTGTGATGATTACGTTCATATCTAATGATTATTGATATTGGAAAACTATTTGTTGCTCTAAAATGATTTAATTGTATATTTTTGAGAACTGTGAAACTGTTTGTTGATGTGAAGCATGATGATATTGTATATGTTTTGTATATGACTGTTTTATAATGTTGGGGTTACTTACATGTGTTTCACTTAGTGAGATAGTTGCGTGATCCTACAAGTACACTGTGGTTGTGTACTAATACTGCGCTTGCTCTTGTTTTTGTTGAGTACAGGGCATCTTAAGGCGGCTATTGATAGACCTTGATTAGAAGATTAGTGACTATTCAAATTCAAGGGTGAGGTCATTCTTCCGGGCTGCCTTGAGTTCACTTTGTTTAAGTCCACTCTTTTCAGACTCATACTATTGGTTAAGTTGTTGTTAGTTTCAGGGTTGTGCCCCTTGTTCTTAGATTTTTCTTTAGTAGAGTTTTTGTACATTCACTTTCAGGTTCTAGGATTTGTATCTCCGCATTGTATAGTTATTTAGTCCCTAAATAAATAATTTAGTTATTTAAAATTGCTTCTTGTTTAAATGTCTTAGTTTTTGGTTTAGTTGCCTGTTTTGGTTGTAGTAGTGGTTTTTCCACCGTAATGTTAGTGTGGGTGTCAATCAAGACGGTCTGCGTCATGGCAATAGTTTATTGTTCTTTTTTCATGAACTATTTCATATTGGTATGAATGTAAAAACAAAGAACTGGGATACTTTTGATAGTTTTCATAACTTACTGGGATTTTATATTTATAAGCCAAAAATACAATTTAAAAATTCAAATTGCATGTAGAGCAAAGCATGAACTTTATTTAATATTATCATTTCATCTCACATGGTTATTAATTAAAATAATATTTATTATCTGGGTATAAAGGGTTTAAAAGACTTTCGTATGTGGTGAGTTTAATCAAGGGTAGATGTTTGATTTCCTTCATAACCACACATGTTTTGTACCAAGGTCATACCATATTAATTTTGTAAGTCGTGTATGCTTTGAATTAGAAAAAAATATTTATATATTTTTAATCCTTGAAAAGAAATTCACTCTCAAAAATAGAACATTCTTCATGCACCATAGACATCAATTCTATAATAATTGTTCATTGTGTTTTAATTTTTTTCTTTGTATATTTTAGGATACTCGTAATCTATATTTGTTTAGAAAAGAAATAAATTGGTTTGGAAAAGAAATATATTGTCCTTCTACAATTTGGAGAACCTTTTCATTAGGTTTGGGACAACTGAAATTTATATATAGAGATATAGTTGGGAATTATAATGCATGGTACATGACACAATATAGTTCTAAAGGCTTGAGAAGATTGTAAGGGAAACACTTCTTCTTTTCTTTCAAAGTGGACAATTTATTTCCTTTCTTCTTAGAGGATTAGGCCCTAGTTGAACCTCGTTAAATCCTTGTATTACTTTTTCTTCTCTAGTATTTGTTTGTGATTGTGTGCTAGTAGTCCACGAGATTCTCACAAAAACAAATAATGTTATATGGATTAAAATTAATCTTGAAAAACCTATCATTGTTTACATGAACGTAAGACTTAACTAAGAAAAGGCACAATTGGAGAATAGAATTTAGACTTATTAAATAACCTTTAAAAGTATTATTTAGGGAAAATGGTCAAAAATACCCCTGGACTATTCGAAAAGGTTTATAAATGCCCCTCGTTTACCTATTGGGTTAAAAATACCCCTTCATCCACCTTTTTGGTCCATAATTACCCTTAAAACTAACAATCTTTTATTTTTTTTAATTATTATTATTAATAATTATTATGTGGCTACTTTCTATTGGATAAATTTAAATTTCAACCCCCCAAAAATGTTTCTACCCATTTGACCCATATCCACATTTTTTGACCCAAACCAAATTAAAAATTCATCAAAACTAAAAGATTTGAACATCTCTTTTCTACCATTCCAACCTAATAACTTATTCTCTTTTCATCACCATATACAACCTCAATCAATGATAACTAGTGTATTTAATACCAATTAGAACTAAAAAGCTCTTCTTGATTATGTTAGAATTTGGTCAATGCTACTATTAAAATACAATCAAATAGAGCTTTTTAGTGCAACTCCACTATAAAAAATTGAATCTTTGAAAAGAGTTTGAACCAAAAGGAAGAAATAAGAAGACCCAATTCAGGTTTCCTCAATGCCACCATGAAGACATAATCAAGAACAACTCTTTTAGTGCAACTCAACCATGAGAATTGAATCTTTTGATAAAATTTTTAATTAGTTTTGGGTCAAAAAATGTGGTTATGGGTCAAATGGTAGAAAAAATTTGATGGATTGGAATTTAAATTTATCCAATAAAAAGATGCCACATAATAGTTATTAATAATAATAATTAAAAAAAAAAGATTGTTAGTTTAAGAGTAATTGTGGACCAAAAAGGTGGATGTAAGGGTATTTTTCAATAGGTGAATGAGAGGTATTTTTAAACCTTTTCAAATAGTTCAAGAATATATTTGACCTTTTTCCGTATTATTTAAAACATTATTAAGCATAAACTCCACGTTTTACATTTATATGGCACACTTTTTTTAATCAGTTTAAAAAGATTGCATATGTCCTTATTTGCAAATGTTTAATTAGACTATTTACCTTTTACCATGTTGGTTTCCCTTATTTGAAAAAATATTCATAAAGGTACTATTCTGTTTACAACTTCACATGTTTAAGGATGATTTTGGAACATACATATCAAAGCCTTTCCATATTTGTCTCTAGTGAAACTACATCATATAAATTTAAATGGAAAGAATATATATTTAACTTATTGTTAGATGTATGACATATTTAAATATTGTTGCCGTGATACAAGTCATACGTTTTAGATATAGAGAAGAATATTTTTTTTAATGTCATCACACAATTAACATTAAAAGTTATTCAGGAATCCATCAAAATATTTTTGTACATGACTTTAAAGAAAATAAACTAAAAACTTTATAATTGGAGAAACTTTTAAATAGCTTACCTCTAAAACATCGGCTTCTTATTCATCATGTATGGTAAAATATATTGGAACTTCCACTAATATTGCATCCATTTCATCACCAGCTTTACGTTGCTTATCCATATTCTAAAAGAAACGATGAAAAAATTAGTTAGATATTTAGTAAAACAAAAAATTGTGTGATATAATTGAAGGTTTTGTAAAAGAGATAAAAATTGCTCGCTTGCTACTCATTTGTGTGAATGTATCAAGTAACATTTTAAGAACATAATATAAGTGATATAATACCCAATATATAAAATAAAAGGATGAATGTTTATTAATCTTATGCACTTTGTAAGAAGATCAATGATGGTCGTGGTCATGCAGCTCTTAAGATTACTAAATATTTGATAAATAGTTTCATCCTATTGTAACATGTAGCTCGTCTCCTGCTTTGACTACGATTCCTAATATACCTTGTAATCCTAAGGACAAGGGATAGCTAATTTAGTGTGGAGTCCAACAAATTATTTTTGTGCATGTCTCAAAAGGACGAAAACTAACACCTTGTAATTGGATTTCTAAAACTTACCTCAACCACATCAGCTTTTGATTCTTGAGGTTCAAGAAAAGATATGGAAACTTCCAACTTCGTACTGCTTATCCATATAAAAGTTGCAAATATAGAAAAGTTAGTCAAAACTTTTGTAAATAAAAAACTTGTTTGAAGTGATGAAGAAGGTTTTTAAAAAAAGATGTGAACTACTAACTTACTTGTTTCATGTAATATTTTAAGAACTTAATTAAACTAATACAATACCAAAAAAAAGGTTGAGAAAAAAAGATGTACTCATCATAGTACACATTATGTGACAAGATTAATGATGGTTGTGGACTTGCATCTCTAAAGTTTCACTAAAATCATTGTATTTGTGATAAAAAAAATCATCCTAAATTCAATTTTCTATAAAAAAAAAGTTAAATCTTTGTGGGTCAAATTTATTTTGAAAATTTCTATTTTTGATGAAATTGTTAAAACTTACTGCAAAACTCTTTCGCATATTAAATTAATCCTCACCATAGTAATAATTATTTCTCTCGTAGTTTGGTCAAATCTAAGAGGATTGATTTCATCTATTCTAACCTAGATTTACTAGAAATTACTTAAATTGGTAAAATGAAAAGAAAAGACTAGACTGAAAAGAAAAATCATGAAAAACTTAAATTCATCTGACTAGTGCTAGTGATAAATATTTCAAAGTGGAAAACTACTAAGTTATTCATTGCAGTGATTTATGAAATGACTCTATCTAGTTATTAATAATTTAATTATCCTCCCTATCTAAAAATATGTATACATTTTTTTAGAATGAAATGATCATTTGAGATAGTTTGGTCATGTCATAGGTTGAGACTATGGAAAATAGTGGTATTAAATATTTTAAGGAAGAAGGTTTTCTATGAAATATGAAAATACTTTGATATAATGCATATTTAATTGATTATACTGCACAACAGAGAAAAATATATGTATGGGCGATATCTACTGGTAAGTATTAGTATTTGTGTCTCCTATGTTTGCATTAATAAAGATATAATTTTAATCCTTCATACATACACTATTAAATCTCTGCGTTTTTAGGTTTGAACCTTAATAATTAAGTAAATTTTGTTAGATTCAACCATTCACTGGGTTTGGATAGGTAAAAATGATTAGATAACAAAATCTCATATAATTAACATGTCTATTCAAAGATTTCTTAAAATATTATAGTTCATTAATTCAATTCATTCACTACTAACACCATACTCTATCTTTATCAATCAATCATCATTGTTCACCATTCACAACTATTATCATCAACACCACACAACTATCATCATCAACTACCACCACTATCAATCACTACAATAAACAACAAAACTTAGCATCAAATATTTAACTTATTTTAATTTGTATTAGTATTTATATGTTGTGGTTGTGAAATGATTAAATTATTTTAGCTCTAGAGAAGAACATTATTTTTCTTTCATAACACAATTATTATAAAAAAGTTGTTCAAGTATCTATCAACAAATTTTCTATATAGATTATAAGGAAAAATTAAGCACCTTATAAGTAGAGATGTTTTTCAAAAGCTTACCTCTAAATCATCCATTAACGTTGCATCTCTGTCCCACAAACTTTGTTCTGGTTATTCATATTCTAGTAGAGAATAAAAAATACGTAGAAAGATTTTTTGTAAGATGAATATATTTTGTGAAGTAATAGAAAATGTTTTTTAAAAATATGAAAACTTCTACCTTGCTAGTAAATTATATTATGTGACAAGTAATATCCTAAGAACTTAATCAAAGTTCTAGAATACCCACACAAAAAAAGTGAATCTAAAAGATGCTTGTCCATCAATTTATACATTCACTAACAAGCATAATTATTGTTGTGGTCATTCATCTCAAACAATTTACCAAGTACATTGAATGTGTGATAAAAAGAAATTAGTCTTAATTAAAATTTCCTTCGAAAAAAGTTATAAATTTTGAAACAAATCAAATTTTGAAGTCTCTCTTTTTAAGAAAAATTTTAAAGTTGCCCACAACCTCTACATCTATCACAATTTAAATTAATTTTCGCCCATAACAATAATTATTTCTCTTTTAATGGTCAAACCTAAGATAATAAAATCTCCTTTATTAGAACTTGCATTCTTGAAATAAAAATATATGGTTAGGTAAAAAGAGGGAAAAATATGAAAAGCTTAGATCTATTAAAAAAGTTGAAATTTGATCTATTTTAATCATGCATCTCTCAAGATTAATTGTATTAGTGATCAAAATATTAATCTTAAATTTAAATTTCTTTTAAAATAAATTAAGAAATTTGGAGAAAATCAATTTTAAAAAATTCTGAATCCAAGAAAATGGTTAAAAGTGGATGTTACCTTTAGATCTAGAACAAGTAAAATTTATTCCCACATATTAGTAATTATTTCATTTTAAATTTGGTCAAACTCAAAATGATCGATTTTCTCTCTTTCTCCTTAAATGTACTAGAACTTGCATACATAAAATAGTAAGACAATATTAATAGCATCAAAGAAAAAGATCCGAGATAATTTGATAAAAGAATATATATATATATATATATATATATATATATATATATATATATATATATATATATATATATATACACACACACACACACACACACATATAGATCAATGAGATTAACAAGGCATAAGTGTAAACATCAATCTTTTTTGTAGTCGTTTAACTGGATTAAGAATCTTATTCCGATAGAATGACCACAAAAGGCGAAGAAGACAAAGTGGAGTAAAAAGAAACTATCAATATATAGACTTAGTGTCTTTACCTTCTTTTTTTTCTCTTTTGAACACTTTTTTTTGTCGGTAGAATTAAAGACAAATTCGTGTAATCTTCTTCTTGAATGGTTTTTGTGTGTGTGTATTCGATAACCTCCTAAATAGTCATTCAGATATGGAAAATATTTCACTAAAATTATTTTTAATTGTTTTTCCTATTAAGTCATCCAACTATAACTTTATGTACTAGAAATTTTTTTTTTTTGTCAACAGATTTCTTAGTTGCATACCATGTCGTATTAATTTCATATCCTCGTCTCATGTATGATAAAACCTAAATTAAATTTTAGTACCAAAATATAAAATGTTGTTTAATTTTAGATGTATATATCAATTTAATTTCATCCTAATGAGGATGATATTGTCACGACTCAGACCGTCGTGAGTGGCACCAACAATAATCAACCTTGTGGGAGAACCAAAGACTAACCTGAACAAACAACCACTATATAAATAAATCCAAGTCTTAGCATAAAAATAAAGAAAACCATTAAGTTATTAGAGAATTGAATCCTCATAAACTCAATTTGATAATTAAAACAATTGTGGTGCAGAAATTACCCCAAGAACTCAAAGTCATCATACCAAAACTCTAAATAGTTAAATTTGAGATGCAACCCAGAAACTCAACATCAACTAAAACATACAAGTATATGCCTGAATAAATGGATAAGAAGATGTAGAACAATCCATGGTAGCCTGAAAGATGGAGTTCACCCTTTGACTCGAAATTAGATGTCTCTCCACAGAGGTCTCGAAATAACCGCCGGAAGTTGTCCTTTACTCAACATGAAAAAGACATGTGCAGTACTAGTACAAACATCATAGAGTAAGTGGAATAACATGGCCAGACCAAGATATGAATGTAAATGGTCACTACAATATAGTGACATAAGAACAATTATCAACCACATAGAATCTGAGTCACATATCATGAAACAACAACACTTGGGTCAAATAATACATAACTACATGTCCCACATGTTCACAATACACATATGGGTCCTCTCAAGGAACTA
Source organism: Solanum sitiens (assembly GCA_016801875.1). Taxonomy (NCBI): domain Eukaryota; kingdom Viridiplantae; phylum Streptophyta; class Magnoliopsida; order Solanales; family Solanaceae; genus Solanum; species Solanum sitiens. Next base: position 467,257 of record JABWTJ010000482.1, on the reverse strand, counting down.
AGAATCACAAACATGAAACTCTCATGGAACCCGAACTCTGGTTTTTAGTGTGGCGACATGGTACCCTAGCATACATAGTAATTAGTTTACTATTATGGTACCTGAGTCATTTATTGCTAGTGCGCCATTGTGGTACTCAAGCCAACTAGCAAAAACCAACATTCATCAATAACCACATAGCATAATGAACAAGGCCACTTTAAAATAACAAACTCATTACATGAGATTACCTACATGATGTCATTTCATATGTCTCCCTACCATGAATTAAAAAAATGATATTACGAAATAGTTGACATGCATTCATAAATTGTTGGAAACACTGTCACGAATTAAAAAAGGTATTTTGATGGCATTATTTCTATCCCACAAAGACAAGACAACCTAAACCTCAAAGATAATGATAAAAAGAGAAGGTAAAGAAAGAATAAGTATATCACCATAATGTAATGCAAAAATCATAATAAACTATGACACCTTAGGCTAAACAAGAGGAAATAGTTGTAACAACCCCAAAAATGAACTAAATTAATCTAGTGCTTATCATGAGATTTATGAGTTAATAAGGTGTTAAATGATTAATATTAGCCTTAGAAGTCAGTTTGTAGAGTTTGGAAGTCAAACGTCAAAAAACGTCCAAGAAGTTCGGAAACTACTCTAACTTAAACTAGTGTGAAATAGTGTTTTGTAGTGGAGTTTGGGGTATGGTATGAGACTGAAATTGGGTATAAATGGTTCCTAAACATAGAATTACATGTAAATGGTCAAAACGTTCAATTACGACTCCCCGGGGACCGCCCTAAGGGTACCCAAGGAGGACCCAAGCATGGTCAAAGGAGGCTGCCGGACAGCCCCTTTTTGAAGGTGGTTGCATGTCGCGTCTGCAGCACTTAAGGGGGAAATTTTTCCCTGTGATGCGGGGAAAACATAAATCATTCTTTCTCAAATAAAATTCTAGAACCAGGAATTGGAGGTGAACCCGCGACGCGGAGTGACTTCCCTGATTTGGTCGCGTCGTTTTTAAGTCAAATTTGAATTGGTTAAAAGGTCCAATAAGTTCAGGGGTATTTTGGGTAGTTTAAGCCCCAAAAATTCACCAATTAATTTGAACCCTCAACTTAAAAGAAAATCTCTCCATTCCTTCATTCCTTCTCTCCAAAACCTCCATTAATGAAGCTTTGAAGCTCCAAGGAAGAAGACTAAATTTTCCAAGTTTTCTCCATCAATTTCGTGGAATTATCTTCAATATAGGTATGGTGTTTCATACTTAACTATTCTTCCAATCAAGGAGCCAATTTCAAAGGATTTTCAATGACTTTCAAAAACATAGAAATTCCTAGTATGAATTCTAGCCATGGGTTCTTGCATGAAAGAATTTAAATAAATGATTTACGATATAATTGATGTTAATTGAATGTTTTGAGATCAAAATTCCTATGAACCCATGAATTACATGAATTCTTATTTTTGGCTCTAAAGTGGGTGAATTGATCATGGTTTGATCCTATTAATTCATGTGTAGATTGTATTGAACTATTGAATTATGTATAGATCATGGTATAATTTTCTATAACCTGCCTTATAATGATTATATTCATAACGTACGTTGTTGGATCATTGATATGGATTGGTTGTGGGCTTAGTATTGTGTGAATGACTATGGGTAAGAGCCTTTGTGAAGTGGATTGATAATGTGTATGTTTGGTGAAAGTATGATTCTATGTAATTGGTTATATGTGACTATGATAGACTATGACGATGTCTCTATATGTGTTGATAGGGTATCTTTCTAGGTAGACCTAGTTGTCTCTATATGGTACTCGAATGTTATTGAATATTTGATACGATAAAGTGTGTCTTTATTGGTAGACTTAGGTTCCTCTACTTGATAAATGAAAGCTATGTGAACACGAAGTCTTGACTTTGTAGGCTTAAGAACCTTCGTCACGTATATGTTTAACGAATGATGAATGAAAGTCTATGATCGGTAGACCTAAGATGGGGCCCTTCTAAGGATGACTAATATAGGACCTTGAATATGAAAAGAAGGTCAAGAACATAGAATCTTGAATATAGAAAGAAGGCTAATGGAAACCTTGAAGCGAAACACCGTCATGGTATCCTTCTTGAGTGGAATGATGGACTTAGGGATAGGTTGGCTAGAACTGCATAAAATGATCTCTAAGGAAGTCATAAGATCTATCCTTCTAGACCTTGAATGACAACCCTCGTTGACCCATCCTTTGTAGGGGTATTATGATTTGGTAAGACTAAGAGATGGTACCTTCTGATATACCTTTATGTGAACAAACTTACTCTATGAGAACAAGGAAAAGCATCGAGTGAATATGCTTGTGGTAGTGGCTCTACTTAAGATGAGACTAGAGTACAAAGAAACCCTTGATATTCCTTAACCACGTGCCAACATGGGATGTGTCCTAGTTCTACCCTTGGCAAGTAGAACACCCTCCACAGAGTAGGGGTAGACTTCGAATTCCATACGTAGCTAGTGTGGTCTATGTCGGTTAATGCCCATTCTCATCATGTGGGATGCATTATAGTATTGGAGAAACTCTACAATGTGTAGGTAGTGGAATGGGACACTATCTATACATGGCACGAGTAGGCTTTGAAGATGCTAGGATGAGGTTCCCTTGGTCATCCAAGACCATTATGTGAAGTCCTCCAATTGATGAATGTCTCTTAAATGTTTTAATGAATATTGTTGACCAAGTTAATGTGTGATGAATGAAAATATGCTTATCTAGAGTAGCTTTAGGGATTGCTTAGGTAGGCTTGAAGAGGGTGTATGGGCTGTCTCTTCATGTCTTACTTAGGTGGGTCTTAGAGTAACTTTAGGTAAGGTGTTAAGTGATGAAAAAGGAATAATCTTACTTTAGGTAGTCTTGAGGATCATCTAGCTAGGTGTGAAGGGGTTGTATGAAAGGCCGCTTCATATCTTACTTAAGTGGGTCTTAGAATAACATTTGGTAGGAGGTCTATATGCTTCTATGGTTTCAAAATGATAATAGTTGTATATTTTGGATTACTTGAAATATTCCGTATATGTGTATGTTGTCTTGAAAGTGGTTCTAATACTTACTTTATGTGATTTACATCAAAGCATGAAAGCATACTTTAAAGCAAATGTACGTTTTGGCATGATTTTATTGCATGTCACCATACTCACTGCATTTAATATAATGTACTAATTCCATATGTTGTTTATTCTACAAGTGTAGGTGGCAAGTGTGGAGTTTCTTAAAAGCAAAGCTTGGGAATAACATTCTCTCGAGAATACTTGGTATGTCTTCATTTGATTCAAGGACATACTTATGTTTAGTTTCCTTTTTCAAAAGACAACTTATTAGACTTTGGTTTTCCATTTTATTGATGTATGTTATGTGACCCTAAGATTTTAATGTGTCTAAGATTGCTATGAAGAGACTTTGTCTTTTCTAAGATTGCTATGAAGAGACTTTGTCTTTCCTATGTTTCTATAAAAGTGATTTATTCTATTGTTGTGAAAAGCTTTAATTCCGCACTACTTTTCATATATATATATATATATATATATATATATATATATATATATATATATATATATATATATATATATACGCATTGAAAGATGTCTAATGGCCTATGCAAGACCTCCGAGAGGTTGAGTACGCCGGGTGGTGACTTACGGATTCCCTAACTTCTAGGGTGTACTTTGTGTCATGACAATAGTGGACCACAAAGGTGGCATAGATCATGAATAGGACCACGACTTATCACCCTCATTGTAGATCACACCCAACAATAATATGGAGAACCAAAAACCACACAAGGTCGTGTGAGGAACCACAGACCACTAGATGGTCTGTGGAACCCCGCACGGGCCGTTAAGTGGACTGTGAAAAATGACATAGTACCACCCCAACTTCTGTGAGGAACAACAGTTGCCCCTATGATCCGTGGTGCTTCACAAAGTCTGTGAATGGGCCAGTGAAAGAGGGTTGTCACCTTTTAAGTCAGGGTCATTTTTTTCTTTTACCTTATAAGTTACAATTTAAACTACGTTTTTTATTCATAAACTACATTTTTTACTTAATCTAATCCTAATAATCTAGTTAGAAATAACCTAGAACCCTCATTTCCTAAAATCATCTAACTTAGAAAGAAAATGATAGAAAGAGACGATAGTTTCTCCCAAAGAACAAGCAGAGGTTTTCCTCAAGTTCAGCCCTCTATAGTTTTCATCAGCATGTATGTTTGATTTCACTATTGGGTTTCTTTGACTTATAAAGTCCCTAGAATTAAGTTGGTTCTTTCATTTCTCATAAGCTTTTCATACCTAAGGTTTCCAGATTTTGAAGATTTGTTTTGATTTTAGTTGTTATAGTTTCCATTATGCATATAAAATATTCTTGGTGAATTAGTATAGTCATAGAACTCAGAACCCTAGCTTTTGTAAATTTATCGTAATTCATGAATTATATTTGCAAGGAAAATCATACAAAATCTTTCCTCAAAATTTGAATGCCAAATCTTTAGTATATATGTTTCATTCTTAGTTAGCATAATAGTCTTTGAGCTATTCAATATTTTAGCGCATTTTAGCTTCTCGTATTCAGCTGGGAGTAGGCTTAAAACCGAGTTGGACTAGGGTTCAAGTACCCTTAAGTACAAAAACTACTTTCCTGCGTAGGTTTATAAGTCTTCTATGTTGGGCATTAGTTTAAGTGATCACACAACATTCATCCCTCGATACCCCTAACAAGGTATATGGGTCCACTTGATGGGGTATATAGATCAAACTCCACATTTAGCTCACATGGTTTATGTTGGATAATCGGACCTCCTACAGTCAGAATCATATTTCATTCACCATATTTTAGCATTTACATCAGTATATTATCATATTATCTTCATGATTAGTACTTGGTCATTGTATCAAGTTTAGTGTTTATTTTGCTTCAAAACGATTTATTTCTTTGTTCGGATTATATCTATATCTATATCTATATCTATATCTATATATATATACATATACTGTTCAACTTAGCATATATATATATCCTACATGCTCAGTACATTCAAAATACTGACACATACTTTTGTACCACGTTGTTTTATGATGTAGGTTCAATTATTCAACATCCAGATCACTCTTAGTTCGACTCCCAATTTGAATTAATCAGCTTTAGTGGTGAGTCCTCATACTTTGAGGACAATAGCCACTCTTTACTTTTAAGTCTTGTAAGAGTTAGCTACGGGCATGTCCCAACAACTCAATTCAGTTAGAGGCTTTTCAGACTATAGTAGTAGATTCAACTCAACTTGTTGAGTATTGTTTCAGTTATCACCAAAATCTTATGACATCTTATATATTCAGACTAGTAGGTTTTTCCCAATTGAAAATATGCAATGTTTTAGCTTCTGCATAGTACATAATTTATTTAGTTATTTTTTAGTATTCTTATTATATGTCACACTCAAGGTTAGTTTAAGGTCACTAATAATCATAGGTCCCGTGTTACCTCTAAGGGGTAGACGTGGGACATGACAAACTTCATATGAAAGAATCAGGTTGAAGAGTCTTAGGGTGTCTGAGAGCCGTACTAAGCACAACTTCTTGCATGGGTTTGTAGCGCATAACATCTATGAGGGAGAGGTTACTAGGTGTTCTAAGAAAATTTCTCTTCCTTTTTTATTGCTATAGTACGTGAAGTGTGATTCAACATCTCCTTTCTAATATGTTGTTATGCAATTTAGATTATGCCTCCTCGTAGAGATAATACATGAAATGCTAACTCAATTCCTCCACTCCCTAACCATGAGGTTACAAATGCTTAATTCTAGAATGTGACGTATCTTTTGTCTCAAACGTAGCCAACAAGAACTATCAGCACACGCCAGTTCCTGGAAAATCCGCTAGTTTATCAACTGCATCTAGAGTTTGAGACAATGTGCTTATGAATCCTCTTGAGTTTCTACGGTCACAGGTAGGTGACGAACTAATAACTTCATTGATTAGGTCAAGAAGATTCTTCTGGTAATGTATGTGACATGTACTGATAGGGTGGAGTCTTAATCCTACCATCTTAAGGATGTGACTCATATCTGGTTCACATAGTGAAAAAACAACACGGGTGTGGATGCATCTCCTGTGACATAGGACTAATTAGTTTGAGCTTTTCAGGATAGGTTCTTCTCGAAGTGTTGATGGAGGATAAGTTGTAATTAGTCATAAACCTGGAATAGGGTTCTATGTCAGTCCACTAATAAAGCCTGAAGTTCACCCAACTCTCCAAGAATGATACAGATATGGTTGCCGATTTAAGAGCACAAATGAGAAAGTTCTTGTTTGTAGTATCCGATCTGGTGAAGACTAAGTGTAGGAATGCCATGTTATTTAATAGATGAATATCTCCAAACTAATGATCATGCTCAGCATGTTTAGGGAGATAAGCTTAGGGAAATGACAAAAGATACCAAAAGTCTAGGACGGATTACTATGAATACTCTCAACAGAGGTCGAGTGGTGCAAATCGTTTAAAGTTTCAGTAGAGGTCTACAACCCCAACACATTCATAAGCTACCAATCCTTCCCTTGTGTTTCAACATGATCAGAAAAGGCAAAAGGTACATCAGTAGACTCTAAGTCACAAGGGAGTGCTTCACGTAACCAAACATTCCCAACTTATCCAAAGTGTGGTAAAAATCATCCAAGAAAGTGTATTGCAGGCACATAGGGGTGCTTAGGGTGTGGTTAGTCTGGTAATAGGTTTAAGGATTATTGTTCTTCAAGTCAAGGACAAGGAGGTAACATAGCTCTGTCTACCACTTCAGCAGCTCCAGCGGGTCGCCCCAATCAGCAAGGTGTTTTGTCTAGTACAGATGGTAGTCACTTCCATAACACGGTGTATGCTCTTCAAGCACGTGAGGACCAAGAAGATTCTCCTAATATGGTTACTGGTTTGTTGCAAGTCATCCATTTAGAATTTTTATGCACTGTTAGATCCACGGGCTACACTTTCCTTTGTAACTCCTTATTAGAAGTAATTTTTGGTGTCACTCCAGAAACTCTCTTAGAATCATTCTCAATCTCTACTCCAGTTTGTCACCCAGTAATATCTAGAAGGTTATACAAAAATTGCATTAGAAAGTCTCCACAACAGACCTTGTAGAGTAAGAAATGGTAGATTTCAATATCATTCTAGGCATGGATAGGTTACATTCATGTTATTCCTCAGTTGATTGTATAACTAGGATCATTTAATTTTAGTTTCTGAATGAGCCCGTCTTAGTGTGGAAGCATAGTAAATAATTTCCTGTAAGTCATTTTAACTATTACCTTAATGATAAGAAAATGATTTCTTATGGGTATATCTATAATATTGTTTGGGCTAAGGATTAATACTATTAAACACCAACTCTTGAGTCAGTCATAGTCGTATATGATTTTCCAGAAGTGTTGCCATAAGTGTTTTCAGAAGATCTTCCTAAAGTCCCTCTCGAAAGGGTAATCAACTTAAAAATAGATTTCCCTCCATATACCCAACCTATTTTTATTCCTCCTTATAGAAAGGATCCAAATAAGATAAAGAAATTGAAAGAATAGTTTAAATATCTTTTATAAAGGTCTTCATCAGACCGATCATCTCTTCGTGTGGTCGTCTAGTATTATTCATGAAATGGAAATACGATTCTCTCAGAATGTGCATTGACTATCGTTATTTAAACAAAATAAAAAAAAATAAGTATCTCATCACTATAATTGATAATTTGCTCGACCAACTTCAGGGTGCCATTTTATTTTCAAAGATAGACCTCATATTCGACTATCATCACAAAGTCTGAGAAAGTAAAATCCTAAAGTCAACCTTTAAGACTCGATATGGTCCCTATGAATTTGTATTTGTGTCTTTAGGACTAACAAATGCTCTTGCAGCTTTCATGGACTTAATGAATAGGGTGTTCAAACACTATTAGGACATTTTCATCATAGCAACTATCGATGATATCATCATTTATTCTTGTAGTGAGGAAGAGCATGTGACTCATCTTAGAGTTGTTGTAAAAATCCTCAAATATTTCCAACTATTCTCTAAGTTCAGTAAATGTGAATTCTGATTACAGTTTGAAGCTTTCCTTGATCATGGTATCTTGCAAAGGGATCCGAGTGAATTCTCAAAAAACAAATCTAAATAAGGTTTGAAGACTTTGTTCATTAGATCTATTAATGCTGCTGGTGCATTTGTTAAACCAAAGGACATAACTAAAAACTCATAATGCCCATACCTGGTTCTAAAAGTTGTCTTTGGGATGTCGCATTCCCTAACTTTCAACTGATGGTAGTTTGATTTGATCAATTTTCGAGAAGTAAGAAGCACCTTAAAGTTGGTCGAAAAAATCATTTATTCTTGTAAGATGGTACTTATTCTTGATGATTACCTTATTCAATTGGCGGTAGTATACACACATCCTAAGGGAACCTTCTTTCTTTCTCACAAATAAGACCATAGCGCCCCAAGCTGAGACACTTGGTCGAATAAAACCTTTATCTAATAGATCTTTCAGCATCTCTTTCAACTCTTTTAACTCCGTTGTTGCCATTCTATATGGCGGAATAGAGATAGGACGAGTAACTGGAATGATATCTATGCCAATGTCTATCTCTCTCTGGAGGGATTCCGGTTAGATCATCACGAAAAACTTCTTGAAACTCTTTTACTATATGAACTGATTGAACGGAAGGTGCCTCAGCACTAGAGTCATTTACTCGGACTAAGTGATAGATACACCCCTTCAAAACTAACTTCCTCGCCTTAAGGAACGAAATAAAATGACCCTTAGGCACTGCTAAACTACTACTCCACTATATGACTGGCTCATTAGGAATTTGGAACTTGACATATCAAGTTCTACAATCTATTGATGCATAACAGGCATAGAGCCAGTCCATACCTTGAATGACATCAAAATCTACCATGCCTAACTCTACTAGATCAGCCATGGTGATTGATAGAAATAGGACAATCACGACAGATTCTTTCCTCTAGAATAGACTCTCCAAAAGGGGTAGAAACACATAAAGGTTCACAAAGTTTCTCAAGAAGAATATAAAACTAATTAGCAACATAAGGGATTACAAAAGATAAATTTACTCCTGAGTCTAACAAAGCATAAGCAACAAAAGTAAAGACTTTGATCATACCCGTGACAACATATGGCGAATTATCTTTCTCTTGGAGGTTAGTGATTGCATAGAGACAAGTTTTCACCTCGGCTAGTACCAGAAGTGGCTCCTCTAGGTGCAGCCCTGTCTGCTGGGGCAACTGGTAAAGACTGGGCTCTATTGCCTGGAATTCCACCACTTTGCTTGTTCTTATGGCACTCTCTCATGAAGTGACCATCTTTACCATACTTGAAGCAACCTTCTTGGCTATTACGACACTTACCAGGGTTGTTTCTACCACACTTAGTACATGTAGGATCCCAACTTCCTCCTTGTGCCACACTGCGTTGAGATTGAGCTGTCCTAGCCTTGACGTTCTGAGAATTCAGGCCACTATACTCACCTCTGTTTCAGGGTGCAGGTGCACTAGGAGATGATGGTGTATGCCTCTTTGGTTTCTGGAGTTGTGGTCGACTTAAACCACCCTTATGTTGACCAGACTTATTCCCAGTCTAAGCTTTCTTGTTCATATACTCCTCTTTGTCCCTCAAATTTTCCTCTTCAGCTTGTTGTACATAGACTATTAACCTTGAAGTGTCTATGTCCTCAATCAACATTGCAACCCTACCTTCTTTGCTTGAAGCACGACCCAAGCCAGAAACAAACAAACTTATTCTCCTCCTCATATTCTTAACAATCTCATGACCATAGCGAGAAATTTTGGTGAACTTCAACCCATACTCATGCACACTTAGCGAATCCTGCTTAATGGTGAGGAACTCGCGTACCTTTGCTTCCTTTAGTTCCCGGGGAAAGATACGCCCCAAGAAAGATTCTTTAAAGAAAGCCCAACTCAGATGTGGTGCATCCTCACCTCTGCCCTCATTCCACTCATCGACCCAAGTCCTAGCCACATTCTTGAGTTGATATGTGACTAGCTCAACTCTCTAAGCATCAACCACATGCATCATATCAAATACCTTATTCAGCTCTTCCACAATGTTTTTCGGATCCTCAGTAGCGCTTGAACCAATGAATATTGGGGGATTCATACTCAAGAATTCTCAAATCATTGAAGTGTCAGCCCCTTCTTGTCGATCTCCCTTTTGTTACTCGACTTGGTTGGTCACAACTTGACTTAACATTCGTATAGCCTCACCAAATTCAGCGTTGGTGAGTTATCCTTGGGGTTGCACATTCAGTGCATTAGGTACCTTTGGCTCTTCGACATTCATTCTGGATGGTCAACCTATGACTGCTCTTCGTGGAGGCATGATGATATAAAACACGCGCATGTTCTCCACAATTTTAACACACTTTATAACTTATATTCTATTGATGAACACTGAATTAGATCGTGGGGGTTAGTTTGGGTACAATTTGGGCTCCATAATTATGACTAAAAGGAATACAGGGGAGACAAGACTGAGATTATATCTCGCCTTGCCCCTCTCTGGCGAGATAAATCCCACACAGAGGTCTCTCTGTGGCGGGGAAATCCCCCCAGCGGCCCTGACAAAACTACATCCCTGCCAACAATTTATATATGAGGTTTCTCTCTTTTCTATATTTCCCGTAGACTTCCTGGCTATAACTAGGGATTTAGGAATATCCCTTTAGCAAGGAAAATTATTGTCTACCCCTTGGTCAACCGAATGAAGTACACACTTTATAATCCTTTTGTATCATTCCAACACTACCACACACTTATCCTTGTGATAAACCCAGACTATCACACAATTATAAGTTGGTCACAACGCACGTCCAGATGTCTCGCTTACGAAGCACTTTTTTATTTATCTTTACCCTTGCACCTAATCTCGTGATGACTTTCTTTTCACAACAAGTTTCATGTCACTGAAGTAGTTACAACTTGCATACAAGTTCAAATTCTTTAATTGGTTCGTTCCATAGACGGATATTACTAAACAATACACTGGTCCACCAAAAAGGTATAAATATTACGTGCTATGTATATCACTGAATATTATATCAAATGATTATTAACCATCCAAATATATTTTTTTCTATAAAACATACCCCACCAAACAAGTGTTTTTTTCTAGAATGTTTTTAAATAAATTTTGCAATCTTATTAAGAATTAATGGAATACTACTGAGTGAATATATGTCATAAATATAAAGATTTTCATATTTTATTTTTTTATTTCCATCAGAATTCACCAATTTTACGTTGATAGATAGTCTACAGCAATTGTCTTCCTTTATCGGGGCTAAGAATTAAAAGATCATGCACGTAATGTATAATAATATTAATTATTGTCAATGACGGAACCACATGTATTCAAAATATATACTATGTATATAGGTTAAAGTTTTATTTATATATTCTATTTACAGAATCCTAAATATACTCGTATGTTTATTTATTTTTTATTATGTTTTAACACCCCTTGAAAAAAACAGTTCCTCCATTTCAGTCAATGTATAATCTTAAGTTGATACTCAATAAAGGACAAACAAGATTATGGCAGGTAAAAATACTCTGCATAAATCATTTCTAGTTGTCATTCCCATATTAAACTTGTAAAGAAAAACACACAACAAGTATTTTTCTTGTCCTAAAAGAATAAAATTCACTCTTTGTTTATCCTAAAACTAGGTGAATTGTGCATTTTATAGAATCGATGGAAGATCCAATGATGGATGAAACAGGCGAGATGTTGGTTTCACAACTTGGTTGAATCCCACAACACATAAATGCCCATTTCTTAAATCCAATTGTTGCTTCGAATGAACGATCCAATTTGAAGCTTCCTTCAATTCCTTTTCCATCTGAATCTGTGTGGCCATTGAAAGTCCGCTTTCCTTGTTGCAATGGATGGAGGGATGAAAATGGAATGGAAAGAATAGTTTGAAATGATGGAGGTTATAAATCGCTTTGTATGGAAAGATACAGGAATTTACAGAGCTTTCAAGAATTCAGTTTATAGAGTCCGAACAAATAAAAATTTGATTTTTGAGTTGGTAGAAAGGCGGTGCTGCGAGACTAATAATTTTGTTTTTCGTGGGATGAAGCTACTGATACTCTTGAAGACGTGATGATTTTGGGAAGGTTTTCTGTTTTGGGTGACTCTATCCCCCCCCCCTTTCAATCCCCTGAGTTGGTAGAGATTAAATAAAATCATGAAAATGCGCGATGGGAGCTTATCGGATTGAAGACTAATAATCAGAATAGGTGGTTGAATTTTTTCATGAATAGTTGTAAGGTTTATGAAAATGGAGCTTTTCTTTCTCTTTTGTTATCAAGATTTTTTTCCATGTAAAATAGGTGCTCCTATTTTCTCATTAATTGTTAATCGTGCTAGAAGTGTGCGACTAGCACTTGCTCCCGTTGTTTTTTAGGCCTTTTTTTCCCTTCATGTGTGGATAAATAAAAGTGGGAAACTTACATAAATACACTATATAAAAAAACTATTTACCATTTATAGCAATAACATTTTCTTTTCACTTAATCACTTTTAATTCAGTTTAATACAATTGTAAAACATATTACAAAGAACACTTTATTATTCACATATAATACAATTTTATTGATGGATAATACATTTATCACATATTTTAATACACTTATAATACTATGCGACAATTTCTTACCAAACAAGCAAAGTATATTTGAAAAAACGATTATAATACATATATATTACATGCATAATAATTAACTTTTAATACATACTGCATATTTAACATAGATTGCTATATATGGTAATAGATAAAAAAACATATCGCCAAAATCAATAACTATTTATCAAAAGGTACCCATCCAAGTAATTTTTCCAATAAAAGTCCAAGGTTTTGGGTCTTTCTTCCTTTCCTTTGTGAATTACTTTAACCCAATTTAACTAGCCCACTATGCTCATAAGCCCAATATTATGGTGAATATGTAAGACTATCTTTTAGGTCTTATTTTAGAAGGATAATAAGATATTGAGAGCAACAATATAGAGATAATAGTGATAGAGTGCAGATTTTCACACAAGCCCTATCATCAAATTTTAAATTGCGATTTCCGCTTTGTCTCTTATCCGATTGAGTTGGTCTTTTGGATAGATTGTTCCGTTTAACTTAATCTTTCTGTAATGCGTCGAGCTTTCACCCTGAGCGGTACTAGCACTTCGAGACCATTGTTGGTCCCAAGAGAACCCTTGGTCTAGCTTACTTACTCAGCAAAAGACTTAAAACACAAGAATAATCTAAATAAATTGAGAATGTCTTGGAAGAAACATTCAACTAGACTAAATGGCTACTCAAGTCTCATAGAAAAACATCTGAAATACAAGGCTAAAAGACTCATAACTAAATGTATGACTATCTATGAAGCCTCTAAAATAACTGAGATGGATGTTGGGACAAACCACATAACATCCTATTGACCTAAAAATAAACTAAAATAAATAAAAGGAGTTCTTCGAAATGCAAAGAGGCTCACCAATCGACTATGAACTTCTCACTGGATCAACGGTGCACCGAATGCCGATTGTAGTTACCGGCATCTGTATCATAATACGATGCAGGCCAACCGGCATCATCACATTGAATGTACAAGAATTAGAGTTGGAATACTAAAACACAAACATAGGCTTGTAGATGCATCTTAACTTTACATGAGGATCATATTTGAATATTAAGTCCTTAATATATATTACTTTGATCTCCTTTCTATCACAAAGATCACAACATGCATGTGTTTTGTTCAATGACTATGTGATTGTATACCCTCATTCTATCATTAAAGCATATACTGGAATGAATTAAGAAATTTAGAACATCACTGAAAGCAACTACACTTATATGTATGACTTTACTGAAAGAGAATTCTTTCAAGCCGTATTTTCTTAAGTATTATTGTAGAACATAATAATAATTATATTAATGATTTTTTTCAATAATCATTTAATAATATATCACCGCTTACACTTATAGTCAGTTTCAAAAATTAAAGTATCCTTTTCTAATTGTTAACTCTTTAATTTCAATATCGCACATGACATGTTTAAGAACAAAAGATTAAATGACATTTGGGTACATTATTTATCTCCTTTGTTTAAGACCATAAGTTTTTTATTTTCTAAAATATTTCCAAATTAAACTAAGACAAAATGTAGCGATTAGTAAGTAAATTTCCAATGCAATTTAAGGAATAAATTTAGAAATTAACTACTATATTTATTAAGGATAGGCCAAAGTACATGTACAAATCAGTTGAATCTGTCACGAGTAATTTAACATCCATTGCCAGTATTGGAGTTAAAGCCTAGATTTGGCAGATTAAAGGATTGAGAGAAAATATCTTAGAGGAACGAATAGAGCTAAAGAATAGAAGATGTGCACATGGAAAAGAGCATTTTTCACATAATTAAATATTTTATCATATATATATATATATATATATATAAAGATTGAGCTGTCAATTATAAGTCACATGGATCTCATAAGTACATTTTCGACTTTTTCAATTTTTTACTTTTTTCTTTCTATTCGGTTTCGAGTATCAACATAATGACCAACTTATTCAGACTCAAGCTCTCATGCTCGAACTCGAAACTTTGGGTGACTTATCAAACTACAGCCTTTCCAAGTATATATTGACCGATTACAAACATCAATACATACAAGAAAAGAATCACCGTAGAACCCAATGTTTATTTAGGAAAAGTCAACCCAAGAAAAATAGAAGAAACTTACCCCAAGATTAAGAGTGACAGTACAGTGTCAGACATTCAAATTATCCATCAGGACCAATGTCTCTTGTTTCCACGAATCCTAATTTAGAAATGCTATGAAGAACAATACACATGTGCAATACAAAATAATATTTTTCAAAATCTATAAATAAAGTGAACCACCATCAGTTATTAAGTATAAGACAATATAACGAGCCTTAATATAAATACTGATTTTTAAAACACTACTGACCTTAGTACCAAATAAACTTTGATATCACTTCCTTCCACAGTCCTCCTCCATAGAATAGAAATTAATCATTTTATTATTAGAAATATATAAGGTAAAGAATGAAAACATACCTGCACATTTTCAAGAAAGTATAATGCTTCATGTAGTATGTTGAAAGTCTTATATTTCCATCAATATAGTACAAGGCACTTCCAACAATTATGAAGAATCACAATAGTTTGCCACAAAATAAGACAGACAATATTAAACACAAGCAAACCAACATTCTATGTTTTAGCAACAAAAATAGAATACATTCAAGCAAAAATAGAAGAAACTTACCCCAAGATTAAGAGTGACAGTACAGTGTCAGACATTCAAATTATCCATCAGGACCAATGTCTCTTGTTTCCACGAATCCTAATTTAGAAATGCTATGAAGAACAATACACATGTGCAATACAAAATAATATTTTTCAAAATCTATAAATAAAGTGAACCACCATCAGTTATTAAGTATAAGACAATATAACGAGCCTTAATATAAATACTGATTTTTAAAACACTACTGACCTTAGTACCAAATAAACTTTGATATCACTTCCTTCCACAGTCCTCCTCCATAGAATAGAAATTAATCATTTTATTATTAGAAATATATAAGGTAAAGAATGAAAACACACCTGCACATTTTCAAGAAAGTATAATGCTTCATGTAGTATGTTGAAAGTCTTATATTTCCATCAATATAGTACAAGGCACTTCCAACAATTATGAAGAATCACAATAGTTTGCCACAAAATAAGACAGACAATATTAAACACAAGCAAACCAACATTCTATGTTTTAGCAACAAAAATAGAATACATTCAAGCACAAAGATAACATTTGGTTTGAGATTTCAAAAATATTAACAAAATGTCAAATGCCTTACAAAATAAGACTTGGACACATGATTAATCAATAAGGATTGTCTTACATAAAGTAGTTCATAATTTTAATTTTAGAAGGGGAGCTTTGGAGTTATTGGTACAAACATGGGCAATGTCAAAGTTGTTTTTCAATTTTGTATAAAGCAATGAAGTTCATGATCTTATTATTTTATAGAAAATTCAAGCATGATCACAGTATCAGTCATGTGCCAGGTGTAATAGCAATGATACTATTATCATTTTCGATTCAATGCCCAACTCCCTGTTCGAATTTCTACCGAAGCAATTATCTCATTAAGTGATATAAGCAAAATTTTTAGAAAGACATGAAAGGTAATTAAATGTATGATATTTTATCGTTAATGAAAATATATGCAAGGTATTAGTTTGAACAATTCATGCTTAAAACTATGAATTTTAAAAGCACACAAAATATTGAACTCGAGTCAGCTTTATACTATAGCTTAGGTGATAGAAATCTATTATAATATTCAGGAACTTTTTATCTATTCAACCTTCTGAAGACAAATTTAAGGTTTATTTCACAAGTGGAGTAACCTTTATAGTATCAAGAACACCGGAGAGGTTGTGATTTTATGTAACTATGAACAACATTGAACGTAAATAGATTCTTTTCTCTTATTAGCCAAAGGTATATTTTTCCACTCAAAGACAAGATGTTAAGGGATTGGAGATGTTACAAATGTAAAATAAATGTATTAATTAGGAGCTCTAGAACTTTTGGACACAAATGCAAGAACTATATTACTAATTATAGGCATGCCTATATTAGAGATTCATAGAGATTCTCTTTACATGAACTGGTGGTGAGAAAATCAAATAGACAATGGTTCACAATCATGTTCTTAAACACATGTTTGAACTTAAGCACTACAATATTTGTTACTTGTTATCAACAAAATGAAGGAGATAAAAAAAACTTATCTAATACTGCAAAATCGGAATGAGAAGACGAAGAACTTATTAGTGAGCAATCCCATTCTAAAGCTATGAATGAGTCGATATCCCTCTACTTTGTTATTTAGAATAAAATGAATTTCTCGTAAATCCAAAAAAAATCTTTATTTTGATAAATACTAGAACTCGGTTCACTCAAAGCTAGAACAAGACCCGTCATTGGAAAACAAATTACTGTAACTAAATTGGAACGAACTCCAAATGTTTTAATTGTCTGGTCAATTTTCTTTGAAATAAAAGTTCAATTCAAACTTTGCAATACCAATTTCAATTTTTTTATAGAATCATACAAAGCATCTAAAGATTCTGGGGAAGTCACCAGAAAAAAGTGTGACAAAATTTATAGCGAAAACACTTGGATGAAGAAGATGAGAGAAGAGTTGTTATGGCTGTTGTGTCTGTGTTTTCATTTGTCTGAAAAAATGAGAAAGAAAGGAAATTTTTTATTATGAATGAGTAGAGCTGTCAATATGGGCTAGCCCCGTTGGGTTTTAAGAAAGAGGCTTTTTAGCCCGCCCTGAATAAATTTGTCGATTTGTGGGGCTTGAAAATGTGGATAAGCCCGGCCCGTGGGCCAAATAAAAATTTATCAAAACTAAAAATGAAATAGAGTATTAAAAATAGACAAAAATGCAGAAATACACACCTTTTGTTTCACCTTATTTCCATTATCCCCTATTACTTTTAAAAATCTCCAAAATCCTTAATCTCTTTAATTTATTCGAGATGCATATTAATCTATCCGAGCCAGTATTTAATGTATACGAACTACATATTATGTATCCGAGCTAGTTTTTAATGTATCCGAGCTACATATTAATGTATCTGAGCTACAAATAATGTATTCGAGCTAGTTTTTAATGAATCTGAGCTACATATTAATGTGTCTGATACAATATTTAATGTATCTGAGCTTCAATTATCGTATCCAATTTTTTTGATTTTTAAGGGATTAATGTTATTAAAAACTTATTAGGGATAGATTGTAATTTTATATTAAAACTATGAGAGTTATGTAATTTATAACAAGTGTCAGCACTCAAAATCTATTTAACGTTTGAAGATTACAATTTGAATGCAAATTATGTTTATAAAATATATACTACATGAAATACGAAATTCGTGAAATTTCTAGGCATATGCCGAATATTGTCATAGTTTTTGTGTTTTAGTATGATTATTAGAAAACGATTAGGTTAACATTTATATTTACCTAATTATGTTTTTACTTGAAATTAAACTTAATAAAAATATTATATGCATAATTTTATTTGTGTATTTGCTTAACAAGTAGTAACACTAACCCCATGTAATATTGTCTTGTCAATATTTATGATAATATTTTTCAATTATAATTTAATTTTAAAAATTATAAAAAAATATACTTTTAAGAAAAGAGGGCTAGCCCGGCAAAGACCGTAGCCCATGTACTTGTGGGTTGGGCCGACCATTTTATGACCCACAAAAAAAATGGGCTAGTCTGACCAGACTCGTCAAATTGCAGCATGTATAGTGTAACATCTCGCAACTAAAAAGAAACTAGAAGAAAGTTTAGAAATTGGGAATAGTTATTTTTGGAAATAAAATGAAAATCTAAAATTTGGTAAGCAAGTTAAGTGAGTTTTTGGTCTACTTCAAACGGCAATGAATTCTACCTCAGGATAAGTTAGGTGTACTTACAAATATAGTTGGAAGACCTTGGAACAATATTTACAGCGCCACCGAGTTTGCCAAATTTCGAGTTCGGATCAGTGAGTAATGCCCTTTGGAAGTTTGGCTGTTGGATTAAGGAAATGTCCAATCCAGAAATTAAAGGGTAATTTGGTATTTTCCTTACCCAATAAATTAAATTCGTTTTTAGTAAGTTAAATGGGGTCAAAACTGAGTTAGTTCAGTCTACGCGTTTAAGAAATAGAGTTAGGGCTTTTGAAGAAAGAAAGCAAGAAAAAGGAGAAGAGGAAAAGCAAGAATTTCCAAGAACGATCAGTTTGGATTGCAAATTTCTTCAAGATTATGATCCTACAAGGTATGTGAGTGTCTCATAGTATTGGGTTCATTAACCCATGTGCCAATCATGTCAAGTTCAACGCAATTCGTCCTACAATAATTTGAAAGTTGATGTTCTTGACATGAACTCTTTAATTTGAATGTTGTACTTGAATTGGGTTGAATTGTGTTGTTTCTGAGATCTTTATGTTGTGTTTTAGATTTATTTGAGTTAGGTTCTCGGGTACATATGTTGGGTATAGGAATCTAAAATGAATTTGAGAACAATAGTCTAGTGTGGGCGAATTGGGATGGAGAACGAAGAGGAAAAAGTTGAACAAAGGAACAGGTACCAGGTCCGCGTCGCGGACCTGTTTCCTCTGTGAACAAAAGTTGCTCCACATTCCAAACTGGATTGTGGACTCGTTTATCTCAATATTAAGTTTTGTGAATAATTATTTAGGAGCATCTCCGGGTCGTGGACTTGTTCCAAGATGGTGATTTCGTAACTTTTCTCAAGTTTAGCTATTTGGAATCATTCCTAAACATCATGAGGTCTTTCCAAACGCATATCACAATCCTTGAATCCTTAATTCAATTTAAGGATCAATTAAGAGCCAATTCAAGTAGGAGTTAAGATCAAAGTCAAGAGTCAAGTCAAGTTCATCAATGTTTTCAAGGTATTTTACAAATGTTTTAAGACTAAAAGTTTCAAGTTAAGCTAAGAGTAAAGAGTTGCGTTCATTTCTCAAAAGCTATAGGGAACTAAGTATTCCCAAGGAATTTATAAATATTTTCACATTTAAGAAAAAATTGAGATTTCCAAAAGTCTTTTGAGCAAGAAAAGGAAACATCGATTCCAGGAGAGCTTTTAAGGTAAGTGTTGAGTAATTATCTCAACCCAAAGAAAGAAGTTGTTTTTAAAACATATGAGCTAAGTAGATTTCTTTTTTGGAGTATTATTGAGCACCGATATGGGGATGCGAGTTAATATTAACTCAAGTCTCCATAAACCGTGTAGCCATGACGGGCATTAAAGGATCATACATTTTAGATGATCACTTAAGTTAAGCTAGTTAATCCATTAAATTAAGTAAGGTCCTATATTGATGGAGAGGTATAGTATAGTCGTCGGGAGAGTGAGTTAAAATGTTGTAGCATCAATAGGCTTATAGTGATGGTTGTCGGTTAGAAAATCTCCTACATAAGTTATATTAATTAAATGAATAAAGTTAAGTTTGTTATTGCTTTATCTTTAAAGAACTATGATTGTTTTCAGTTGCTTTATAATCTCTCTCTCTCTCTCTCTCTCTCTCTCTCTCTCTCTCTCTATATATATATATATATATATATATATATATATATATATATATATATATATATATATATATATATATATATATATATATATATATATATATATATATATATATATCGCATGTGTATTATTTCTTTATATTGAGTTGAGTATCCATGAGTTAAAAAGAGACAAGGTAAGTGGATCTTTCATAATCTCTTTCAAGCCTATGCTTGTTAGCATTCCAACTCGCATAATCATACATTAAATTCAGTGATGCCAGTTGACTTGCATCGTATTATGATGCAGACGCAGGTAACTAGGATCAGCATCCAGCACCTCGTTGATCTATCTTGAGCACTCAGAGCCTATTAGTGATCCTCCTTGCCATCCGGAGGACCCCTTTTATTTGCTTTATAGTCTAGTTCATTAGGATGTTGTGGGGATTATCCCAACATCCATCTCAGTTGTTTTAGAGGCTTCACAGATAAGTTAGTATTAGTCTTTATATTATCATTTTATGTTAAAGACTTGTGTTGTCATTTTGTCTAAGTTGAATGTTCATTCTTTTAATATTCCAAGTTCTATTATTGAGTTATTTGAGTAAGTGCATTTAATTATTGTAATTTTTTTAGAGTATTCCCATGAGTTAAAAAAGTCAGGCCAAGGGTTCGCTGGGGGACCAAAAATGGTCTTTGAGGGTCAGCCACGTCCATGGTATAGGATCGGGGCGTTACAAACTTGGTATTAAAGCTTAGAGTTCAACAGTCCTAGGAAGCCAATGAAGCCATGTCAATAGAGTCCTAGTTATCGGTGTGAAGCGCGCCACATCTATAATTAGGAGGCTGCAACACTTAGAAAATCACCTCAGTTCTTTCACACTCTTTTTGTGCGTTAGAGTTTATCTCTAAAAGTTTTCCCGTTAATTCGTGCTTGCGCATATTTCAATAACAATGGCTCCACGAAGAGTAACAAGAGGTCGTCCAGCTAGGAGGAGCGTTGAGGAACCAGAGTTACCCAATGCACCTGAAGTGCAACCTCAAAGAGAAGTTACCAATGATGAGTTCCCTCAGGCTATTCGATTGTTGAGTCAGGATGTGACTAATCAGGTTGGTCAACAAAGAGGGGCTCGACAATAAGGGGCTGACACTTCAAGGATTGGTGAATTCTTAAGGATGAATCCCCCAAATTTCACTGGTTCGAGCACTACTGAGGATCGAGAAAACTTCACTGAGGAACTTAAAAAGGTGTTCAAGGTGATGCATGTTGCTAACACTGAGAGAGTTGAACTAGCTACTTATCAACTCAAAGGTATTGCTAGAACTTGGTTTGATCAGTGGAAAGAGGGAATAGATGAAGATGCACCACGAGCGAGTTGTGCTTGATTTGAGGAGGCGTTTCTTTCCCTGAGAACTCAAAAATCCAAGGTACGTGAGTTCCTCACACTTAAAGAAGGATTCTCTAAGTGTGCATGAGAATGGGTTGAAATTCACCCAACTATCTCGTTATGCTCCGAAATGGTTAAGAACATGAGGAGTAGGATGAGTGTGTTCGTTGCTGGATTGGGTCGTTCTTCGAGAAAAGTGGGTCGGGCAGCAAAGCTTATAGAGGACATGGACAATTCGATATTGATGATCTATGTGCAGAAGGTAGAATATGACAAGCGAAGAAAGAGGGAGGAGTTCAAGAACAAGAGAGCTAAGACAGGGAATGAGTCCCGACAGTAGAAGAGTAATGACAACCAGTTATCCTTCCAACAGAAACACAAGGGTCCTGCTCCATTATCTGCTAGTGCACGTGTACCTAAGAACAAGGGTGAGTATTAGTGTCAGAATTCCAGAGTTAAGCCTGCATATCACAGGGTAGTGTGGCTCAAGGGGGTAGTAAGCCTCATGTCTGCTCCAAGTTTGGTAGAAACCACTCCAATGTTAGTCGCGAGGGATCCAATGGTTGTTTCAAGTGTGGTCAGACTGCATTTCATGTGAGAGTTTCCAAAGAGAAGCAGGGAAATGGTAGTGGGGGCAATAGAGCCCAATCTTCATCAGCTGCTCCACCAGACACGGCTGCACCTAGAGGAGCTATTTCTGGTACTGGCAGAGGAACAAACCGCTTATATACTCTCAAAGATTGCCAAGAGAATGCGGATTTTCCATATGTTGTCACTGGTCTGATTCAAGTCTTTCACTTTACTATTAATGCATTGCTAAGCCCAGGGTCGAGTTTATCTTTTGTAACTCCATAGGTTGCCATGAACTTCGATATTATTCCTATGAAACTTAGTGCACCATTTAGTGTTTCTACATCTGAGGGTGAATCCATTATAATAGAGAGAGTCTATCGTGATTGTCCTATTTCCGTCAATCACAAGAGTAACATGGTTGATTTAATTGATTTAGACATGGTAGACTTTGATGTCATTCTTGTTATGACTGGCTTCATACCTATTATGTCTCAGTTGATTGTAGATTTTGAGTAGTAAAGTTTCAATTTCATAATGAGCTAGTCTTAGAGTGGAAAAGCAGTTCACCAGTGCCTAAGGGTCGTTTCATATTGTACATTGAGGCACGGAATTTAGTTTCTAATGGGTGTGTCTATCACTTATTCTGAGTTAATGACTCAAGTGTTGAGGTACCTATTCAGTAAATTCAATAGTAAAAGAGTTTCCAGAAGTCTTTCCAGATGATCTTCCCCGAGTCCCTCCTGAGAGAGAGAGATAGACTTCGGTATAAATCTTCTTCCAGAACTCGTCCTATCTCTATTTTGCCATATAGAATGGCACCAGAAGAGTTGAGAGACCTTTTAGAGAAAGGCTGTATTCGACCAAGTGTCTCACCTTGGGGTTCTTTGGTCTTGTTTGTGAGAAATAAAGATGATTCCCTTAGAATATGTATAGACTACCGTCAGTTGAAAAAGGTTACCATCAAGAATAAGTATCCTCTTCATAGAATTGATGATCTTTTAGATCAACTTCAGGGGGCTTATTTTTTTCCAAGATTGACCTCAGATCAGGCTACCACCTGTTGAGAGTAAGGGAATGTGATATTTTAAAGACAACTTTTAGAACCAGATATGGGCATTATGAGTTTTTGGTCATGTCATTTGGGTTGACCAATGCGCCTGCAACATTCATGGATCTTATGAATAAAGTCTTCAAATCTTATTTAGATATGTTTTTATCATCTTCATTGAAGACATACTAATCTATTCAAGGAATGAAGAGGATCATGCTAGTCATCTGAGAATAGTTCTTCAGACTTTGAAAGACATAGAGTTGCATGCCAAGTTCTCTAAGTGTGAGTTTTGGCTTGAGTTTGTGGCATTCTTGGGTCATATAGTTTCCGGTGAGGGTATTAGAGTTGATACCCAAAAAAATAAGGCAATACTGAATTGGCCTAAACCCATATCTCCAACTAATATTAGGAGTTTCTTGGGTTTAACCAGCTATTATAGAAGGCTTGTAGATGGTTCTCGTCTAATTCGTCTCCTTTGACGAAGTTGAATCAGAAAACAATGAAGTTTAAATGGTCTGAAGCTTGTGAGAATTTTTCAGGAGTTGAAGAAGAGGTTGACTACATCCCCAGTTTTGACTTTATGAAAAGGTACTCAAGGTTTTGTGGTGTATTGTGATGCATCTAGAGTTGATTTGGGTTGTGTGTTAATGTTGAATGACAAAATTATAGCTTACGCCTCCAGACAGTTGAAGGTTCATGAGAAGAATTATTTAACCCATGACTTAGAGTAGACTGCTATAGTATTCGCCTTGAAGATATGATGTCACTATTTGTATGGTGTTCATGTTGATGTATTCTATGATCACAAGAGCTTACATTATGTGTTCACTTAGAGAGATCTTAATCTCAAACAAGGGAGGTGGTTAAATTGCTCAAGGATTATGAGATGAGCATTCTTTACCACCCAGGTAAGGCTAATGGTGTTGTTGACGCCTTAAGAAGGTTGTCCATGGATAGTGCCACCCATCTTGAGGAAGAGATCGAAGAAAGAACTAGAAAAAGATGTGCATAGATTTTCACGCTTAGGAGTCCGACTAATGGATTCCACAAAAGGAGGAACAGTGGTGACAAATGAGGCTGAATCATCATTAGTATCGGAAGTGAAAAAAAACCAAGACAAAGATCCCATTTTTCTTGAGTGAAGACAAATGTTCACAAGCAAGGAGTATTAGCTTTTGAACAAGGGGGATATGGTGTTTTGATATATCACAGTAGATTGTGTGGACCTATGGATGATGGAATCCAAAAAAGGATCATGGAGGAAGCTCATAGCTCATAATATTCTATTCCTCTAGGTTCCACAAAGATTTATCGCGATTTTAGAGAGATATATTTGTGGAATGGTATGAAAAAGGGCATTGTTGAATTTGTTGTCAAGTGCCCGAATTGCCAACAAGTTAAGTAGATCACCAAAGGCTCGGTGGTTTTGGCTCAGAATATAGAACTTCAAGAATGAAAGCGGGAAATGATTAATATGGATTTCATCACAGGGTTACCAAGGTCTCACAAACAACATGTTTCTATCTGGGTGATTATCGATTGAATGACAAAATCAGCCCACTTTTTGCCGGTAAAGACTACCCATTCGGCAGAAGATTATGCTTAGTATATCCACAAATGTTTTTCAGCTTTACATTGCAATTCAAAAACAAAAGCAAAATAATCCTACTGTTCTGAAGAGTTCTCGGCTTCATCAATCAAAAAATTAAAAGAAAAATTGTACGCCTAAGTGCTTTAAGAAATCACGTAAAGGAATTCACTTGTGAACAAAAATCGAGGCTCGGAAGAGAGGTTTGTGCGTGGTTAGGACGTGTTTGTGGATGGTTGTCAAAGTTAAAAAAGGTATGTGTTTTCTTCTCTCTTGGTCCCTTTCCCAAGAGTCCCCTAAGGCTCAGTTCAAATCCAATCTAAAACTAAGGTTGTCCCGTTGCATGCCCTTGTAATTAGATCCTATGAACGATTGATGCATGCGTTGGTATGACTTCTGGTAGATGATTTTAGGACTGATTGTGATTGTGTGCAATGTGTGTTCTCGGACTGTTTATGATTTTGTTATGTACGTTCGAATGTTGAATGTTACATGTGCACAAGTATGCTATTTTCCGTGATTATGTTGTTACGGTTTACTTGACGAAATTGTGAATTATGTGTTACGTAATGTTGTGTGTTTAACATACAAGAAGAAATCCCGATATTTATGAAGAAGAAAATGAAAGTATGGTCCTTTAACGAAATGTTAATCTGCCGATTCTTTGGAGTCTAAGTCTCTCGGCCATGCTCTGAACTACACAAAGGAACATTTATGTTAATTGCACAAGGGCTAAATACTATAATCTAAGGTCCTAATGAACCCAAATGCTCCACTATAGAAGCAAGGAAATTGTTGCACAACAAAGGGTAATACATACGAATATGTGAGTGTACTGTGATTAAGAAATTGGTCTAAATGTGATGCCTTAGAGATTAAGAGGTGATATGTGTAGATGGACAACTTCATGTAAAATTCTAAGCTAAATGCCTAGGCTATGTTCACGAAACTGTACTAAAGGCCTATACTAATTGACTAAGTCTCGGCTAACCACTTGTAAAAAAATATGAAGAAAAAGAGATGCTGTCATTGAGGGTGTAACCCGAGACCTCAAGGTCCTAACACTAAGAGAAGAGGCCTTGAATTAAAAGAAAAAAATAGTGTGAAGGAGGGGAATCGAACCCGGCCTCAAGGCCAAATGTGTGAGATACATAAGTCTCACATATAATCAAAAATTATATGCTGCCCAAGGGATTTGAACACGGATCCCCTTGACCAAAATTGTGAGGCACATAAGTCTTACATATAATAAAATAAAACGTAGCCACTAGGGATAGAACTCGGGTCCCTTGTCTGAATGTGAAAGATGCATAAGTCTTTCACAATATGCACTTAGATGATCATGAAACACTTAGCCAAATATGAGTAACCCGAAAGGGGTACTACCATTAGTGTAAAGTACACTAAAGGCCATGTGCATGGTATATGATGTAAGTTAACGGCAAGATGAAGAAATGAACATTCACGTAATTAGGTGAGTAATTATGTTAAACTATGATGTTAATGAAAATGGAGACAACATGATAAGAGGCTAAGATGAATGGTGAGACAAGTCTCAACCAAGCCTAAGTAAAGGTCACCAAAAGTACTCACCTAAGAGAGTGTTGAATATTAAGAGACAAGTGTCAATCACATTCTATATGTAAGTGTGAGGACAATTCACACTTAATATATAAATAAGAGATGAGAAATCATCTAATGAGCTACCTCATGCTAAGAAGCAAGCTTAGATGATGTATGAGTTGAATGTAAATAGGAACTTTAAACTAAGCACCGATAGGCTAGCTATGAGTGGTGATGCCTTCTTTAGGGAAGGGCGGAGGTTCACATAAATCTCATGAGATGAGACTGTACACCAAGGTGGGTATGGGTCTCCTTAAATCTCCTAGTATTTGAACTATGTTGCCAACATAGGTAACTAGCTTGGTTCGAACCCATAAAGCTAGAATATTTTGGTTTCACTTTGGCCAGTGACTTCACCTCTTTTCGGTTTGGGGGAGACACTGGATTTAATGATGCTCACATGATATATGTCGGTTAAGGTTGAAGTTGCTCAAAGCATGGAAGATAATGAAATGAACGATATCGAAGGTGTTTGTGCAAGACAATCAGGAGGTAAAACCGGACTCAAGTAATGACATTAGGTCATTCTTGGTCATTGCACTTCATGATCCCGATGAGAGTCTTAAACTTCATCCTAGGTATAGCTGGTGTTTACATAAGCCTATGAATTAATGAAATGAATAATGTGAATTACAAATGAACCAACGAAGCAGACTCTGTGTTTGCTAAAGGAGGCCCTCGGGTTGAGGTCCCATATGTTGGGCCCTCACTTGAGATGTCTTAATGCTACATCCATGATACCAAGGTCTCGTGGATATGAAATGTATAATATATGAAACATGAAATGTTTGTTATGTGAACCTATGTGTGTATGATGTGTGACATATTCATGGTATGACCTTCCTATTACGAATTAGGCAAGTCCAAAGACTTGACCTCCTAAGAAATCATGTTGATTAGGAATAGCCATTCTTGTTTATGCATTACCATTATGTGTTGTTGCATATACCCATACTTAGTACAAGTGCGTACTAATTCCATACAATATTACTATTTAAGGTGCAGGCTTAGATGGACGTTGAAGGTATCATTGCAGCTGTTTGGACTCATGGATTTTATTCGGACTTGGTAGGTCCTCATGCATTCGAGGATGCATTCCTTTACATTTCTTGCTCAGTAGTAGGTTTGAACTAGTGGAATATGTTCCACTAGTGTTTCTTTCCTATTTTATTCAGACACTTGCAATAGTGCCATTTTCGCAAGTATTACTTATGACATGAAATTCTATTTCTTTCAAGTTGTATGTTTCTATAACTAGATGGTTGATGCATGAGCAATGAACTTCCTTACAAATACGAATTTATATGAAGTCTATGCATACGTCAAATATAAATAAAAAGTTTTAAATTTCCCGCTAAATTAATCGTATGAATGTGAAGAATGCAAGAAGAGGCTTGTCTGCGACCTCTGAGAGGTCTACGACGCCGATTGCGATTCGAATTCCTGAATCTAGGTCATGACAATTAGTTTCTACTTCTTTCATTTAAAAGTCTTTTTAACGGTGGACAACGTTAGAACTCGCCTTATTGCTACCTGCCGAACCAAGGAGGTAGTTAATAAGAAAAGAATTATCAACATAGATTTAGTGCGATACACTCTAATAGGCTAGCATTTATTTTTGCAAAGTAATAACTAAGTCATACATCAATTATGATGTCTAATATGAGGTAATTGTAAGGGTTAGTAAATTACACACAGTATCTAGACAAAGGTGTGGGGTTAAATTCTCTAGATGTCGGACCAATGATTAATAGATACATAACTTATCATTTTGCATGTAATACACAAGGAAAGGATTGCTATTGCTAGAAATACTGTGTTATTAACATGTGGGGAACATATATATCCTAGTTACTCTCTCATCTTGATAAAACCAGAGTTTATTTTTGTTCAACTGCTAGTTACTCTTCCAAAGGAACTTGTTTCACAAAAACCCTCCTTTACTTACATGCTTTTGAAAGACATTGCCAAAATAGATATAAATGCTAGTTAAAATTTAGTCTAAACCATTTTCCTCGTGGGATCGATCCCAACCTATTAGTTGGGTTTTGTACTTGATAAGATAGATTATGCTTATTTAGGGAGGTATAATTTGAGCGTATCAAATTTTGGCGCCGCTGCCACGGATTCCCGCTTTTGGATTAATTTTGATTAGCGTATTGATTTTTAGTCAACTATTTCCTGATTTTAATTTTTATTTCTTCTTTTGTTTCTCTCAAGTCTAGCTCTAGTGTATGCCAAGTACACCAAGCCGAGACGAACCACTAACTCCGTACAACACCAAACTGAATCAAACTTTAAGAAGAATTGACAACTAAGGGGTTCTACTCAACCCTATCAGAGGAAATCTAGGTGATGGAGCAGGTCATCAGCCTTCATTACAAGTCCAAGCACACAACCAAGCACACAACCAAGCACACATTGACAATCAATTAGGTGATGCCTTGAGGGTACAACCTCCAGCAGCCCCACAACTTCAGGATTACTACAGGGGTAATGTGAACATTGGAGACTGTGAAGGACCTCTTGTCCTACCCGTACTGCCCCCTAGGCACACTTTCGTGGTAACGAGTAGCTTGATGCAGATGCTCATCACAAGGGGCTTGCTTTTAGGACTACCATTGGAATACCCACATGCGCATATATCCAAACTGATATCGGTGTGCAAAAGTTGTATGTGTATAACAGACTTGGATATGAATATTATAGGGCTGCGAGTGTTTCATGTATCACTAACAGGAGATGCTGCTATACGATTCACCGAGCTGCCCTACAACTCTACCCATACTTGGGATCAATTGAGAGATGTGTTCTTATCGAGATACTATCCAGTGTCCAAGAAACTAAACCACAAGGAAAAGGTAATCGATTTTATTGAATTACCTTGGGAGTAGTTGAGTAGCTCTTGGGACAGATTTACTGCATTCGTGAGGGGTGTCCCGAATCATCGCATTGATGATGAGTCACTGCAGGAGTACTTTTATAGAGGTCAAGATGACAACAACAAAGCAGTGCTTGATACTATAGTAGGTGTATCTTACGGGGAATACACACATGCTAAGATTGTAGAAAAGTTGGAAAAGATATCTCGCAACAATAAATCTTGGAGCTCTACAAAGTCGGACACTAGGCAAAACAGCTTTGCCGTAGAGGTTACAAACAACTCAACTGCAAATGAGATTCGTGAAAAGATGGCCCAGATAGTAACAGAATTAGGGTTGGCTTTGAATCATGTGAGCGGAGGCGCAGAAAAGGTGAATGCGTTGAACTATATGGAAAAACCACCTCCACCGACTGATGATTATTAATATGACGAGGATACTTATGCAGTTAATGATCAGAATGGGGTTTCCAACCAAACACCCAAGGTTCCAATCAGCATAATTGGCACGAATGTTGGAATTCTGAGGATTATAATTTGTGATTTATTGGAATTCAATGTCTTCCATCCTTTGGTGGGGAGAGTTTGAAAACTTTGGTAGTGGATTGAGTTTTCTTGTTCAAGTGCAATGCTTGTAATTTAGTTAGCTAACTGATTTGTTTGTTACTTAGTTGTTGCCGATCAACTTCTTCACCTAGTGCTAATTCTTGTATGTGTTTAGTGGCTGCTAAACTGTCCTCATTCGGGTACACTTTTATAGCTCTATTTTTGGAGTTGTTTCGTGATAGGCTTGGCTCCTTCTCTTGAATGGTTAGAGCTACCTCTATGTTATATTCTTAGTTTCCTTGGAGTTATTTTCATCATGGACAGAAAGAGAAAAAATTAGGAATTGTGTGTCTTCTTTTACCTTTTCTTTTTTAAACTTCCTCTTTCCTAATTGTTGACCCTTTTGAAATTGTAGGTGACAAAATAATGAGGAAAGCGGGGATGAAAGCAGCGAAGACCTTACTTAAAAAGAATTGGTTTCTACAAACATTCTAGCACTATTTTACTTTTTGGCCTAATTTTTTGAAGTTAAATGAATGCCACTGTTGAACATTATAGCACTATTTTTACTTTTTGGCCTAATTTTGTGAAGTTGAATCAATGTCAACTCCTAACATTGCTTCTAGAGGGAAAAAGGGAAAGAAGGTTGCTCCTAATGTTCCAAAGGAAGATGCTCCAACAAGGAGACATTTTTATGCACTCCGAACTAGAGGAGAGAAACCAGATGAGAGTGATGATTTTGTTGGTAAGTCCTTGTTTTTCTCTTGTTGTGATATGGGTTCCTTCTAATTGGGGGAGTATGGCTAGATAGATGTGCTAGTTTGTTGCATGTGCATGGTGTTTAGGAGTTTAGTTGAAATTGAATTTCATTAACTTCTTGCATTTTCTGATTTATGAAGTTTTGATCATGTTTTAAAAGATGTTTATATGATGTTACCTTGCATATTAGCATGTCTATATCATGAATTACCTAAAAAATTCCATTTTTAGAAAAATTGCATAAAATCACTGTAGCTTGGCAGTTTCACTGTTAAATTTTGCAAAATGTGACTAATTGATTATTTGGTCTAAAATTGTTTTAATGTGATTAGAACTGATGTGTATGAGTATGATATCGAATATAAAATGAGTTTTTCCTATTTTAAATAAAGCATGTGAGTTTTGTTGCATAATGAGTTATATAATTTATTCTAAGTTCTTGTTGTGTTGTGAATCTCTGGATTATGGAAATTGATGTTTTCTCCTTGATATTGTGTTTAATGGGGTTTTTATGTGCTGCTAGTGGATTCTCTAATCTTGTAAGTGTTCAGAGAGTGGCAAGTGTCATTCAAGAACGAATGTTGTCCAAGTGGGGGAGAATGTAAGATCCCGAAAATGACTTAGGCGAACTAGATCCTAACATTGTTTGCAAGATGGTCTAAGTTCCTAAATATGTCTATTAAATTGTATTGAGGCAATTTCTAGAGTATTTGGTGCATAGAAAGTCAAACGTCAAGGGACGACCAAGAAGTTCGATGACTAAGTCACCTAAGTGCCTCATATGTGGTTCTATGTGTTTATGTTTGATTCATGATGGTTTGAAGTCCTTAAAATTTTTATTATGGTATATATAGGCAGTGTGTCAAGTTTTGAGAAGTTTGGAGGTCAAACGTCCAAGAACATCCATGACGTTTGAAAGATGTGACTTGAAATGAACTTGTGTGTCTAGGCATGTTTCGTAGATTTTTACGTGTTTGTCTTGGGTTATATTCATATGAGAGGTCCTAAACTCGTATACGGTCATGTTTGGGTTGGAAACGTCCAGGAAAACATCCCCAAGGACCATCCAAGGGTCCTTGAGGAAGGACCCATGTTGGTGGCCAAGACTGCCCAAGGCAGTCCCACCTACGGATGGCAAACGACTGCCATTGTCCCGGTCGACGCCCCGTAGATGGTGGGCATCGTCTGGTACTTAGGATGGGGAGAAAAACTCCCAGTTATCAAGTCTCTAACCTATCGAAGGAGGACAGGCCGGTCCGCGTGTGGACCTACGCCCCGTCGATGGGCAACCGTTGATGGCACTGGTTTCTTGCGTGCAGTTCACTGCCAAGTGAGGGGTGAACTTGTAATTTCACGCCACTTCCAAATAAAAGTATTGGAGGTTACTAAGGGGTCTTTTGGGTATTTTAAATGTGTATTTAAGTCTTTAACAGTTAGAAGATTTCATTCTTCAAAATCAAAACCCAAAAATCCCTTAGAAATTCCCTAAGACTCCATTAAAGCAAACACTCAAGCAAGAGCTTGGATTGGAGATTTGAGTGATGATTCTTCATAAAATTGGAGGATTATCATTGTTTAGGTATGGTTTTTGATCATTGAAACTCGTTTCATCAAGGAGCCCAACTTTCAAACATGTTTTCTAAAGTTTTCAAAGTTGAACTTGACCTATTCCATGATCTACCATGGGTTCTTGCATTAATGGTTTTAAAATGTTTATTATGTATTGAATTGTTATTGTATTTATGATTTTAACCTAAATAACCTATGAACCCATGTAATTTATTAACCCTAGATTTTGACTAATTTATGGGTTACTTTGTATTGGTCTAATGTTTATGAATTAATGTTTAGTTTCTTATGGGCTATCTAACGATGTAATAATTGTATCTAATTAATATCTAATTGGTGTTATATTGATAAATCTATAATTAATTGGCTTATATTCATTGAGTATTTTAGTTTATGCTTTGAATTGATGTTCATGGCCATGGATAAGGTCCTTACGATATTAAATTGGATGATTTCGCATTGGATTTAAATGTTGAAGATGAAGTGGTGGTACGATTCCCTAATTCCTTTTATATAATTTTAATTAGACTTCAATTATGTTGGTATTGGTTTGGTCCACTTATGGTGGCGGTGTTATGTGAATTGATGTGGCCTTGTCGGCGTTATTTTAGGTATATTTATGATCATGGCCTTCTCGGCACTACTTGAAGTAATGTGATGATTTGTGTAGTTTATTATGTGATGGATGATCATATCTAAATATATGTGAAGTAATGTGAATGTATGTGCTATTCTATTGATGCTATTTAGATAATCATGTTAGACTAGTGACTATGTGTTGTGTGTGTCTTCGAGTCGAATGCATGGTTGTCACTAATTGGCTATATGAGTCTATGATGAATATGTGATGATGATATAGTAGTGTATAGGATGACTTAATGATGATAATGGTTGTTCCTATGTGCTTCTTGAATAACATGTAATATGTGCTAAAGTGAAGTATGTTCTGTCTTGTTTAGGTAGACTTGTGTCCCTTACTTGATGCTTGTATGAATGTAAATATGTGATGTCTTGACTTAGGAT
The DNA here is from genome assembly GCA_016801875.1 of Solanum sitiens. Taxonomy (NCBI): domain Eukaryota; kingdom Viridiplantae; phylum Streptophyta; class Magnoliopsida; order Solanales; family Solanaceae; genus Solanum; species Solanum sitiens. The sequence goes on along the minus strand of JABWTJ010000482.1, from coordinate 433,982 downwards.
GCTGAAGTCTGTTAGTCTTGAATGAATGAATGATGTGAGACATTGAATGATGCTAAGAGGGTCCCTTATGTGCAACCTTGAACCTAGAAGGTAAGGTTATGAAACATGAAGTCGAAAGTCGTAATGGTATCCTTAATATAATGAATGATGGACTTAAGGTAGATTGGCTGGAACGTCATCATATTAACCCTTAGGAAATTCATGATGAGCTTTTTGTCTCCATAGTGAGGTAGCCCTAGTAGACCTTTCTTTGGTAGGGTAAATGTAATTGGGTTATGAACTTGATATGGAACCCTTTTGTATGAACCTTAATGTGATGTACTCTATGAGAACGGAGGCTAGCACCGAGTGAGTATGGCAAGGGAAGTAGTTATAGTTAAAGTATGAGGCTAGAATACAAAGAAGCCCTTCATATTCCTTAACATGTGCCGACATGGGATGTGTCCAAGTTCTACTATTGGCAAGTAGAACAACCTCAACGGAGTAGGATAGAACTCCGGATTCCATGTTTTGCTACCATGGTCTATGTTGGTTATTGCCTATTCTCATCCTATGGGATACCTATTAGAGAAGTTCTATGAGGTTTAGGTGGTGGTATGATACACTACCTAGACATTGCACAATAGACTTTGAAGGTGTTAGTAAGAGTCCCTAGGTCTTGTACAAGACCATTACTTGAATGTCCTTTATGAGGTAAGTGTCTCTTAATGAACTAATGACTTAATGACTTATGTTAGAAAGTATGTAAATGTATGAGTACCTAATCTAAAGTGACTTAAGGATTCCTTAACTAATATGTGAAGAGGGTGTATGGGATGATCTCTTCATGTCTTATCTATGGAAGTCTCTTGAATGACTCTAGTTAGGGAAGTTCGTTTTTGTCTTTGACATGATCTAAACTTAGGAAGTCCTAAGGATTATTTAGGTAAACTTGAAGAGGGTGTATGGGTGTTCTCTTCTAGGAGTACTTAAGTAAGTCTTTTGATAGCCTTGGTAGGGGAGATTGTCATATCATGTATGTTTTGTATGTTGGTGTATTGTAAATGTGTATGTGTCTCATTATGAGTAATCTTGAGGATCTTTTAGGCACATCTAGAGAGGGTGTATGGGCGGTCTCTCTTTGTGTGACTTAAGTGAACCTTAGGATAGCTTTTAGTGAGAAGACTACATGCTAGAAGAGGTTTGAAAGGGAAGGAAGAGCACTTCACTGTAACAGTGAAGTAAGGTTACTGTAAAGTGACCTTTAAAAATGTAATATTTGGTTTAAATGATTTCTTATGTGTTTCTAAGTTGATAAATGTTGTTCTTATGATGATATTACGATAATTAAATGAAAAGATGCACATTTCCAATAAATGTTCGTTTTCATAATTTTTATGCATTATGTCATACTTAGTACATGTGGTTGTACTAATTCATGCTTTTATCTATCTATATAGTCTTTGGTAGGGTAGGAGCATTTGGAAGCAAGACTTGGTCTGTAGTATCATTCAAGAGAAGTTGAAGTATGTCCTCATTTGATTCGAGGGCATATATATCTTTTATTTTTCTTATTGAAGCATTGTAATAGAATTATTAGTAGTACTATGTTTTGTAATTCATATGGGCCATGTGCCAAGTACTCTTGTGTCTTAAGATGATGAGATTGAGGCTTAGTATTTCCTATTACTTTTTTATGAAAGAGTTTTAAAGACTATGATATGTTTTTGTGTAAAGTTTTAATTCCGCGCTACTTTTCACTATGTATTTGCAATGAATGATATGAAAGGGATTGTATAACACCTACGACAGGTCGAGTACACCGTGTCACAATCCAATATTGTGCCCTAACTTCTAGGTTGTGGTCTCGGGATGTGACAATTTTTGTGAACATCAATGTATGTTAACTCTTGAATTGTAAGTCAACATCATATTCTTTTATCTATAATATATGAATACTAAAAGTTGATGTACATATTGGTTTAATATGTTCTATCACTGTATTATAGTTTATTTTAAAAATGGCTACAATAGCATGCAATAACCATTAAAAAGGTCTATTGCAATTCCTTAATAACATTGTTACAATAATTAAGAAGAACCGTTTTAATAGCTTAGGTCGAGTTATATAATAAAGTTGTTGTGATAGGTCATTTGCAACGATTTGCAACATTTGCAAAAACTGCAGAAAAGTATCGTCCTAGACTAAAGAATAGATGTTGCTATAGATAGTGTGTTGCAACAGTTCACAATTGTTGTTATAAAACCTTTTGGAACGGTTCACAACTGTTGCAACAACTGCAGAAAAGTGTCATCCTAAACTAAAAAATAGTTGCTGTTGTAGACTCTGTGTGGCAACGATTTATCACCGTCGCTATAAAATCTTTTGCAACGGTTTGGCAACTATTTCAACAGCTGCAGAAAAGTGTCGTCCTAGACTAAAGAAAAAATGTTTCTATAGATGGTTTGTGGCAATGACTTTCAACTGTTGGTAGTAAACTATTACTATAGATATATTGCAACAAACTTATAAGCAACACGCCAATTTCCATTGGTATAGCTCAATTGCTACACTCTTTGAGTCTATGACAATAATTATTCTTGTGTTGCAACAGGCATGTTTTCATGGAGTGAATGCTTGCATGAATAATTTAGGATAAGTTGAATGTGTTGTCTCTAAACATGACATAAATAGGCACCCACTGTTTGAAGTTCAAATAAAACTTGAACTGGGTAATCTGAGAATCTGATAGTGCAGCGATGTTCCAAGAGAGTGTGAGGATATTTGAGTGTTCAACTGTTGGTGCCTAACTAGAACTTTCCAGGTGGTCTTGCGAAGGGAGTCTACACTAGAAGCTAGGAAGTGATCATAGGCCCTTGTTCGAAATAGCCAATATCTAGCCTAAAAGAAGTTGACCAAATAAAATAACTATCCCATTTGATCGAAACATGTTGAGCCTGTAATAGAATTTTTTTTTATTCACAAATTCACCTTCCCAGGGTATAAATATTTTGGCCCCCAGTACCTCCTTGGACATATGCACCTCGACTTAGGCCAAAAGTCTAAGTTGAGGGAGGATAATGCAGAAAGTAACCTCGTCTTGGCCCTGAACCGACCTCGAGTATTGTGTACCTCAATTTATGGGAAACCACAAGTTGAGGGTGGCTAATATGGGAAAAAGCCCTAAAATGGGTATGTAAAGATTTGGTTGTTGAAATTAAAAGCTTAAGCAACAGAAAGATGTGCATTGTTGAAAAATAAAATAATAAATAAATGAGGAAAAAAAGAGAGAAAAAGAGTTTTATGAGGAAAAAATGCAAAAGAAGCAAAAGTCACATCTAAAAAGGGAACTAAGATAAAGGAAAGAAGAAAACAAAGAACAGGGGGGTCAAAAGTAATAAAAAGAGGTAGATGGCTTAGCGGTAATGTCAAGGAAGGCAGAAAGTTACTAAATGCACCCAAATGTACCACACCTGACCCCGAACCTACGTTACAAACCAAGAAAGTCCTACGCAGATCCTAGTGTCTAGTGTGGTGAACCGAAGCAACGAAAATAAAGTCAAGTGTGGTGAACCTATGGCGTAGAGCACTATATTTGGTTTAACTTGTTTCTGAGTGCGAGTGTTGAAAAAAGATCCTTGTACCCAAAATGAATATTCACTGTGTGAAAAATGAGGATTTCGTTTGAAGTCAGGGCACTAGTTGCATTATCAGAAAGTTGGTACCTTGGTGAAAGGAAAAAGAGTAGAGGTGTCTTTCGCATGGTGAATTTGTGTCATGATGTTATCCGAATGAGTTAGCTTGTCGAGCATGAGAGAGTAGGCCTGCACAAAATCAATAAAGAGTCGGTATTGATAGTCATGTAATTTCTAGAGCTTAAAAATGTATAATTTTGTACAAGTGTTGTTTAGGGTCATATTGCCTCGCTTGAGGACAAACAACAAATTTAAGTTGAGGATGTTGATGTACCATGATCTCACGACATTTCTAATGCATTTCACCTAAGAGTTTTGTGTCTAAAGCATTTTTGTTGTGATTTTAACATGTTTGTGTCTTGTTTACAGGAAAGATGTTAAGGTAGCAAGAGAAGAAAACAACTAAAAATAGTGCAGAACCAGACCTACGAAGGCAATCGACGGTCCATCATTCAATCAACGGACCGTAGGTGTGATCGTAGATGAGAAGTTTAGGACATTTAAGGAAAATCAGGGAAGTCTGACTAAGTGTGGAACAACGAGAGGCAACGACGATCCATTAATTTATCGGGGACCCTACTGGTTAACCGTCATTTGCTTCAGAGAAGGTTCCAGTACCTGATTTTTGAAGATTATTAGTATGGACATACAGAGGAAAATTGATGGCCCGTAGATGGATTGACAGACCGTACTGTTGGTCTGTCGTTTGATTCAGAGAGGGTGCCAACCGGAGAGGTGGAATAATTATAAGTCCTGACATACGAAAACAATCGACACAGATTCGAATAAATGACGTACCGTTAGTTGGTTCGTTAATTGAAGTCGTGTATCTGAAGAAAACTTTCCTTATTTTAATTCCTTTTTCATTAATACTTTTTATTCTATATATAGGGTATTAAAACCTCATTCTTGGGGTTAGCTACTATTACCTTTGTTCTACTTTCTGTATTGGAGATTGTTTTTTGCAAATTTTCCAATTAATTGATTTCTGGATTTGGTTTGAAGAGTTTTCCTTGAAATTTCTAGTTGGATTTTTGGGTTTATTCTTCTTGTTCAGTAAGTTCATGATTTCTTCATCTAAAACTATTAATTGTGATCTTGCTAGCATGGGAACTAAATCCACAACTAGGGTTGTGGAAACAATAGTAATTAACAAAGTAATCCTAGTAATTAAACAATTCTTTAATAGTGTTGTTGCATGCATTGGTAAGTCTTTTGTTTAAAAGTCTTTTTAACGGTGACCAATGTTAGAACTCATCTTGTTGCTACTTGCCGGACCAAGGAGGTGGTTCATAAGAAAAGAATTATGAACATAGATTTAGTGTGATACAATCTAATAGGCTAGTTTTGATTGGTGTGAAGTAATAACTAGGTCATACATCGATGATGATGTCTAATGTGAGATAATGGTAAGGGTTAGTAAATTATACACACGTAGATGGACAAAGGTGCGGGGTGAAATTCTCTAGATGCCGGACCAAGGATTTAGAGATACATAACTTATCACTTTGCATGTAATACACTAGGAAAGGATTGTTATTGCTAGGAATACTATGTTATAAACCTGTGGAGAACACATATACCCTAGGTACTCTCTCATCTTGATAAAACCAAAGTTAATTTTTGTTCAACTGCTAATTACACTGTTAAAGGAATTTATTTCAAACCCCCTTACTTTCTTGGTTTGGAAGACAGTGCCTAAATAGATATAATCGTGAGTTAAAATTAAGTCTAAACCATTTTCTCCGTGGGATAGACCCCAACCTTCTAGTTGGGTTCTCTACTTGATAAAGATCTCTTATTCTTCTTTAGGGAGGTATATTTTGAAACCGTATCATGCTTTACCAACCCTTACCTTTTTCCAGATTACGAATCATTTCAGTTAACTAAGGGTATTCACACTTTCCTCAATTGATTAAAGGTAGAGTATTAGATATCACTATCCTTAACCAAATCTTGTTGTTTGATCTTTTTCTCATTATTACCCCCTTGTGAAGGCAAGTAGGAATGAGGCAAGTTCTAATGTTGTACACCTCTAGAAACACTTCTAAACTAAAAGATTAACAATACATGCATCAACACTATTCGAGAATTACATAGTTATTTTTCATATGTTGTTCATTTTTCATGATATCCACAACCATAGTTTTTGATTTAGCTACTCATACTTGACAGTTTGTAATTCCTGATTTGATTTCAAAAAAAGCATGAACTTACAATTAGAATTGATGAAAGCGGAAATATTAAATGGAAATTTTAAGTGCATTTTCATAAAAACCTTTCTGAAATTAAATTGCTCATAGTTTGCAAAATAATTCCCAAAAGACCAAAATAAAAGTCTACAATAATGTCCAAACTCAAAAATGAAAAATATAACCCATATTTATAGTAAATAACTTCTAAAACAAATAGGAAATAAAATAACAAAATTACTACTAAGACATGATTTCAATGGATGATTGATGAATCCATGATTTAGACTCATTTAGGGCTCTATTTGTAAAGGTTTAGTGTCCTTAAACGTATATTTTGTCTCGAAAACTAATGAAATACTTTTAGTTTCAGGTATTTATAGTTGGAGACAATGCCTGGACAAAATCAAGCAAAAAGGAACAAAAACCGCTTAAATGACAAATAAGTGATGAAATGAGGATCGCCAAACCCATTTGTTGTGTCGTGAAAAGGTATCATCCTTGCCTTTTGTTTGAGTGAGCTGAGTCCTGGAGAAAATGATCAAATCAATGGATAAAAGGAGCAGTCTTCATGAAGCTAAGTAGTTATGCAAAGAAGTGCAATATCGACTAATGATACAAAATACGAATATGTTTTAGGCTAGCAAAAGATGATGATGAAGTTACGAAAGGATGTATTGCCGAATTTATTGGCGATCGCAACTAACTATGTCGAGTGCTCCTTTGGAGCACAAATATTTGAAAACAATAAATACTTGTTATTACTTTTAGCTAATTTTTTTTTTTAAGAATTGAACAATAATCTTTTGCTTTTATTTTAATTCTATGTTTGAAGAGGTTTTTTTAAGAAAATAAAAATTCAAAGGGTTTGATCTTCCATAATTTGGGTTTGGGTATCTTGGATTCAAAAACATTTGGCTTGTATCAAGATTTACATCTTCATACCCATTCGAAATGCGAACTCATTTTGGTATAAATTTCTATTTCTTGTACATGCCTAGCTAAAACCCAGTTCTTAGGTTTTTATTTTTTAATATAGGTTATATTATATGTTGGTCTTGACTATTGACCATTTATTTGTTGTTTAAATGTATTTTTATTAGTAGTTGTGTTTGAACTTAATGAATATTTAGTTGCAAATACGAAACACTTTGTGTTTTTTACTTACTCGAGACAAAGGTCGTAAGACTAAGAATACTAAATTGATGGCCAGTGTGATTGGGTCGACATGAGGTTCAGCTCGACAGAGTGAACATTAGTCCTTCTCCCACACACTCAACTTGAGAGAGTGAGTTGGCGAAGGCGGAAGTTGTTATTTATGCTGAAAAAGGGTGTGCGAGAGGAACCCATTTGATTTGGGTTAAGTTGTTCGAGAGAAAGCTTACCCCCACTATAGTCTAGCCTAGTCATAAATGTTCAACAAATATTTCTTTAAAAGCATGTATGAAATATTTTAGTCTATCATGAATTCCTATCACATTTGAGGAATCCCGCTTACCATTAGTTTCTCTTATTGTTTTTAATTTTTAAAATGTGAAATCATATTAGTTTCGCTAGGACGGAGTTTCTGCCGATAGAGGATTGGTCGATGGGGCCTTTTTCTTTTATAAGGGAAGAGATCGTAGCTTTGTACAAATCGGCATCTAAAAGATGAGTAGGTAAGCATGTGGGTTGTACCAGTCATCTTTGAGTTATCGATGATGATTGGCCGAGGGGAGTTTCATTATGTCTAGGTACAAATAGGCTTGTGAAAGATGAGTAGGCAAGCACGCGGGTGGTATTAATCAGCTTTGAGTGGTCGATTGCGACTTGCTCCATCTCTTAAGAAAGGATATGAGGGGTTGTCTTATAATAAAGGGGTTACTCTCATCTCTGATGTGCACTTTATTATTGTGTCCATTTCCTTAAGGATTTATCTGGTATTAAGCCACGGGGCGATACCCGCAAAAGGAAGGGGGGCCTTAAGTACTCAAATGTGTATGTTGAAAGGACAATTATTCAGCGCACTAAAATCTAGTGTATGGGATTCCATATTTAATAGAAGACACATTTAAACCATGTTACGAGACCAAGACAAACTTTGGTTTCAAAACCCCCATTGATATTTGATGCTTGCACCACCCCTCTAATTTAGTATGTTTTATTCGATAAATTCTTTAGTTATGTCAAATTAGAACTAAATTTTATTTTTCTATTAATTCTCGAACCCACTCCATGTGGAAACGAACCTAATCCTTGGTTTGGTCACTATACTATTGTGTGATCATACTTCTTTCATTGGAAGTTTTGTCTTTGATAATATCACAAATAAAAATGGTGTCGCTGCTGGGATGTGGTGTTACTTGGGAAATCGTCGGTTTGTACAACTTTTATTCTTGTTAGTTTTAGTTTTATTAACTTTATATTTAGTTTCATTTTTCTTTGAGTTGTTGATGGATGAAGACACCTTGAGCATGGCTGAGGGAAGTGGTGGCAAGTTGGTTGAGTGTTAATTGCGTTGGTTACTCAGTTGAATGACTTGGCCACAAAAATCTCAGAGGTGGAAAAACACTACAAAAGGCAAGGGAGGTACATACCCCCTCATGAACGGAGAAGGTCTAGAGACATGGAGCAAAGTCGTGTTGAGGACATATTACTCATAATTTTACTAATGTGCTCTGAATAGGATAGAGTGATGGAAGCGATGAAAGAGAGTGTTGAACACCTTAATCACATGATTGACTCTCACTCCAGATTCATCCTGCTGATGGAAAAGCTCATGAGATATGTAATAACTCATCTCCACTCACTTGAAAAATTAGGGTTACTTCATGGCACTAGGTCTGACCTTAGTTATGGAGTGTGAGGAAAGACTCGCGTCGTGCCACGACATTAACTAAGTCACTTTTTTGTAGGCAACCCAAGGTTTTAATTAATTTGCTTTTATAAATAATAGTGTCTTAGTGGAGAATGTTTAATATGGAATGTTTTTGGCAGATACATATTTGCAAGTAAAATTGTCAGTCAGCCAATTACCGAAGAGGTCGCCATGCCAAATTTGACCCGCTGATTGACTTAACTCAAGTTTGAGTTAGTATAACTCGGTGAGAAAAGTTATCAATGGACGTGTGGCCGAGTGAACCAGAAGGTGTTACTAATGTCGTCGAATGGACGCGAACTTGACGATTTATAATGGCCAAGAGTCTTAGAATTTGAAAATTTTCACTTTCCCCCACTTTTAAACTTCATAAACTCACACCAATGAGGTATTTTTTCATTTTATAATTATTTTTGTTGGTTGATTTGTGCACGCTGTTGTATATTGCCCCTAGCGTTTCAATACCATTTGAATCGGAATATAAGAATGGTTTCTGAATCCCAAGGTTACATTTGAAACTATTGTGTACTCATTTGCAATAATCGTGTCATTTTTATGTGTGTTGAAAATCTATGATAGAATTAGAATCCATAAATGCCTATTTTATTTCATAATCTTACATGTATTGTTTTGTTCATTAAATGCATGTAATTTTCATGATTTTAAATGAATGAAATTGTATAAGGTTGTGCTTGCTTATTGTTTAGATTGATTGGGTGAATTCTCTGTATCTCATGTTTGTGCTAAATGATGTGAATTTATCATTGATAGAGTGGGTTACACCACTCCCAAGAGTAAATTTTATCATACTTCCGAATTTAGAAAAATTAGGAAAACTCTGAGTATCCCTGCGTGATTAAAAGTACGAGTCTTGTTTGAATTTCATTAGTGCATGATTTGATTTTGTTAGCAAGGGGTTGCAGGGTTGAATTCAATACGGATGATTGAAAATGGACACGTTGGACCATTTGGCGAGATAGGTCGAGCTCGCCGAACTAAATGGAGGTTCGCTTAATATGTTCATCTGACTTTTAAATACATGTCAATTTTGTTATTTGAGTCTGTAATTTTCGGGGAGAAGGCTGAGGTCGACAAAAGTACTCTTTGTTTTTTTCATTTGCAGCCCTGAAACCCTTGTAGCATATTACTTTTCGGCAGACAATCCCTTGCTTGCCAAAAGTAGGTACCGATTTTCTGAAAGGGCCTTCCTATCGCTGACTTGCAATAATTTTCAGGCGAATCCCTTTAGCGAGCCAAACTTAACTATCTAAAGAGGTTAGCCATATATATCTGCAATAGATTATATGTGTTTATGTTTAATTTTCTCCTAATTTGTCCTGATCTTTTGAAGATATGGTACGTACAAATCTAACAACGCAACCTGAGAAGAAAGAAAAGGATATAACCATAAACGAGGGGGATCAAATCCTCTAAAAATGATAGGGAAAAACTCATTTACCGAAGCCCATGTTGAATTTTCTAAACCAAAAGATTATCAACCTCTTATTTACCGAAGGGATGAGCTCGTAGCTACATCTCAATCCACATCTACCAGAATTCCCTCAGCTTCCACCTCTCCAACAATAGACTCTGTGAAAACTCAGGTACCTCCACTGATCCTGTACTACCTATTGTTCCGGCCCCTAGAATGATGAACAAACAAGTTATTATCTATGGAGGGCCTAGAAAGCAAATATCTCGATTTTATGGACACCCTCCACTAAAATGAATTTGAGTAGTTCAAAAGACCCCGAGTCCTTACATTCCCTCCTGGGTTAGGGAATTTACACAAGTTATGGTGATTTGGATCCCAAGAGCAAAAAGAAGGCAAAAGATTTTAGACCATTAAAGTCGGTCGTTGTCAAAGAAAAGGAAGTGGAGTGCAACAACGAATATGTAATAATTATATTGGGTAGACCGATACACTTTCTTATGAGGGTTGACTAATGTTCAGTCCCTAGATGACCTAAAGGATTGGTTGGGTCCTTTGATTTCTGAAACCACCCCGAGGTGGATCGAGGTAGGGGATCATATTAAAAAAAGACACCTGAATAGTGTTGCTAGGTTTTGTTTTGGTTTTATCATATGTCATGTCATTCTATCAATGAATGAGTCTATTTTTCTCCATCCTAAAAAAACTTGCCTTTGGTCTAGTACACATTGATCTGGGGCTGCTCATATCAGAGGAGATGGCCTTGAGGGACAAGCAGAAGAGAACTTCTATGCCATTCCCAGTCATAATCACCGAATTGTTCGAGTCTGTTAGAGAACCTTGAGACACTACGAGGGATATTAAGATCACTCTGTCTTCCTCTACTCACTGGTGTATTGAGGCTGAGTACAAGCGAGAGGAGGTTGATAGGAGGAGAGCAGCTCTGGAATATACTTCCCAAGAGGTCGATGTAGGATCGCTATCAGCAGAGATATCTTTTCCAACTCTGGCTTCTAAGCGTTAAGGTACACCCACTCCTTCCTCTTATTCATAGGTCCCATGTGCTTATTCCTCCTCCCAGCCTTCCTAGATTTCCATGATACTAAAGATGGGATATATGTCCTATTTAGCTGATGTAACAACGACTCAACTTGAGAGATGCATCCCAGGTATTATTTGTGTAACACCTCTAAAATGACAAAGGTGAAACTAGAGCCTAACACTTGTGTCTGGATGCTTTGAAGTCCTAAATGGGTTAAAATGAGTTTAGAAGGAAGTTTTTGAAGTTTAGTGAATTTGGAGGTCAACCATCCAAGAAAGTCCATGGTGTTCGAAAGGTTTTCCTTAAAATGTTCTTTTGTGTCTTATGGAGTTTCGTCAAGTTTTACGTGTTCGTTTTGGATGAAATTGATGTAAGAGGTCCTTGACGTGCATATGATTGAATTTCAGTTGGAAACATCTAAAAAAAACTCCCCAAGGACCAACAAGGGTCCTTAGGGAAGGACCCAATTTGTGAGCCAATACTGTCCAAACAAACCTCACCTACGGATGGCATCGACGCCCAGTAGGTTGATCGATGCCCCGTAGGTGGGATTTGTAGGTGTGTAGTTATACAAGGGAGATTAAGATCCCAAGGTAAAGTATTTGAATCCATCGACGGCCTGCCAGGACAGCCCGTCCATGGACCTACATCCTGTCGATTGTGTCTGCATTTTGTACAGGCTCACTGTTAAGTGTAGGGTGAATTGGGAAATTCAGCCACGTCCAAAGAAATAAATGGGAATTTTCCTAGGGGTATTTTGGGTATTTACAGTGGGTATATATGTCCTAAACACCTATATGAATTCATTATTCCTAATCAAAGCCCAAAATCTCTAAAGAAACTCTCTAGAACTCCATTGGAGCCAAAACTCAAGATAGAGCTTGGATTGAACATTCTTTGTGATTTCTCCATACATTATTCATCAAATTCGTGGTGTAGCATCAGTTAAGGTATGGTCTTTATCCTTGAATTTCTTTTCTTCAAGGAGCGAAACTTCAAAGTGATTTCAAAAGTCTTTCAAATTTTGGTACTATCCATGGGTTCTTGCATAAAACGTTTTGAATCATTATATACTGATTGAATTAATGTTATTTAAAGGATTTTAACCTAGTTACTCTATGAACTCAAGTAATTCATGAAACCCTAGTTTGACTATTTTGTGTGTGACTTGAATATGTCTTAATGCTATTGAATTATTGTGTACATTGACTAGTGCTATATAATTATGAAAGAATCACGCTAGAAATATGAGTATGTTGCCATAATTTTATAAATTCATATTGTATTTTCTTTGATTCATTGGATATTGTAATTGTTGGGTTGAATTGGAAACTATGGCTATTGTTGTGTTGTGTTGGATGAATTGGCTATGGATTGAAGTTGTGAGGTTGGATTAATAGTATGCTGACCTAGCTTTCTCTATATTGTTTAGTATAGGTCTTAGATAGTAATAGTGTTTGGTATTGTTCACTTATGGTGGCGGTGCTTATGTGCTATTCTTGTGAATGATGTAGCCTTGTCGGCATTACTTTATGTATTATAGGTTTATCATGTTATAACTTGAATAAGTGAATGTTGTGAAGGTCTTGATGACTTATGTATTTATCTGGAGTCAAAGCACGACTTCTCTTAGTTGATGATATGTGTCTCTAGTAGGCTATAATGAAGTCATTATATGGATTACTTGATGTTGAACTATGATGTTTCTTGATAGATTATATGATACTTGTGGTAACATAGATTTATTATTATGTAGTAGTGAATAGGGTGACCTATAAATGATATTTGTTATGCCTATGTGCTTATTTAATGATATGCTATAAGTGTAGTTTGTGTGTGTCTTATTTTTGTAGACTTGTGACTCTTACTTGATACATGTAGAATGTGAATATGACTTCTTGACTTAGTATGCTAAATATCCTTAGTCTTGTATATGTGATTGACACGTGACCTTAAACATAGCTAAGAAGTTCCTTTATAAGGAACCTTCATCCTAGAAGTAAGGTTATGATATCCTTGAAGTTAAAACTTGTAATGATATCCTTTTTGTGTGAATGGTGGACTTAAGGTTGGTTGGCTGGAACGACATGAAATCATCCTTTGGAAAATCATTTAGCTATCCTCTTGACCATTGTAGGTAGACTTAGTGGACCCTCCTTGATAAGGTTTAATGTGATTGGGTTGTGAACTAGATGTGAAACCTCTTCATGTACTCCTTTATTGAAATACTATATGAGAAAAAAGGCTAGCACCGAGTGATTATGCTTCGGAAAATTCTCTAACTAACATGACTTTAGAGAACAAAGAAACCCTCGATATTCCTTAACCATGTTCCTGCATGGGATGTATCATAGTTCTACTATTGGCAAGTAGAATCCCCTCCATCGGAGTAGGTTCATGACTCTAGATTCCATACATAGCTAGTATGGTCTTTGTCGGTTATTTCCTATTCTAATCATAAGGGATACCTACTAGTGTTGGAGAAATTATATGAAGTTTAGGTGGTGGTATGGGACACTATCTATAAATTGCATGATTAGGCTTTGATGATGTTAGTGAGTGAGTCCCTAGGTCTTCTCCAAGACCATTACTTTGATGTTCTTATCTGTTGAAAGTATCTTACATGAACTAATGAAGATATTTACTTAAGTGAGAAAGTATGTAAATGAATAAGTACTACTCTAGAGTGACTTTAAGGATTACCTAGATAAGGTGTGAAGGAGGCATAGGAATGTTCTCTTCATGTTTTACTTACGGAAGTCTTAAGAATATCTCTAGATAAAAAATATTGGTTAATGAAGTGAGATTGATCTTATCCTAAGTAGTTTAAAGGATCTCTTAGGTCTGTGCGAAGGGATTGTATGGGCGGTCACTTCATAAAACACTCAAGTGAGCCTTAGAATAACCTTTGGTATGGAGATCTCATGTTTATGGGTTCCTATATATTCTTGATGCTACATTGCTATGAGTGAGTTTCATTTGAAGTTACAGTAATGTTACAGTGATGTTCACTGTAAGCATACTGTAAGATCTTATAATTCGAAATAAATTTCATATGACTTGTAATGTGTTCTAAATGTGATGTTTTGTGTTTAAATATGATTATTACACTTTTAATGTGATATTTTAATAAAAAAGAGCATGTTTCTCATAAATGTATGTTTCTCATGATTTTATGCATTATGTCATACTTAGTACATGCATTGTACTAATATCATACTTTGGTCTATCTCAAAAGGTGGGGCTAGCAGGTGAGAGGTGTCTTGAAGCAAACTTGGAAACTAGGACTCTATCACGCAATGTTAAGGTATTTCCTCACTTGACTCGAGGGCATAACTATCTTTAGACTTCTTTCATTCAAGTATTGTATTAGACTAAGTAATTCTATATTTCGTATTGTATGGCTCGTGTCCCAAATATTTTTAAGTCTAAGATTGGAATATGTTGAGACTTGGTATTTTCCTATGATTTTATATGAAAAATGTTTTAAGATTTTACATGTGAAAAGTTTTAATTCTGCACTACTTTTCATACATGTTATGCAATGAATAATTTCAAGGTCTTGTACAAGACCTCCGAGAGGTCAAGTACGCTATGTTGCACTCTGAGAGTTACATATTTCCTAGGATGTACTCTCAGGATGTGACAAATTTTGTATTAGAGCATAGGTTATGAAATTAGTCTTAGGAATCAAAAAGTCTCATAAAGCCACGTCTAGTAGAGTATTTTCCATAAGTGTGAGTAGCAACACATCTATTGGCGAGAGGCTATAGAACGGTAGAGTTTTCCTTATTTCTTTACTCTTGTGTAGTGCCCTAGAGTAAAAGCTATGAGTGACTTTCTTAATGCTTTTCATTGTATTTTTTATGAAGATGATTACTAGAAGGATGGCCACTACAAGGTTTGAAGAGGGAAGGGTGAATAATGAAATTCCTCCCTAAATTTGAGAAAGTTGAGCAAGTTCTTGAAGGTGTTAAAGGTGCTCAAGGAGCTCAAGGTGCTAGAAATGCTCAAGTTCCTATTGTGGAAGAAGGTACTGATGTTCTGATGGTTCCCCTGGACATGACTAATGCAAATATTAGAGAGGCTTTACTTGCTTTAGCCCGAGCCATGACTACTCATGTTAATAGGGGTGTTGAACCTAGACTGAATGATATAGAAAGCACTATGACATCTAGATTGAGAGATTTTGTGAAGATAAATCCTTCTATATTTCTTGTCTCTAAGGTGGTAGAAAATCCCCAAAAGTTTCTAGATGGTGTGTACAAGGTGTTGAGTGCCATGGGGGTTACTTCTAGGGAGAAGGCGGAGTTAGATTCGTACCAATTGAAGGATGTTGCTGAAGTGTGGTACACTCAATGGAAAGATAATATACCGGTTGAGTCAGGTCGTATAGAGTGGGAGGAGTTTAAGGAGGCTTTCTTAGAGAAGTACTTTCCCAGTGAGAGGAGGGAGGTGAAGGTGGAAGACAACATTAATCTCAATCAAGGAAATATGAGTGTTCTGGAGTATTGCTTGAAGTTCACTATGTTTTGTAGGTATGCTCCATCCTTGGTGTCTAACCCAAGGAATCAGATGAGTAGGTCTGTGACTGGTGTTACCGACCTTATGAAAGAAGAGTGTCGTATGACCATGCTCCATAGTGACATGAACTTATCTAGTCTCATGGTTCATACTCAATCCATTGAAGAGTCCAAACGTGGTAGGATTGCTATAAATTTGAAGAGGGGTGGATCTAGTGAGCAAAACAATCCTAGGTTCAAAAAGAGAGGTCCAATGCAAAATGGACCTAGTGCTCCTATGGTCAAGCTTGAGAAGGGTAGTGGTTCTCAAGGTGGTAAGCCTACTTGTGCTACTTGTGGAAGAAGTACGATGGGAAATGTCTAGTTGGTACCGAGAATTTCTTTCGTTGTGGTAAGGAATGACATAAGGTGAGGGATTTTCCTCCTATTCCGGTTAGAGGAAAGGAAGGTAAACAAGTTCCTCCAAGTGTTCTGGGTGATGATGTTCAAAGGAAGGCTCGCTTCTATGCACTCCAGGCTAGGGGATTAAAGCCAGATTATGATGATGATGTTGGTCAGTTATAGCTTCTCTCTTTAGTTGTTATGAGTTCCTTCTAAGTGGGGGAGTATGATTAGTAGTGGAGTTTTTAATTGTTGTTTCTTGTCTTCTATTCAATTCAAGTTTGAGAGCTAAAAAGTCATAGTAGCATATTGCATATACATTGTGTATAGGAGTCTCGTTGAAACTCAATTTCATTGATTCCTAACATTGTGCATTTAATGAAGATATTATTATGGTTTAGATTGAGTTTATATTGCTTTATCTATTATATTGTCATCATTTCATCATTAATTGCTTAATAGCTGCTTTTTTTGGAAAAATTGAGCATATTTCACTGTGTTGTTTAATAGTTCACTGTAAGGATTTTCAAATTTTGACTAAATTGTGTTTTTGTAGAAAATGGTTATACTGTGTATATAAGGAATGTATATAAGTATGATAATGAATGTTGAAGGATTTCTTGCTATTTTAAATGAGGAATGTGAGTCTTATGACATGATGAATTGTAGAGTAGTTCTAGCTTCTTGTTGTGTTGTGAGTCTCTTGATTATGTGAAATTGGTTTTCCTTTTAAATTTTGATTTGTGTATGGCGTGGTATGGTTATGTGGAGCTAGTATTGAGTGTATTATCTCTTGAAAGTGCCTAAAATGAAGCAAGTATAATTCGAGGACAAATGTTGTCCAAGTGGGGGAGAATGTAACACCTCTAAAACGACTTAGGTGAAACTAAATCCTAACACTTGTGTCTTGATGCTTTGAATTCCTAATATTGGTCAAATTGAGTTTAGGATGTAGTGTTTAAAGTTTCTTGAAGTTTGGATGTCAACCTCCAAGAATGTTCATGACGTTCAAAATTTTTTCCTTAAAACGTCCTTGTGTGTCTTAGGGTGTTTCGTCAACTTTTACATATTCGTTTTAGATGAAATCAATGTGAGAGGCCCTTGATGTGTATTTAATCGTATCTGAGTTGGAAACGTCCGGGAAAACCTCCCCAAGGACCAACCAATGGTCCTTGAGGAAGGACCCAACTTGTGAGCCTAGGTTGTCCAAACAAGCCTCACCTACGGATGGCATCGACGCCCCGTAGGTGGGAGGAGTATGTAAGAACTTAGCCTAGGGGGCTTAAGACCCCAAGGTCAAATCTCTGAATCCATCGACAGTCTGCCAGGATGGCCCGTCCATGGACCTATGTCCCGTCGATGGTGTCTACATTTCGCGCAGGCTCAATGTTAAGTGTAGGGGTGAATTGGGAAATTCACCCCATGTCCAAATAAATAATGGATGGTTTCCTAGGGGTGTTTTGGGTATTTCAAGTGGGTTTATAAGTTATAAAAACATAGATGAACTCATTATTTTTAATGAAAACCCAAAATCTCTAAAGAAATTTTCTAGAACTCTATTGGAGCAAAAACTCAAGATAGAGCTTGGATTGAAGATTCTTGGTGATTTCTCCATCAATTCTTCACAAAATTCGTGGTCTAGCATCAATTGAGGTATGGTTTTCATCTTTGAATATATTTTCTTCAAGGAGGCAAACTTGAAAGTGATTACCATAAGTCTTTCAAAGATGAAATTGTCCAATTTTCATATCTATCCATGGGTTCTTGAATAATACATTTTGAATCATTATATATTGATTGAAATGATGTTAAATAGAGGATTTTAACCTAGTTACTCTATGAACCCATGTAATTCTTGAAGCCCTAGTTTTGACTATTTTGTGTGTGACTTGAGTACATTTTAATGCTATTGAATTATTGTGTAGATTGACTAGGGCTTTATAATTATGAAAGAATCACGCTGCAACTATGAGTAGGATTCCCTAATTTTATAAATTAATATTATATTATCTTTGAATTATGTGATATTGTAATTGTTGGGTTGAGTTGTAAACTCTGGCTATTAGTAAGAGCCATGGTATATTGTGTTGGATGAATTGGCTCTGGATTAAAGTTGTGAGGTTGGATTACTGGTATGTTAACCTAACTTTATCTATATTGTGTAGTATAGGTCTTAGATAGTAATAGTGCTATCTATGGTCCACTTATGGTGGTGGTGCTTATGTGCTATACTAGTGAATGATGTGGCCTTGTCAGCATTACTTTATGTATTATGGATTTATCATGTTATAACTTGAATTTGTGAATGTTATGAAGGTCTTGATGACTTATATGTGTATGTGGAGTCAAAGCATGAAGTCTCTTCGTTAATGATATATGTCTCTAGTTGGCTATGTGAAGTCATTATGTGGATTACTTGATGTTGTAGTATGATGTTTCTTGATAGATTATATGATACTTGTGATAACATAGATTTATGATTATGTAGTAATGAATAGGGTGACCTATAGATGATATTGGTTATGCCTATGTGCTTCTTGTATGTTATGCTATAAGTGGAAAATGTGTGTGTCTAGTTTTGGTAGACTTGAGACCCTTACTTGATACATGTTGAATATGAATATGACATCTTGACTTAGTATAATAAAGCTCCTTAGTCTTGTATGTGTGATTACATGTGACCTTGAACATAGCCAAGAAGGTCAGTTATGTTGAACCTTTATCCTAGATGTAAGGTTATGATATCCTTGAAGTTTAAAGCCGCAATGGTATCCTTCTAGCGTGAATAGTGTACCTAAGGTTTATTGTTTAGAACGGCATGAAATCATCCTTAGGAAAAAAATTGAGCTGTCCTCTTGACCGTTGTGGGTAGCCTTAGTGGAACCTCTTTGGTAAGGTGTAATATGATTGGGTTGTTAACTAGATATGGAACCTCTTCATGTACTCCCTTATTGAAATAGTCTATGAGAGTAAAGGCTAGCACCGAGTGAGTATGATTGGGAAGTTGCTCTAACTAAGATGACATTAGAGAACAAAGAAACCCTTAATATTCCTTAACCATGTTCTTACATGGTATATGTCCTAGTTTTACCATTGGCAATTAGAATAACCTCTATCGGAGTAGGTTCATGACTCTAGATTCCATGCATAGCTTGTATGGTATATGTAGGTTATTGCCTATTCTCATCATATGGGATACCTACTAGTGTTGGAGAAGTTCTATGAATTTTAGGTGGTTGTATGGGACACTATCTAAACATTGCACGATCAAGCTTTGAGATGTTAGTGAGTAAGTCTCTAGGTCATCTACAAGAATATTACTTGGATGTCCTTAAATTTTGAATGTATCTTACATGAACTAATGAAGATAATTGCGTAAGTTAGAAAGTATGTAAAGGAATAAGTACTAATCTAGAGTGACTTTAAAGATTTCCTAGTTAAGGTTTAAAAGGGGAATAAGAATGGTCTCTTCATGTCTTACTTAGGGTAGTCTTAAGAATAACTCTAGATAGGAAATATTGGTTAATGAAGTTAGAATGATCTTAGCATAATTAGTCTAAAGGATCTCTTAGGTGTGTGTGAAGGGATTGTATGGCGGTCTCTTCATAACTGACTCAAGTGAGCCTTAGAATAACCTTTGGTAGGGGGATCTCATGTTAATGTGTTTCTATATATTCTTGATGCTACATTGTGATGTTTGAGTGTCATTTGAAGTTACAATTATGTTCACTGTAAGCTTACTTTGAGATCTTATAATTCAATATAAATTACATATGACTAGTAATGTGTTCTAAATGTGATATTTTGTACTTTAATGTGATTCATATACTTTTAATATGATGTTTTAATAAAAAAGATCATGTTTCTCATAAATGTTTGTTTCTCATGATTTTATGCATTATGTCATACTTAGTACATGCATTGTACAAATTCCATACTTTTGTCTATCTCTAATGGTGTGGCAAGCAGGTGAGAGGTGTCTTGAAGCAATCTTGTAAACTAGGACTCTTTAAAGAAAAGTTGAAGTATGTCCTCACTTGACTCGAGGCCATACTATCTTCAGACTTTTTTTGTTCGAGTATTCTAATAGATTAAGTAATTCTATATTTCCTATTATACGGGCCGTGTCCCAAGTATATATGAGTGTGCGGTTGGCATATGTTGAGACTTAGTATATTCCTATGATTTTATATGCAAGATGTTTTAAGATATTTCGTGTGAAAAGTTTTAATTCTATATTACTTTTCATACATGTTATGCAATTAAAGATATCAAGGGCTTGTACAAGACCTCTGAGAGGTCAAGTACGCCATGTTGCACTCTGAGAGTGCCATATTTTCTTGGGTGTACTATCGGGATGTGAAAATTGGAAGTGCTAACTTGGCTGAAGTAACCCCCGTTAGGGCCTCTATTGATGATATTGCTACTAGAGTTACTACTTGCAGGAGCATATAGGGGGAGACATCTAAGGTTTAGGCTTTGAAAGCCCATGTAGAATATTTTTGGAAGGACGTAGACTATTTGAAGTCTACCAACTTCACTTCACTAATTTGGGATTTAGATGATGAGGATGTTCTAGAGACCTCGGGGATTCCTTCGGCTACTACTGGGATGTTCAATGGGATGGCATAACATATTATTAGTAGAATGCAGAGACCGAAGAGGAGCTTATTACAGTCCTAAAAAGGAGATGATAGAGACCCCAAAAGAGAGAATATTTAGAGATTTGCAGATCTTTTGGGGATGTTTGTGCAGGCGGTGATCCAGACATCACCGACTAAGACGTCCACCATAATTTCTAGCGGACATGGCAGTGGTATTCCTTCTAAGGTTACCCTCAACATTGGTTCCCATGTTATGAGAAGTACACCGGCCACAGATGCCCATATACATAGAGTGACTTCACATACCTTACCGTTCTTTACCTTTCTCTCTGTCTTACTTACTTTTACATTTGGATACTTTTTTTTGTATTTTAGGACAAATGATTTTCGATTGTGGTGGGGCGAGGCTTATTGTAAGATCCCAAAAATGACTTAGGTGAAGCTAGATCCTAAAAATGTTTTCATGATGGTCTAAGGTCCTAAAATGGTCTATAATATGATATTGAGGCAGTGTCTAAAGTATTAGGTGCATTAGAAGTGAAACATTAAGGGACGACTAAGACGTTCGACAACTAAGTCACCTATGTGCCTCATATGTGGTTATATGTGTTGATGTGTGATTAATGAGGTTATAATGTACTTAAATTAGTTATTATGGTGTATATAGGCAGCGTGTCAAGTTTTGAGAAGTTTGGAGGTCAAACGTCCAAGAACGTTCATGACGTTCGAAAGATGTGCCTTGAAATGACCTTGTGTGTTTAGGCATATTTCGTTGAGTTTTACGTTTCCGTTTGGGTGAAACTCATGTGAGAGGTCCTAAACTCATATACGGTCATGTTTTGGTTGGAAACGTCCAGGAAAACATCCCCAAGGACCATCCAAGGGCTCTTGAGGAAGGACCCAAAGTTAGTGCCAAGAATGTCTAAGACAGACCAACAAACGGTTGGCAATCGAAGCCCTGTTGGTGGTGTATCATAGTTTGGGGCTTAGTATGGGGAGGACAGTACGGTCCGTTTGTGGACAAACGGTCCGTCGACTTCCAATCGTCGATGGTGATGTGTCCATGCGTTCAGTTCACTATTAAGTTGAGGGGGAAACTTGTAAATTCACCCCACTTCCAAATAAGAAGATTGTAGGTTCCTAAGGGGTATTTTAGGTATTTTATACATGTATATATGTCTTTAACACTTAGAAGATTTCATTCTTCCAAATCAAAACCCCAAAATCCCTTAGAAATTCCTTAAGACTCCATTAAAGCTAAAACTCATGGAAGATCTTGAATTGGAGATTTGAGTTGTGATTCTTCATCAAATTGGAGGACTATCTTAATTGTGGTATGGTTTTTTATCCTTGAAACTCTATTCATAAAGGAGCCCAAATTCGAAGATGTTTTCTAAAGTTTTCAAAGTTGAACTTGACCTATTTCATGATCTATCCATGGGTTCTTGCATTAAAGGTTTTTAATTATTGAATAGTGATTGAATTGTTTTAAATTAGATAATTTTAACTCAAATAACCTATGAACCCATGTAATTGATGAACCCTAGTTTTTGACTACATTATTGGTTAAGTGATATTGTCTTAATGCTAATAAATTATGGTGTAGTTGCTTATGGGCTATCTAATAATGTAAGAATTGTATTCAATTGATGTCTCATTGGTCTTATATTGATAATAGATATTGAATTGACTTAGATTCATTGAGTATTATAATTTATTCATTGAATTGATGTTCATGACCATTGGGTAAGGGCCTTATGATATTGAATTGGGTGATTTAGCATTGGATTGAAGTGTTGAGGATGGAGTGGTGGTATGCTGCCATATTTCTATTTATTTTAAGTATTATATCTTTTAAATTATGTTTCTATTGGTATGGTCCACTTATTGTGGCGGTGTGAATTGATGTGGCCTTATCGGCGTTATTTTAAGTATAATGATGATTATGGCCTTGTCGGCAACTATTTGAAGTAAATGTGATGATTTGTGTAGTTTATTATTTGAAATATGATCATATCTACCTATATAAGTAATGTGAAAGTATGTGTTCTTCTATTTATGATGTTTAAGTTATCATGTTAGACTATGACTATGTGTTCATGTGTGTAGTCTTAGAGTTGATGCATGATTGTTCCTACTTGACTATATGAGTTTATCATGGTTATATTGATGATTATATAGTAGTGTATAGGATGACTTAGAAGATGATTGTCACGACCGGAATCTACACCCCAGACGAGACCGGCGTCGTTGACCTCTCAGAGGTCGCAGACAAGCCTACTTACGTCATTCTTACTTTACATAGGTTAATTTTAGCGGAAAATTTGAAACTTTTTGTTTCTTAACGTACTTATAAAAACATTCTCATTAATACGTAATTGTTCACCATCAACCATCTAACATTAAGAGATAAGCAACTGAAAGAAATAGTTCAATTCTTATTAAGTGTATAATTGCCAAAATGGCACCAATACATAGTCTGAATAAAAACAGGAAAGAAATGCTAGTGGAACATGCTCCACTAGCTCAACTCTAAAACTAAGCTAGAATATAAAACAGCAGCATCCTCAAAAGCATGAGGACCTACCAACTCCGGATGAATGCTGGACCTTTGGATGACTGCAGCGATGATCCTGTAGCTCTATCGCCCACCTGTGCCTGCACCTAAAATAGTAGAGTTTGTATGGGGTTAGTACACACTTGTACTAAGTATGGGTATATGCAAGCACACACCAAGGACATTCATGAGAAAGAATAGCTCTTTCCTAACAACATGATTTTTGGAAGTCAAGTCAGTGGACTTGCCAAATTGAGATTAGGAAAGTTTCCAAATTTGGATTAGGAAAGTAAATGAGCTTTCCAAATTTTGATTAGGATAGTCAGTGAGCTTTCCAGATTTGGAATAGGAAAGTTATGCCATGAGAATAACATACATCATCATACTTTTCACATTTGCACACAGCACATAACATTTACACATAGCACATATCATATAGCATACAGTACATTTTACATGTAGCACATAACTTCTTTCATATCATTCATTCATATGCCATGAGACCTTGGAATCATGGACTTGACATTAAGACATCCCAGAAATGAGGGCTCAACAGATGGGACCTCAACTAGGGAGTCTTCATTAGCAAACACAGAGTCTGCTTCGTTCATTCATAAGTACTCTATTTCATTTCATTCATAGGCCAGTGTAAACACCAGTTATACCTAAGATGTAGTTTAAGACTTTCATTAGGTTCGTTGTGCAATGAGTAAGAATGACCTAATGTCATTACTTGAATCTAACTAACCTTTTGATTATCCTATCCTAACACCTTTGGTATAATTCATTTCATTATGTGCTTCATTTGAGGCTGGCCCCATTCATTCATTGGGAACTTTAACTTTAACCGACATAGATCATGTGAGCATCATGAAATCCAGTGTCTCTCCCACACCGAAAAGAGGTGGAATCACCGGCCAAGGTGACCCAAAAACATGCTAGCGTACATGGGAATTTAACCCCGCCAGATCCCTATATTGGCAGTATAGGTTCGAAGACTAGGAGATGTAAGTATACCCATACCCGGCAAGCCGGACAGTTTCATCTCATGAGAGTTACGTGAACCTCCGCCCTTCCCAAAAGAAGGCATCACCGTACATAGCTAGTCTATCGGTGCTCAGTATAAAGTTCCATTACATTCATCTCATACGTCATGGAAGCTGGCTTCTAGTATGAAGACATCATAGCTCATTAGATGATTTCTCATCTCATCATTAGTATTAAGTGTGTTAAGCTCAATACTTTCATTAGAGTGTTCATAGAGACTAGTCTCTTCATTATCTTACACTCTCATAGGTGAGTACGTTTTGGTAACATTTACATAGGCTCATTTGAGATTGCTCTCATCTTTTACATTAGCCTCATATCATGTTGTCACCACATTCATTAACATTAGCACATTTGCTCTTCATAATTACTCACCCCTTTTTACGTGAATGTTCATTTCATCATATGCCAATGCACTTGGACATTTAGTGTGTTTCACACTTTTACTTAACCCTTCTAGGGTTTCATCATTTCATCATTTCATTGTTCATTTCGTCATTTCATTGTTAATTTCGTCATATCATTGTTCATTTCATCACATCATTGTTCATTTCATCATTTCATTGTTCATTTCATCATTTCATTGTTAACTTATTCATTTCATTGTTCATTTCATCATTTCATTGTTCATTTCATCATTTCATTGTTCATTTAATCATATCATTGTTCATTTCATCATTTCATTGTTCATTTCATCATAGGCCAATGCACTTGGCCATTTAGTGTGTTTCACACTCTTACTTAACCCTTCTAGGGTTTCATCATTTCATTTCATACATCTTAGGTTCACTTATTTTTAAACGTTTGCTAGACTTATGGGTCTATACATACAAGCCATGAGGCTTCATTCATAGTTCGTTAAGTGACTCATATCTTCCTAAGATTATGTAGTACAAGACTTATGGATCTTGTATGTATGCCAAGATCTCAATTTCGATCTAAGTAGGTGGCAATATTCTTGAACATTTAATTCATGTATGACTTATGTATCAATACGGAATTTGGGCAAGGGAACCCAAGTTCGAATCCCTTGGACAACACTTAATCTTATTTTAAACTTGTTAATTATATTTTTCAGATTTGGGAGACCCTAGTTCGATTCCCATCAACCCCATAATATTTCCTTTCTTTTTCTCCTCCTTTTTTTTCGTTTAAGTCAAGGAGGTTGTGGGATCAATCACCCACAAGCTCATTCTTTTTTTTCCTCTTAAATTATCTATTAACATTCTCACCTATCCAAGAGGTTGTGGGTTCAATCCCCATTCACCTCATTTTATATTTCTCCTTTATTTTCCTCTTAACTCTCTCATCTATTGAAGAGGTTGTGGGTTCAATCCCCACTCTCCACATTTATTTTTCTCCTAACTCTCTCATCCATTCAAGAGGTTGGGGGTTCAATCCCCACTCTTCACATTTATTTTTCTCCTTTATTTTTCTCCTAACTCTCTCATCCATTCAAGAGGTTGGGGGTTCAATCCCCACTCTCCATATTTATTTCTCTCCTTTACTTTTCTCCTAACTCTCTCATCCATTCAAGAGGTTGGGGGTTCAATCCCCACTCACCACATCTATTTTTCCTTGCATTTTTCTCAAGAAATTTTTATGAAATTTTCATTTAGTGAGGTCATGGGTTCAATCCCCAATGACCTCACATTTTAAATAATTGTTTTTTTAAATGAATCTCATTTTCTTAAAAATTGGCCGAGACTACAATTTCCAGCAGGCTAGAAATTTAGTCTCTTCCAATCCATTTTTGTCTTAATCTTTTATTGATTTTTTTGTAGCTTTCATGTAATGATGTCTTGGATTCAATCCTTAAGGATTTCACTTATTTTACATTCATTTTTCATTACATTTTGTACCACTTTGTTTGGCTGAACCCAACCTATCAAATGCTGGAAATTTGTTCACTATTTTCAGCTTCTTTTTATCATCATTCATACGTTAATTCTTAAGGCATTTCGTGGATCATTTGGTGCATATTTAAGTGTAATCTTTCTATGATTATATTCAGCCAAGAATTACTATTACATACAGCAACATTACACCACTTTACACCTCATGATTTACACAAACATTCACACATAAAATTCAACCATAAAAACATATCATTTTTCACATACTTTCGGTTGACATAACTTAACATGCTTACAATTCTAAACACATAATCATGAACACATTATCACGAACATCAATATTCATACTTAAACTACCAGCAAACATACCCAACCTACGATTCATTGGGAGCTAGTGACAGGGACATGCAACGGGAACAATCCTAGTCTTCGGATTAGAATTTATTGAATCTTAAGGGGTCTCTTGGGAAAGGGACCAAGAGAGAATAAAACTCATAACTTTTATGTACTTCAAACCTTGACTTTCTGCCCAAAACGTTCTCCAAAAATCACGTCCAAATCCCCTCAACTTCAACACCAATTCGACGGAATAATCCTCCCTCTTGCGTAACATTTTTGAATAGTTGTTTGTTTGTAATTTTCATTGTGAGTTCTTCAAGTGTGAAGAACTTTGGTTTACCTACTGTTTTTGAAGTTATTTTGGCAGAGAAAAACGTGAATGAGAGATTGGGAGAGTTTGAGCGTGAGAGTTGAGAGATAGACGTGAGAGAGTGGGAGTCATATTAGGCTTAGGAGTCTAGTTTAGGACTTAGTCAAATAAGGTTTAGTTAATTATTAAAATTCTGATTTTTATTTTTATTTTAAATCAGCTAATGAATAATAATTATTAATTAATTTCATTAATTTAATAGCTTAAATAAAAATCACATAAATTCATTGCTTCCACCTAGGTTCGAACCCGGGTGGAGCAAGACTTAACTTCAATAGCTCCATTTCGTCTCTCTCTCCCCAATTTGCCACTCCACCTTATTAAATAATTAATTAAATATATATTTAGGGTAATTATGATATTACCCTTATCCTGGTAAAAGACCATTTTACCCCTAGACCCTCAAAACTTAAGATTTCCTCTCTTTAAATCCGGTAAAGACTCCTTCGAGTAAATCTTCGTATTCGAGAGCCCTACATGGTTGGTCCCAACCTTTCCTAGCTCAACTAACTCCCAAAGTTAGTTGGCTTGGCTGTACCAAGGGTTCCGAGGTCTGGTTCTATGCGCATCAATCAGTGTGAACCCTGGTCTAATCGTAGGCATTCTTGGAACATTAAGCATTACTTAGCATATCTAGTTTTAGGGTTGTTACAATGATAATGGTTGTTCCTATGTGTTTCTAGAATGACATGTAATATGTGATAAAGTAAAGTATGTTGTGTCTTGTTTTGGTAGACTTGTGTCCCTTACTTGATGCATGTATGAAAGTGAATATGTGATGTCTTGACTTAGGAAGATAAATCATCTTCGTCTTGAATGAATTAATTATATGTGAGACCTTGAATGATGATAATAGTGTCCTTTATGTGAAACCTTGAACCTAGTTGTAAGGTTATGAAGCTTGAAGTAGAAAGTCGTAATGGTATCCTTCTTGTAATGAATGATGGACTTAAGGTTGATTGGCTGGAACGACTTCATATCAAACCTTAGGAAATTCATAATGATCTTCTCATCGCCACTGTAAGGCAGCCCCTGGGGACCTCTTTGGTAGGGTAAATGTATTTGGGTTATGAACTTGATACGGAACCCTTTTGTATGAATATTAATGTGAATTAATCTATGAGAACAAAGGCTAGCACCGAGTTAGTATGGTAAGGGAAGTAGTTCTAGTTAAAGTATGAGTCTAGAATACAAAGTAAGCCCTTCGTATTCCTTAACCATGTGCCTACATGGGATGTGTCCAAGTTCTACCATTAGCAAGTAGAACAACCTCATCGGAGTAGGATAGAACTCAAGATTCCATGTTTTTCTACTATGGTCTATGTCGGTTATTGCCTATTCTCATCATGTGGGATACCTATTAGCATTAGAGAAGTTCTATGAAGTTTAGGTGGTGGTATGGGACGCTATCTAGACATTGCACAATAGGCTTTGAAGATGTTAGTAAGAGTCCCTTGGTCTTCTCCAAGACCATTACTTGAATGTCCTTTATGTGATGAATGTTTCTTGATGAACTAATGAATTAATGACTTATTTTAGAAAGTATGTAAATGAATAATTACCTAATCTAGAGTGACTTAAGGATTCCTTAGTTAAAGTGTGAAGAGGGCATAAAGGATGGTATCTTTATGTCTTATCTATGGAATTCTTGAGAATGACTTTAGTTAGGGAAGTTGGATTGATTGTTTAGGCATGATCTAAACTTAGGAAGTCTTACGGATTATTTAATTAACCTTGAAGAGGGTGTATGGGCCTTCTCTTCTAGGAGTACTTAAGTAAGTCTTTTGATAGCCTTGGTAAAGAGAATGTAATATCTTATATTTATGTATGTTGGTGTATTGTAAGTGTGTATGTGTCTCATTATGAGTAGTCTTGGGGATCGTTTAGGCACACTTAGAGAGGGTGTATGGGCGGTCTCTCTTGGTGTGACTTAAGTAAATCTTAGGATAACTTTTAGTGGGATGATTGCATACTAGAAGGTGTATTAGGTGATTTTTAAGAACTTCAGTGTTACAGAGAAGCAATTTACTGTACAGTGAATATAGGTTACTCTAAAGTAACTTCTAAAAATGTGATAATTGGTCTAGGTGATTTCTTATGTGTTTCTATTTGTTAAATGTTGTTCTTATGATTATATTATGATATTAAAATTAAAAGATGCATATTTCCAATAAATGTCTATTTTCATGATTTTTATGCAGTATGTCATACTTAGTACATGTGGTTGTACTAATTCCATGCTTTTATCTATCTCTATAGTGGTAGGTAGGTGAGGAGCATTTGGGAAGCATGACTTGGATCGTAGAATCATTCAAGTAAAGTTGAAGTATGTCTTTATTTGACTCGAGGGCATAGATGTCTTTTATGTTACTTATTGAAGTACTGTAATCGACATAAGTATTTCTATATTAGTATTGTATGGGCCTTGTCCCAAGTATTCTCGTGTCTAAGATTGATGAGATTCAGACTAAGTATTTCCTATGATTACTATATGAAATAGTTTTTAAAGACTATGAAATATTTTGTGAAAAGTTTTAGTTTCGCACTACTTTTCACTATATATATGCAATGAAAGATATGTAAGGGATTGTATAAGACCTCCGTGAGGTCGAATACTCCGGTTGCACTCCAAGAGTGCCATATCTTTTAGTGTATTCTCTTGAGATGTGACAAGCTTGATATCAGAGCATAGGTTTTTAAAGTAGTCTTAGGAATCAAAAAGTCTCATCAAGTCACGTCTAGTAGAGTCTCGACCATCGATGTGAGTTGTGACACATCTATGGGCGAGAGGCTATAGGAAGAAAGAGTTTCCCTTCTTTTCTACTCCTATGTCATGCCGTAGAGTAAATTTTATGAGTATCCTTCTTAATGTGTTTCCTTGTGTTTCTAGGAGATGAATATTAGAAGGATGGCCGCTAGAAGGTTGGAAGAGGAGAGGGTGAATGAGAAGATTCCTCCTCAAGTTGAGAAAGTTCCTAAATATGGGAAAGGAGTCCAAGGTGCTCAAGGTTCTCAAGTGCCTCCCCAGGGTGATCATGTCCCTATTGTGGAAAGAGGTAATGAGGTTCCGATGGTTCACCCGGAATTGACAAAAAAGAAGATTAGAAAGGCTTTGTATGCGTTAGCCCGAGTCGTGACTACTCAAGTGAATTTGAGAATGGAGCCTAGGGTGAATATTGTGGAGATAACTATGACCTCTAGGTTGAGAAATTTTGTGAGGATGAATCCTCCTATATTTCTTGGCTCTAAGGTGGGAGAGCATCCCCAAGAGTTCCTTGTTGGTGTGTATAAGGTGTTGAGTACTATGGGGTTACATCTAGGGAGAAGGCGGAGTAGGCTTCGTACAAATTAATGAATGTTTCTCAAATATGGTATACTCAATGGAAGGATAATAGGCCGATTGAGTCGGGTCCTTTTGAGTGGGAAGAATTTAAGGAAGCTTTTCTAGGTAAGTACTTTCCCCGTGAGAGGAGAGAGGTTAAGGTAAAGGAGTTTATAAATCTCAAGCAAGGCAATATGAGTGTTGAGGAGTACTCTTTGAAGTTCTCCATATTGACTAGATGTGCACCGTATTTAGTGTCAAATACTAGGAATGAGATGAGTTATTTTGTGACCGGGGTCGCCGACTTTGTGATGGACGAATTTCGTATGGCTATGCAACATGATGATATGACCTTTAGATAGACTCATGGTTTATGCACAATCTATTAAGAGTCTAAACTTGGAAGGATTTCTAGAAACTTGAAAAGAAGTGGTGCAAGTGATGAAGAGCAACCTAGGTCCAAAAAGGGGGCTCACACTCAAGAAGAATCTAGGGGTGCTAAGTTCAACATTGAGAAAGGAGGTAGTTCTCAAAATTGCAAGCCTACATGTGTCACTTGTGGCAAGAAACATTATGGTGAGTGTCTATTGGGTACCGGAAGTTGTTTTGAATGTGGAAAAGATGGGGACAAAGTGAGAGATTGCTCTAATAGAGATGGTAAGAAGGCTGCTCCTAGTGTTCCAAAGGATTATGCTCCAAAAAAGAGGTGTTTCTATGCACTCCGGACTAGAGGAGAAAAGACGGATGATGATGATGATGATGTTGGAAATTCCTGTTCTCTTGTTGTGAAATGAGTTCCTTCTAAGTGTGGGAGTATCGTTAGTAGATGGGCTAGAAAGTCCTAGAAGTTTGTTCCATGAGCATGGTGTTTAGGAGTTTGGTTGAAATTGAATTCCATTAAATTCTTGCATTTTGTATACAATGAAGCCATGACCATGTTTTAAAAGGTGTTTAAATGATTTTTCTTTGCATATTAGCATGTCTCTATCATGAATTGCCTAAAAGTATCATTTTTGAAAAATTTGCTCAATTCACTATAATACACTGCCAATTCACTATATTTTTTTTTTGGAATGTGACTAATTGATTCTATGGTCTAAAATTGTTGTAATGTGGTTATAACTGATGCGTATTAGTATGATAATGAATGTAAAAGGAGTTTTTGCTATTTGAAATGAAGGATGTGAGTTTTATAGCATAATCAGTTATAGGATTTTCTTCTAGCTTCCTGTTGTGTTGTGAATCTATTGACTATGTGAAATTGATGTTCTCTACTTTATTATATTGTATTTGGTATGCTTTTGAGCTTCTAGTTGAATCTCTATTCTTGGAAGTGTTCGGAGAGTGGCAAGTGTACTGCGAGGACAAATGTTATCCAAGTGGGGGAGATTGTAAGGTCCCGAAAATGATTTAGGTGAAGCTAGAGCCTAACAATGTCATCATGATGGTATAAGGTCCTAAAATGGTCTATAATTTGGTATTGAGGTTGTGTCTAAAGTATTAGGTGCATTGGAAGTCAAACGTCAAGGGACGACTAAGACGTTCGACAACTAAGTCACCTATGTGCCGCATATGTGGTTATATGTGTTTATGAGTGATTCATAATGTTATAAGGTCCTTAAATTATTTATTATAATGTATATAGGCAATGTGTCAAGTTTCGTGAAGTTTGGAGGTAAAACATCCAAGAATGTTCATGACGTTCAAAAGATGTGTCTTGAAATTACCTTGTGTGTCTAGGCATGTTTCATTGGGTTTTACATGTTCGTTTTGGGTGAAATTCATGTTATAGGTCCTAAACTCACATACGGTCATGTTTGGGTTGGAAACGTCCAGGACAACATCCCCAAGGACCATCCATTGGTCCTTGAGGAAGGACTCACAGTTGGTGCCAAGACTGTCCAAGACAGCCCAACCAATGGTTGGCAATCGATGCCCAATGGGTCAGTCGACGCCCCGTTGGTATTGTCTCTTCGTTTGGGACTTAGTATGGGGAGAGGATAGACCAAATATGGGCCTATGAACCAAACCAAGGGAGGACAGGTGTCCGTTTATGGATAAATTGTCCGTCGACTACCAACCGTCGATGGTGATGTGTCCCTGCGTGTAGTTCACTGTTAAGTTGAGGGGTGAACTTGTAAATTTACCCCACTTCCAAATATGAAGATTGGCGGTTCCTTCCCACAGAGGGAAGGTAGGTCACTAATGTACTCATAAGATTGGAGACTAGAATGGATGTAGCATACAGAGGGTCCCAACTACATATCCTAGTTCTTGAACTATGTTTCCCTTATAGGAATACTAGCTAGTGGATCCACATAAATGCTGTAACATTTCGAAATCCCAAGGCATGTTGTAAAACTTAACCTATGCTCCATGTGGTCTAAATCACTGTTCTAAGTCAAATTAGGTGTATATAGAGTGGTTAGGTGTTTAAGAACCAAAATACTCAAGAACGTCCATGACGTCCGGAGAGTTGGTTCATTAGGGGGCTAGTGTGTCTTAAGCCATTTGACTAGTTTTAAGATTCGGAATCGAACGAACGTTGTTAGAAATAGGTGTAACACATGTGAGGGATGTTTCATGATTGAAACGTCCGGGTACGACTCCCCAAGGACCAACCAAGGGCCCTTGAGGAGGACCCTTGTAGCTTGGAATGCAACACTGCCTGGCAGTGTGCCTCGACGAAGGGGTTGACGGGGCGTTAGTGGTTCGACGGGGCGTCGAGGACATCGTCATCCCACACATAGAAAGATGCGTGAAGGCTCTTGCTTACCTAGCTACTGTTACACGCGATGGAAGGCGGTCGACGGGGCATCAGTGGCTCGACAGGGCATCGAGGCCACCGTCGTCCCACACTTTGTTGATTTCTAAGGAACCCTCGCTTGCACAGTCTCTGACCAAGATGACGGAGTGCAGGACGGAGGGAGGGGCTGCCCGTCGACTCACCGATGGCCCGTCAGCGGGGTTCTGTCGGGGAGGGTCTGCAAATCCCTACACGTTTTAAGTTAAATACATTTAATTAATTAAGTGGTTTAGGGGTAATTGGGGATTAAGGGAAGACTAATTAAGTTGATTTAGTCCCACTGCAAATACCCTCAACCCTCATTAGCCTAAAAACATCTCTCAAAATAAACTCTCTTCTTTGTCTCTACTTTCTCTCTCTATTGGAAGACACCATTGGAGATTAGTTTGGGAGGTGCATTGGGGGCTGGTTAAGGACGAATTCACCATCAAAAGGTCATCCAATCTTAAGGTATGGGATCTAATTCACCTTTGAGACTTCTTTCCTCAAAGGGCTCCTTCAAAGATTTTCCAAAAAGTTGATTTCCATATGGATTTCCTTCAATTACGAATTTTATGTTATGAATTGAGTTGTTCATGTCTTTCTTGGGTTATAATGAGTAGATTATCATGTATTGTAACTTGGTTAGGATGAATTGATATGGTTTGGTCTAGATTGTAGGTCATGACCCTTAACCCCTAACCCTAGGCATGATCTTGATATGAATTAGGTTTGGTTTGATGCAATTGATTCTATTATTGATTAAATCATCCTTAATGGTTGTTATTACATTTATCATGGTCTATAGTGATGAATTGAAGTCCTTCATGCTAATCCTTGGGTATTGATCTAGGTTAAGAAGATAGGCTTGGATAACATTTTTCCAAGTTTTGATTTAGTATTGAATTATGGTGTAGGGACTCTTCTAAATTCATTATCATGTTGGTTGTTGAGTTACATTGGTGTGATGACTCAAATTGTGTCATTCTATGGGTTGATGGTAAGGCCCTTTATGACGAACTATGGAGGAGTGTTGGTAAGTCTTGACTATCCTAATTCTCACTTTAATTATGGTAAATTATCCTCAAGTTATGATGTTGTATTGAAGTATACCTTGTTTAGAGTGATAGGATGGCATGATGATTGAGTTGATATGTCTTATATTTTGGTTGTGAGATTGCTTAGGGTGTACATGCCATAAGAATGATAACATGTGATTATGTACCCTATTATGATGTGATATACAAAAGGTTGACCTCACTTATATGAATTGTGAATGCAAGGACTAATTCTCATACAATTTTTGTTGAGCTATGATAACGAATATACAAATGCTAGGCCCTATTACCTAAGTTAAGTTTATGATTATAATAAGAGTAAAGGAATTTCAATAAAGGGACCTAGCTTAGCAACGAGCGAGCTTGTATGTGAGGGGGTGACACTTTCTTACATAAGGAAAGGTAGGGTTCACTACGGTCCTCACGGGGTGGATAGCCTCATGACCCAAGATAGGGTGTAGAGTTGATATTTCCATGGTTCTTTTCCCCAAGATCCATAAACGATGTTGACACCATAGGATACTATCTAGTGGATCCACCTAGATAGCTACGCTTATGTTAGGTTCTACCTTGGCCGGTAGACCACCTTCCATTGGTGTAAGGTTTTATGACACCGGATTCCACATTAGCTCATGTGGTCTATGTCGGATAAGGCAAGAGTTCCCTAAACTAAAATGAATGAACGATATATAGACTAATTGAAGTGACTTGAGGGGTTTGACTTTAGCTTAGGTAGGGGTATGGGACTCTACCTATGCCTTGCACTAGTTTGCCTTGATAGAAGCTTTGAGAAGTTAATATTATGTCTATAAATGATGATATAATGTAAATGACTTTATATGTTGAATGAGATGCTTATGAATATGATATTGGTTAACAATGTTAAAGAATGAATACTATATGAGATGGAAGACTATGCTATGTGAAGTGAATTGCTAATTATGATCTTTGGTGGGTTACTTGATTAAGTGGGGTTATGGGGCTTTGCTTGGTCATTGCACTTATGGCTTCTTAAGGATTATAGTTGGTTGGTTTTCTTTCCTATTTACGTGCTTTACTATTATTCATGTTTGTGATGTTATTACTTGATGATAGAGATATATGAGATTATGGGTCTAAGTATGATGACATGCATGTGATATAATTAACTTGTTAGTATAT
Organism: Solanum sitiens; assembly: GCA_016801875.1. NCBI lineage: Eukaryota > Viridiplantae > Streptophyta > Magnoliopsida > Solanales > Solanaceae > Solanum > Solanum sitiens. The sequence goes on along the minus strand of JABWTJ010000482.1, from coordinate 398,781 downwards.
TCAAAGGAATGGCTTAAATAACATAATTTTTCTTAAATGTCCCCTTTTAGCATACTTTGTTGGTATTTGTGCATATGGTCTCATACTTAGTACAAGTGGCGTACTAATCCCATTTTCTTCCCTTTTTCCCAAACATTTTAGGTTCTGGTCGTTGAAGTTTGACTTGAGGTGATATGAAGGAAGACTTGGATATTCTATCATCCAAGTTGTAGGTCCTCATTTCCCCGAGGACGATGCCAATACTCTTTTATGAAGTTACTTAGTTACTACAGCTTTTGTATTGACTCTATTTCCTATTTGAGACAAAGTTGTATAAAGCCTATATGTGGCTTACTTTTATTGATGTAGGTCTATGCCCAATGTTACTGTTCTTGTTTAGATTGTTTATGAGATGAGACGGATTTATGACTCTATTTCTTCATTATATAACTATGTGAAATAAAAGTAAAAGACTATGTAATCTTCTTATACGAACGAGTCTATGTATACTCGATATTATTATGATTATGTGTATGTAGAGGTCTATGTAAACCTCCGATTAGATGTAGTTGAAAAGTTTTAAATTCTTCTGTATTTTTAATCGATGAATGCAATGATTTAAGACTAAGAAGCTTATCTTAGTCCTCAAAGAGGACGATGACGCCGGTTATGTCTAAGGGGTATACCAAGATGTGACAAATGCTATGTTCATGTTTTTGTACTACCATGGCTAATAGTCCCCCTTCTTTCAGTATAGGGTTCCATGACACCGGATTTCACATTAGCTCATGTGGTCTATGTCGGTTATGGAAAGATGTTCCCAAAAGGTAAAATGAAGAAATATAGTGAACTCCAACTAGGATGACATAAGCGATTTGGCTTAGTCTAGGTAGGGGTATGTGACTCTACCTATACATTGCACTAGTTAGCCTTAAGGTAAGTCTTAGAAGGATGTTCTTATGTACTTATATGCTTATAAATGTAAATGATATGTATATGTGATCTTACATGTTTATTACACTATGTGATATTTGTTTCACTTATGAACATGTGGTTGGTCTCTATTGCTAAAGTATGATGATGTCTACTCTTAAAGATATGATGTGTAAAGTTAGGCATTGCTTATAGTTCTTATTGAGTTTACTTGGTTTAGTGAGGTTTTGGGGCCTTACTTAGTCATTGCACTAGTGGACTTAATGAGGGTTCATGAGTAAGGGTCTTGCTTTGAGTATGATGTTGTGAACTTTATACATGCTTGTTGATATTAACTGGGTTATACAGTTTTCTTGATTATGTTCTCAATTATGTTGATATGCATGTTGACTTGAATATACTTGGTATTTTTGGTCTTGTGATATATATGATCTTGACTTAGAGAATATCTGCTTATTGACTTGTCTTGGTTCTTGAATATGCATAAGGCTTTTCAAAGTAACTTGGCATGCTTTTATCAAATTTCCCCTTTTAGCATGATTTCTATGTGGTGTGTGCATACGTGCCCATACTTAGTACAAGTGATGTGCTAACCCCATCTCTCCTTTTGTCCAAAACATTAAAGGTTCCGGTCGTTAAAGGGTTCGTGACCATTTGTAACATTCCAGAAAATGTACTTGTCTGGTGAAGAGCCTATTAGGTTTTAAGAATATGAATTGAGGTACATAGGCATCCCAATGGCCAATATTGAGTAATATTGGGGCATTGTAGAGAATATTGGCTTAAGGGTGTTAGCCAATTTCTTTGTATACACAAGTAAATGAAAATGCACCTTGATGTCCAAATGCTCCAATCCAAACTTGTTTAGGAATTGTACCTGCAATGAAGACTCTAAGCTAAAATTCTTAATCTCTTCAATTCTTAACCTCATCGCTTACTCATATTAGGTACTATGCATCCAAGTGACAAGGATAGGTACCATACCACATGATCATTTAAAATGACCATGAAGATTAAGAATTGCCAAAGAACATAGTGAGGATCCTAGGACAAGAAGTGAACTTTCCAGAAGTGCACGATTACGAAAGTGCACGGCAACACATGTCTTTATAAATCTTAAGTATGAAGTCTAAGTTCACTTCATTAGTATATTAAAAGTTTTTAATTTTTTCGCAATTTTTAATGATCACATGTTATGACGAATGCTAAGAAGCTTTTCTGCAACCTCTGAGAGGTTAACGACACCGGTCTCATCCAGGGTCTAGATTCTGAGTGTGAAAAACTTGGTATCAGAGAATGAGGTTAAATATGGAATATTAAACTTGGTATAAGAGCAGGAGGTTAAATATGGGAATCTTAAACTTAGTATCAGAGCATGAGGTTAAATATCCTTTGGGTCAATGTCTCACTAAACAACATTACCTAGCGTCTTTTTCATTGTTGTGAAGCTCGTCACAATCGTGGACGAGAGGCTATGTAATGATTAGGAAACTTCTCTTTTCTTGATACTCTTATGTCGTGCCTCTAGAGCTTTGACACGATGTGTCTTTTAGCATCTAATTCCATTCTTGATCGGTTCTTCCCAAGATAGCAAAGATAATCTAAGGTAGAGAAGTCATCAACCTTCGTCAAGGAGATTTGAGTGTTAAGGAATACTCCTAAAAATTCATGAAGTTGTCCAAATATGCTTCTTCTTTTGTTTGCAATTCTAGGGATGAAATGAGCCGTTATGTAACGGGCGTGTTCGAAGAATTTGAAGAAGAATGTCGTGCAGACATGCTTCATGATAATATGGATCTTTCTAGGTTAATGGTTCATGCTCAATAGGTTGAGGAAAGTCGCCCAAGGAAGAGAAATAGGGAAGTTAAGAAGGCAAAGTCTTTTGAGAGTGGTTCTCCTAAAAGTAGGTTTGATGTTCAAGACAAGCCTAAGTTTAAGAAGAGGTTTTCAAACCAAGTTCCTTCAAATTTCTCTGATAATCACAATGATAGAGGTTCTAATCCTAAACCTCAAGAGGGGAGAAACGTTGAACCACCAAGAAAAAGACCAACTTGTGGTAAGTGTGGTAAGAAGCATGGGGGCGAATTTCTTGTTGGAAGTAATAGTTGCTATGGTTGTGGCAAAGGTGGCCATATGGTGAAAGATTGTCCTAATGTGAGAAGTCAAGGAAAGGGTAATAGTAAATCTCAACCAAACGGTCCTAATTCTGAAGCTCCAAAAAGGAACCGTTTCTACGCACTCAAGGCTAGGGGTGAATAAGAAACCTCTCCCGACGTTGTGACAGGTATGTTGTAAGTGTTGGGAATTCAATGTTTCCAAGAAGAAATAAGAATGAAAATTAAAGCTAGTTAATAAATCTTCTATGCCAAGGGTCCAAATTATTTCGTGTTTAAATGCTTGTAAGATGATAGCCAAGGGTTGTTTATAACATATGGTGAGGATAAATGTACCAACCCGAAAATGACTATGCTAAGAAAGGCATAAACGTACCTAGAATGCCTAGATTAGACCGAGTTCACACGGACTGATGCGCGTGGAGTCAGATCTCTGAACCTATGCACCAGCCAAGCCAACCAACTTGGTGAGTTAGTTGAGCTAGGTAGGGTTGGGTCCAGCCATGTAGGGCACCCGAATATTAGGATTCACCCGGATGAGTCTTAACCGAACTTAGAGGGTTAGTCCTAGGTTTTAAGGGTTCTAGGGGTATAAATGTAATTTTGGGGCTAGGGTAGTATGGTAATTACCCTAGACTGATATTTAATTAATTGAATAAGTGATTAATTAGTCAAAATGGGTCAAATCTTGGTGGTCAAACTCGAGTTTGACCGGACCTCCACAACTCGGGTTCGAGCCAATTTGGAAGCATAATGAGGTACGAATTAAATTATTAAAGAGAGGGACATTATAGTAACTTAGTATATAATTATAATCTTATTTTGTTACCATTTAAATTTTGTTGAATAAGTCAACGACAATTCCTACAAAAGGGGGCGCACAACTCCCACTAGGAGTGTTCTTCTTTCCCACTTTTAATTCTTTAATTTACTCCTAAAAATGTTTTCAGCCTTATCCCACACTTCAAAAATAGAATATAAATGTAAAACTCACTATTCTAAAAGTGTTCTTGGCTGCATCCATCAAAAAAACAAAAGGAAGAATTCGTACGCCTAAGTGTTTTAAGTAAAGAACTTCACTTGCAAACAATAATCAAAGCTCGGAAGAAAGGTTTGTGTGTGGGATGGGGCGTGTGGTTGTGGCTGGTTGTCAAGGCTGAAAATGTATGGATTTTCGTCTCTCTTGGTCCCTTTCCCAAGAGTTCCCTAAGGTTCAGTACGTATTCCAATCGAAAACTAGTGTTGCCCCCGTTGCATGCCCTTGTCATTAGATCCTCTAAAAAGTTGATGCATGCGTTGGTATGTTTGTGTGTAATGTGATGTTTCCGGACAGCGTATGATCATTTTATGTGTGTCCGACTGTGTGTATGTTTTATGTACACAATAATGCTAAATATCATGAGAATCATATTAGAGATTGTTTTCAAGAACGTGGTGAATTAGGTTATATGTATTTGTTATGTTATTAACATATGATGATGAAATCATGATGTTCATCAACAAGAAAATAAGAGTACATTCCTTAACGAATTGGTTAAAAGTTTATGTAAAACTCTAAATTAAACGCCTAGGATAAATGCAAAGAAAGTGAATTAAAGGCATATGTAAATTGAGTATAGTTTTGGCTATTCACTAGTAAAAATGAAGAAAAATATATGCTGCCATTGAGGGTGGAACTCGAGACCTTAAGGTCCTAATACTAAGAGATTAAACCTTAAAATAAAAGAAAAGAAAATAGGGTGAGAGAGGGGATTCGAACTTGGGCAGGTTGAAGAAATCTGGAATTAAAAAAAAAGAAAATAGTGAGGGAGGGGGGATTCGAACTTGGCTCCTTGGCCAAGGGTGTGAGATACATAAATCTCACACCAAAATAAAGTAATAAAAAAATAAGGCGACTGGGATTCGATCCCAGATCCTCTTGGCCAAATTTATTGAGACACTTAACACTTTAAATAATTAAAAATAAAGTGTTGCCCAAGGGATTCGAACATGGGTCCTCTTGGCCGAAATTGGGAGACACATAAGTCTCACATATGATTAAATAAAATGCATTCACTAGGTATTGAACTTGGGTCCCTTGGCTGAATGTGTAAGATGCATATGTCTTGCACAACATATACTTAGATTATCATGAAACTCTTAGCCAAATATGAGTAACCCGAAATGGGTACTACCATGAGTTAATGGTAAGATTAAGAAATGAACATTCACGTAATAGAGGAGTAATTATGTTATACTATGATGCTAATGAAAATAGTGACAACATGATAAGAGGCTAAGATGAATGGTGAGGCAAGTCTCAACCAAGCCTAAGAAAATGTTACCAAACGTACTCACATATGGGAGTGTAGAATGATGTAGAGTAAAGTCTCAAGTATACTCCAAAAGAAAGTGTTAAAAATGAATTCATAGTTAATATGTAGAGAAAAGAGTGACTACATGACTATAGGCTAGTGCAAGTGAGACAAGATGCATCTACGCCTAAAAATCAATGTCACTACATGAAATTTCTTAGAGAGTATATTTATGCTATATGATGAATAAGCAAATAAAGAGTGGCTACATAAGGACAGGCTAGTACAAGTGAGACAAGATGTATCTACGCCAAGAATCAATGTCCCTCAATGTAAATCCAAGAGAGCATATATATGTTATACGATGAACAAATAATGAAAGGTGATTAAAGATGAAATTAAAAGATTTTAAGAAAGAACAGGGTGTCACCACAATATGAGGCTAGTGCAAGTGAGACAAGTTGTACCTACGCCATATAAGGTCACCAAAAAGTACTCACCTAAGAGAGTGTTGAATATTAAGAGACAAGTCTCAATCACATTCTATATGTAAGTGTAAGGACAATTCACACTTAATATGTAAAGAAGAGATGAGAAATCATCTAATGAGTTATGAATACCTCATGCTAAGAAGCAAGCTTTCATGATGTATGAGTTTAATGTAAATAGGAACATTAAACTAAGCACCGATAGGCTAGCTATGAGTTGTGATGCCTTCTTTCAGGAAGGGCGGAGGTTCACATAAATCTCATGAGATGAGACTGTCCACCAAGGTGGGTATGGGTCTCCTTAAATCTCCTAGTCTTTGAACTATGTTGCCAACATAGGTAACTAGCTTGGTTCGAACACATAAAGCTAGCATTTTTTGGTTTCACTTTGGCCAGTGACTCCACCTCCTTTCGGTGTGGGGAAGACACCGAATTTCATGATGCTCACTTGATCTATGTCGGTTAAGGTTGAAAGTTCATTAAAGTATGAAAGATAATGAAATGAATGATACAGAAGGTGTTTGTGCAAGACAATCAGGAGGTGAGGTCGGACTCAAGTATTGACATTAGGTAATTCTTGGTCATTGCACTTCATGATGCCGATGAGAGTCTTAAACTTCATCCTATGTATAGCTGGTGTTCACACCAGTCTATGAATGAATGAAATGAATAATGTGAAGTACAAATGAATGAATGAAGCAGGCTCTGTGTTTTCTAAAGGAGACCCTCGGATTGAGATCTCATGTGTTGGGCCCTCACTTGAGATGTCTTAATGTTACGTCCATGATTCCAAGGTCTCATGGAAATAAAATGTATACTATTTGAAAAATGAAATGCATATTATGTGAACCTATGTGTGTGTGATGTGTGACATATTCATGGCATGACCTTCCTATTACGAAATAGTAAAAGTCAAGAGACTTGACCTTCTAAGAAAGCATGTTGATTAGGAAGAGCCATTCTTGTTCATGCATTACCGTTATGTGTTGTGGCATATACCCATACTTAGTACAAGGGTGTACTAATTCCATACAATATTACTATTTTAGGTGCAGGCTCAGGTGGACGTTGAGTGTATCATTGCAGCTGTTCGGACTCAGAGATTTCATCCGGACTTGGTAGGTCCTCATGCATTCGAGGATGCCTAACTTTATATTTCTTGCTTAGTAGTAGGTTTGAACTAGTGGGGTAGGTTCCACTAGTGTTTCTTTCCTATTTTATTCAGACGCTTGTAATGATGCCGTTTTGGCAAGTATTACTTATGACATGAGATTCTATTTCTTTCAAGTTGCATGATCTTATAATTAGATGGTTGATGTATGAGCAATGAACTTCCTTAACGATATGCGTTTATATGAAGTCTATGTATACTTAAACTATAAACAAAAATTTTCAAATTTTCCGCTAAAATTAACCGTATGAATGTGATGAATGCAAAAAGAGGCTTGTCTGCGATCTCTCAGAGGTCAACGACGCTGGTTGCGGTTCGGATTCCAGAATCCGGGTCGTGACAATAAAGGAGGCTTTTCAAACGTATTTAATTCAAGAAAATCAAAACTAGGGTTGTTCCCAATGAAATAGTCGAATGTTATGAGTTTTTACAACGAATTGGGAAGGTTGCCTATGAGTTGAAACTACCTAGTGAACTAGCTTCGGTTAATCCGGTGTTTTATGTTTCTATGCTCAAGAAATTCAAAGTCTACCCTCATATATTTACTCCGTAAGTCTTGACATTCATTTTAATAGAGAAAGTAATGCATAATCATGAAATTAACTTGCTTACTAAATAGGTGCATGTTATGTTTATATGGTCTATTGCATGTTTTGGCAAGAAACATTGTGGTGAGTATATAAGGGGTAACGGAAGTTGCTTTGGATGTGGAAAATATGGGCACAAAGTGAAAGATTGTCCTAATAGAGATGGTAAGAAAGCTGATCCTAATGCTCCAAAAGATGATGTTCCAAAGGCGAAGACACATTTCTATGTACTCCGGGCAAGAGTATAGAAGCCGGATGAGGATGAGGATGATGTTGGTAAGTCCCTGTATATTTCTTTTAGTTATATGAGTTCCTTTTAAGTGGTGGAATATGATTAATAGATGGGATAGAAAGTCTTAGAAGTTGTTGCATGTGCATGGTTTTTAGGAGTTTTGTTGGAATTGAATTTCATTAACCTCTTGCATTGTGTGTTTTATGATTCCATGATCATGTTTTAAAAGGTTTTTATATGATTTTTATTTTCATATTAGCATGTTTATGTCATGAATTGCCTAAAAGTTGCAATTTTGGAAAAATTGTCTTTCACTGTAAAGACTGCCTGCTCATTCTGAAAATTTTGAAAAATTTACTCGTTCATTCTTTGGTTGAAAATTGTTGTAATGTGGTTATAACTGATGTGTATGAGTATAATAATGAATATAAAATGAAATTTTGCTATTTGGAGTGAAGAATGTGAGTTTTATAGCATAATGAGTTATAAAATTTATTCTAGTTTGTTGTTGTGTTGTGAATCTCTTGACTGTGTGAAATTTTAGTTTTGTCCTTGATTGTGTTCTATATGGAATGGTTATAAGTTTCTAGTTGAATCCCTATACTTGGACGTGTTCGGAGATTGTCAAGTGTCATTCGAGGACGAATGTTGTCCATGTGGGGAAGATTGTAAGATCCCAAAAATGACTTAGGTGAAGCTAGATCCTAACATAATATTCATGATGGTCTAAGGTTCTAAATTGGTCTATAATGTGGTATTGAGGCAGTGTCTATAGTTTTAGGCGCATTGGAGGTCAAACGTCAAGGGACGACTAAGACGTTCGACGACTAACTCACCTATGTTCCTCATATGTGGTTTTATCTATTTAGTTGTGATTCATGAGTTTATAAGGTAATTAAATGAGTTATTATGGTTTATGTAGGCAGTTTTTCAAGTTTCGTGAAGTTTAGAGGTCAAACGTCCAAGAACGTCCATGACGTTCGGAAGATGTGCCTTGAAATGACCTTGTGTGTCTAAGCATGTTTCATTGAGTTTTACGAGTTTGTTTCGGTTGAAATTCATGTAAGAGGTCCTAAACTTGTATATGAGAATGTTTGGTTCGGAAAAGTCCAGGCAAATATCCCCAAGGACCGTCCAAGTGTCCTTGAGGAAGGACCCTTCAAGAGTGTCCAAGACTGCCCAACACAGCCCACCAACGGATGCCAATCGACCCCTAGTGGGTCAGTCGATGCCCCGTTCGTGGTGTCTAGTTGTTTGAAACTTAGTCGTGGGAGAGGAGAGACCAAAGACAAGCCTCAGTCCCAGACCACGGACCAGCAGGACGGTCCGTTGGTCAAAGGACGGGCCATCGATGGTCCTCCATCTATGAGGACTGTAACTGCGTGCAGTCACTGTACGTTACAAGGGTGAAATTATAAATTCACCCCACGTCTAAATAAGATGTTTGGAGGTTCCTTAAGGGTCTTTTGGGTATATTAGACATGTATTTAAGTCTTTAATACTTAGAAGAATTCATTCTTCAAAATCAAAACCCCAAAATCCCTTAGAAATTCCTTAAGACTCTATTAAAGCCAAAACTCAAGGAAGAGCTTGGATTGGAGATTTGAGTGAAGATTGTTCATCAAGTTGGAGGATTATCTTTATTGAGGTATGGTTTCTGATCCTTGAAACTCTATTCATGTAGGAGCCCAAATTCAAAGAAGTTTTCTAAAGTTTTCAAAGTTGAATTGTCCAATTTCATGATCTATCCATGGGTTCTTTCATTAAAGTTTTTTAATCATTCAATAGTGATTGAATTGTTGTTAATTAAATGATTTTAACTTAATTAACCTATTAACCCATGTAATTGATTAACCCTAATTTTTGGCTACTTTATGGGTTACTTGATATTGACTTAATGCTTATGAATTATGGTGTAGTTTTCTATGGGTTATCTAATGATGTAAGAATTGTATTCAGTTGATGTATAGGTCGTATTAGATTGATAAATCTATGTTGAATTAGCCTAGTTTCAGTGAGTATTATGATTTATGCATTGAATGGATGTTTATGGCAATAGGTAAGGGCCTTATGGTATTGAATTGCATGATTTAAACATGGATTGGAGTGGAGAGAATGGATTGGTGGTACTCTTCCCTATTTCTCTTTATTTTAAGTATTATATATATTAAATTATGTTGTTATTGGTATATCCCATATATGGTGGCGTTGTTATGTGATTAATGTGGCCTTCTCTGTGTTATTTTAAGTATTATGATGATTATGGCCTTGTCGGAAACTACTTGAAATAATGTGATGATTTGTGTACTTGATTATGTGAAGTATGATAATATCTACATATATGTGAAGTTATGTGAAAGTATGTTTTCTTCTATTGAAGTTCTAAGGTGATCATGTTAAACTATGACTATATGTTCATATGTGTAGTCTTAGAGTTAATGCATGATTGTTCCTACTTGGTTATATGAGTCTATTATGGTTATATTGATGATGATATAGTAGTGTATAAGATGACTTAAAAGATGATAATGGTTGTCCCTATGTACTTCGAGAATGACATGTAATATGTGCTAAAGTCAAGTATGTTGTGTCCTGTTGTGGTAGACTTGTGTCTCTTTTCTTGATGCATGTATGAAAGTTAATATGTGATGTCTTGACTTAGGATGCTAAATCCTCTTAGTATTGTATGTATGAATGACATGAAACCTTGAATGTTGATAAGAGGGTCCTTTATGTGAAACATTGAACCTAGTGGTAAGGTTATGAACCTTGAAGTACTAAGCCGTAATGGTATCCTTCTTGTAATGAATGATGGACTTAAGGTTGATTAGCATGAACGGCATCGTATCAATCATTAGGAAAGTCATAACGAATTTTTTTCCGCCATTGTTAGGCAGCCCTAGGGTACCTCTTTAGTAGGGCAAATGTAATTTATTTATGAACCTGATATGGAACCCCTTTGCGCGAACGTTAATGTGAATTAATCTATGAGAACAAATGCTAGCATCGAGTGAGTATGGTAAGGGAAGTATTTCTAGTTAAAGTATGAGGCTAGAATACAAAGTAAGCCCTTCATATTACATAACCATGTTCCTACATGGGATATGTCCAAGTTCTACCATTGGCAAGTAGAACAGCCTCATCTGAGTAGGATAGAACTCCAGATTCCATGTTTTCCTACCATGGTCTATGTCGGTTATTGCATATTCTCATCATGTGGGATACCTATTAGCATTAATAAGTTCTATGAAGTTTAGGTGGTGGTATGAGACGCTATCTAGACATTGCACAATAGGCTTTGAAGATGTTAGTGAGAGTCCATAGGTCATGTCCAAGACACTTACTTGAATGTCCTCTAGGTGATGAATGTTTCTTAATAAACTAATGAAATAATGGCTTATGTTAGAAAGCATGTAAATGAATGGATACCTAATCTAGAGTGACTTAAGGATTCCTTAGTTAAAGTATGAAGAAGGCATAAGGGATGATCTCTTCATGTCTTATTTATGAAAGTTTTGAGAATGACTCTAGTTAGGGAAGTTGGTTGATTTTTTAGGCATGATCTAAACATAGGTAGTCTTAAGGATTATTTAGGTAACCTTGAAGAGAGTGTATGGGCGTTCTGTTCTAGGAGTACTTAAGTAAGTCTTTTTATAGCCTTGGTAAAGAGAATGTCATATTATGCATGTTATGTATTTGGTGTATTGTAAGTGTGTATATGTCTCATTATAAGTAGTCATGAGGATCGTTTAGTCATGATTAGAGAGGGTGTATGACCGGTTTTTCTTTGTCTGACTTAAGTGAGTCTTAGGATAGATTCTAGTGGGTTGATTACATGCTACAAGGTGTCTTAGGTGAAGGTAAGTAACTTCACTGTAACAGTGAATGAACAGTGAAGTGAAGTTACTGTAATGTGCTTCCAAAATTATGATAAATGGTCTAAGTGATTTCTTATCTTTTTCTAAGTTGATAAATGTTGTTATTATAATTATATTATGATATTTATCTATCTCCTAGTGGTTGGTAGGTGAGGAACATTTGGGAATCAAGACTTGGACCGTAGCATCGATCAAGTGAAGTTGAATTAGGTTCTCATTTGACTCAAGGGCATAGATGTCTTTTATTTCTCTTATTGAAGTATTGTAATAGACTTAGTAGTACTATATTTCTATTGTGTATGGGTCGTGTTCCAAGTACTCTTGTGTGTAAGCTTTGATGAGTTTGAGACTTAGTATTTCCTATAGATTTTATATGAAAGAGTTTTTAAAGACAATGAAATGTTTCGTGAAATTTTTTAATTCCGCTTTACTTTTCACTGCCGCAAAACATCATTTAAAACCATTTTAGGACTTCAAGACTTCATAACACACATGTTAGGCGCTAGTTTCACCTAAGTTATTTTAGAGGTGTTACATCAAATATATGATACACATACTTTTGGTGGCGAAACATAAAAAGCCATAGCAAAGTTTTGTCCACTAAAGTTTCCCACCAAAATATTTATTGGCGTCATTTGTTAAGAAGTGTTAGTCATGAATTTTTAGCTATCAATGAAAAATCACTTCGTCACTAATAATGTATCTAATTAATGATAAAATATTTTTTGTCTTATAATTTAATAAATTTTTGACACAAAAAAATTTCATCTAAAAAAATTTGTTTTTACGATATCGACAAAGAAGAGTTTGTAGTTAAATACTATAAATTTTAGGTATGATATTTTATATCTAATTATGACACTTATTTCGTAACTAATAATATAAATAATTGGTTACAAATATTTTATTGAATCTAATCAATCTATGATTTAGTGACAATCATAAAATTGTCACAAAATATGTAAGGTGTTACATAGCGACAACTTAAAATTTGTACTGAATAATTAAACTATTTTATATGAAAAAAATTCATAGCTAAATACAATTTAATTTTGCTACGATTGTTCATAATTAAAATGACAACTTAAAAAAGAATAATACAAGTGCTTCATAAGAAGTAGAGAGAGCTCATTCGTTAATTGTCAAGTGAAAATATTAGAACCAATGAATTCATTCAATTTCGTAAGACCAAAAAGGTTCAATACATCAATTTTCTTAAATTACGCAATTATAAAATGCATCATTTGAAAAATACAATCCTGGTTATAAGTATTGTGTTTGGGCACGGTTCTACCACTAGATCACTAATATTTGTTGGTTTGGCACTTTTGTTTTTTATTTGATACACTTTCATTGATAGGCACAATAAAAAATATTAATTTGTCAAGTCTTTGTGCTTTTTTTTTTTTTGCAAGTCTATTGATTTGCGATTGGTAAACTACATAGATTAAGTCGATCTATTTGCTTCTGTCTATAAATATGTACATATTTAATAGTAATTCCACATATGTACGTAGAATAACTATACATAGATAACATCGACTTACAAACTTAGACTTTGCCAAGGTATAATATATTTCAAGGATTTCTATTAACTTTTCCCATCAGTGTTTAAATTAAATAAACTAAAAAATGAAAGCACAAATAAAAGAAATAAACTAACGTGGATTTTAATTATATTATGATGAAGTACTATAGTTATTGGTATCAATGTTCAACTGGAACTAATTATTCACTTTTTTAATAAAACCAAAAGTTTAATTTTAAACAAATTTATTATTGTACTTAATATGTTTTAAAATTTACAAAACTAAATAAGTAAAATGATAAAATCGTACTGAATATATTTAAAGATAGTTTAAAAAAATACATAGTTTAATTAAAATATAATCTACATTTGAATGAATTGTGGGTGGTAAATTTCATTCATTTGTGTATGAATATAAATATTCATATAATATATTGTTTCTACAAAAATTAAATTTGAAAGAAGTGAATGAAGTATAAAATAAAACAAAAATGAAAGACAAGTGAGAGTTGGTCTGATGGTAAACACTCTTCACTTCCAACCTTAAGGTTATGAATTCGATTCCCAAAGGCAGTACATATATATATATATATATATATATATATATATATATATATATATATATAAAATCAGCGACGATATAATTTTATCGGTAGTAATAACCTTTTTAGCGACAAAGCATACTATTAACTACAAAAAATATATTTTTTACAACAAATAAATTTGTCACAAATGTTTAAGCATTTGTGGATGAGTTTTTCTTTTGTAGTTAATATAATACGTTTAGCGACGAAATACTAAATCGTCTTTTTATACTTTTAGAGACACACATTTAGTGACGACTAAGTGACGAATTATTTTTCGTCACACATGATTTTTAGTGCTGAACTATGATTTATTTATGTGGAAATTATTTTTCGTCACACATGATTTGTAGTTGATACATCATCTCTATTCACGTAGTGTAACCACCCCTTCTTCAAATCCTCTCGGTGATAAGCATAACTCCCCCACGGAGTCTTAAACATTCATTTACTATAGGTTAAGGTATAAATGTTTAGCACCACATCTTAACTCACGAAGGGTACTTATCCCTAGAGGTTACTTTTGAACAGCACATTGCAACTCACAAAGGTTATTCAACCTCCAACCTATCTTAGAAAGTTCTTGTGAATAGTGAGGTTCCTACTGAACACTTCATCTTATCTTACGAAGAGTTTTCACCCAAAAATTCCCCTTTTCATACAATAGGAATAGTCGGTATTGTCTAGACACTTAATCTCTACTCACGAAGAGTTTGTACCCTACAAATCCCCCATTTCATTCATAACTTCATTCTTTCATTCATATTGTGTGTACATTGGAGCACACCTTTTCACATAATAACCATATTCATAACATGACTTCTAAACAAGTTCATACCTTCATTAATCATAATTCACACACTATCATGCTTCACATATACATAAACTTCATTTAGACATGGTATCTTCAACTCACACATTAAAAACATCATAAGATCAACACATGCATATCATTCAAAATCATCACTTCACTTCACATGCTATGCCTTCAAGTCCATAATCGCAGTATACACATTCAAGCATATATTCATATACTTCAAATAAACACCGCCACCAAAAGTGGACCATAAAACTCAAGATCATTTCACCATAAGAACTAAACAATATAACAAACTTACCATTCATACAATCATTCACCACCTTTCCTCAATTTCTCCAATAGTTCATCACAAAATATCATTTAAGGCAGTAGATAATCATAATATAGCATAGAGATATACAACTCAAACAATTTCTAACATTATCTAGATATATACACTCAACCCACTTCATAAGCTAAAAATTGGAAATATGCATGAGCATGGGTTCACTGGGGTTTTGACATTATAATTATCAACTAATACTCAAATCCAAAAATTTCAATCATTAAAACATTTTCATGCAAAGACCCATGCTTAGAGTTAAAGATAGAAGAAGTTGGAGTTTGAAAACCCTTTTAAAATCTCTTTGAAATAGTTCCTTGAATGAAAGAACGTTCAAGGATGAACTAAAATACCTATATATGAAGAAGCCCAAGAATTTAGGTGAAGAAAACGTCAAATACCTTCACTTCTAGCCCCTCCTTCAGTTCTAGCTTCTATGGAGTTTGAGAGAGTTCTTTCTTGAGGGAGGGGTATTCATATTTGAAAAATGGAGTCTAACCTAGGTCTAACAGTATAAACCCACTTAAAATACCCCTAAGACCCTAAAATAAATGTCCATGTTTCATAAAAGACTTGGGGTGAATTTACTAAAACACCCCATGCCTGGCCAATTCATTGACATCTTTTAGAGGAGCAAAACGACCGACCCTAGCTAGAGGGCGTCGTTTGATCAACGACCCGTCCTTCTGAGAGTCGATTAATTCATAGACTTGTTTCATGGGGGCTAAGCTCCCACCACCAAGGTTTTATCTAAGCCCCCAAACAATGGGGCGTCAATAGGACTATGGTCTGTTGATGGAGGACGTCGTTTAGGCATTGAAATGGCAGTTTTTATCTCAGAGTTGGGATCCTCTTCTAGTTTCCCTCGTGAGTCCTACGTGGAGTCGTACCCG
The DNA here is from genome assembly GCA_016801875.1 of Solanum sitiens. Taxonomy (NCBI): domain Eukaryota; kingdom Viridiplantae; phylum Streptophyta; class Magnoliopsida; order Solanales; family Solanaceae; genus Solanum; species Solanum sitiens. The sequence goes on along the minus strand of JABWTJ010000482.1, from coordinate 382,958 downwards.
GACTTTAAATCCCTTAACATGTTCATGTAGGTCTTATGTTCCTCCCACATCAATTTGGACTTGAAAAACATCACCAAACATGCCAAGGCACACAAGAACTCACATAAGCACATAGATGTCTGGTCATCAAATGTTTTGGTCGTCCCTTGATGCTTGACCTACAAACATACCAAACTGACTTCAAACATTAAATAGCTATTTTAACACATTATTAACTAATAAAACACTAGCGAATCTCTAGTTCAACATAGTTCATTATGAGGGAAATTACATTCTCCCTCACTTAGAAAACTTGTCCTCGAATGGAAATCAAAGACTCCACTAGCAGAATATAACACATAACGCCATGGTAAAAACATTCATAGTCAATGCACCATACTTACAAGGAACACCAACTTCACATCATTAAGCATTTTTATCAACACCGACAACTTTTTGGAACATGTTCCACAATTCAAAGAACACACTTATTTCTTCATTATCTCTTCATTTATGGAGGAACTACCATCTCCAACGTTAGACATGCTCATCATACAATTTCAAAGCTCAATATCTAATAACTTCAAATCACACATTGGCACATAAGCACAATAACTTGAAGCAATTAAGCAAATATCACTAGCTACACATTGGCACGGAAAGTTTAGATTAACTACCAATCTACTCATATAGACATGGTAACATAAAGAGCATGCAAAACACCATATTATCAATGTAGCTCATAATATAAGGAGACATGCATTTCATACTCAAATGCAAGGATCCAATACACAATCAAACTACTAAGGATTTTGGTCTCAAGCTTAAGTAAAAATAGAAGGAAAAGATAAATGTATCAACTACCTTACTAATCAACTCATACTCCCCCACTTAGGTTAAACCCATCTAAGACAAAACAAACAATCATAAGGAATTATGACTTACCGAGGACTTCACCTCGGATTTGTTCATTCTTTAGGTCCGAGTGCATAAAAGTGATTCCTCTTTAGAGCATAAGGATCTGGACCACAATGAGAAGCTTAGTTGACCTCCTTCCCTTTTTCCTTGAGGTTAGGGCAACCTATCATCTTGTGACCCCTATTATCACACCCAAACCAACCATCCGCACCGGAAAGACATTTACCCATGTGTTTCTTCCGACAAGTAGCACACCTATACCTCTCAAAAGAATGGCTACCTCCCTAGGAATTTTTGTTTGAAACACTATCCTTGTTCCACATGGAAAATTTTTGATTAAACAACCTCTTGTTAGACTTAGGTTGACTTGGTTTGTCCAACCTAGGCCTCTTCCCCTCTCTACTCCCTAATCTTGGACTCCTCAATTTTTTGAGCATACACCATGAGCCTAGATCTATCCATATCATTATGGAGCTTTCTCGTACGACCCTCCTGTTCCACCAAACTAGACACCGCATCACAATTTTTTTATTTTAACCCTAGAGTTGGCTACCATGGGGGCATACTTAGAAAGTTGGCTGAATTTGAGAGAATACTATTTCACGCTCATCCACCCTTAACGAAGGTTCATGTATTCCACCAACTTTATATATATCAACACAATAGGGAAAAATATCAAGAAAAGCCACTTTGAACACTTCCCAATCTACCAGACCTTTCCTTAATGATCTCGGATCCCTCCGTTGTTAAAACCACACTTGAGCCACATCTTTGTGTTGATAAGCGGATAGCTCCGGTTTCTCTCTAGGAGTCACACCCATAGCATCCACCACCTTTAACAAATCATATATGAAGCCTTGCGGATCTTCATTCACCTTGGTGCCATGGAAAGTAGGACGTTTCATCCTCATGAAATCGTGGATTCTAGAAGAGGGAGAACTTGCATTTGGTTGATGTCCAACTCCTAGGTTATCTTGGGCAACCACATGATTAGTGACGACTTGAGATTGAGTCATCATGAGATGGGTCAAATCCCTAAGAGCAGCCTTTATCTCCGCATTAGACATATACCTTTCAACATAGGGAGCTTGAGGACCTCAGGGTATTGGAAGCATTTGGGACACTTGAGGCTCTTGAGGTTATTGAGGTTTTTGAGGGCAAACCACTGGATTCACATCCTCTTGGTCAACTAGAGGGACTTGCTCACCACGGGGAGGGATCCTATCATTATCTACTCCTCCCTCCTCCCTTATAGCAGGTGTACTCCTCGTGTTCATGTCTTATTAACACAAGATAAGAGGTTTAGAAAAGACATCTTATAGAACTCAACTCTAAGGCGCGACACTAGAGTAATGAAAAAAGTGAAACTTGTATCATTTTATAACCTCTCACTCATGGATGTGTCGCGATTCACACAGATGAACAAGACTATACTAGACGTGGCTTGTGAGACTTTGGACCCAAAACTATTTCCCAAAATCTTATGCTATGATACCAAGTTTTTAACAACCCGCAAGTACACCCTAAAAGAAAGGATCATTCTTGAGTCGTCACAAGGCGTACTTGACCCTTTGGAGGTCTTGTATAAGCCTATTAGCGGTCATTCATTATATAAGATATGAAAAAAAGTGCAAAATTAAAACTTTTCACAAGAATAATAATAAGACGCTTTTTATAAAGTACTAAGGAGTATGTCTCATCGTCACAAACCAACTTAAACAAACAACTTAAATATCTTAGGGTCACGACCCTTTATATTGAAAGAAATACACAATAAGTCTTAAAGAAGAAACTAAAGAAACATAAAATATGTCCTTTAATATATGAGGACATACCGAGTCTTGAGAGAGTCAACTTCCCAAGATTTTGCTTATAGAAACCTTCACTTGCCTTCAACCTATACTTATAGAGTATAGAAAATTATAAGGTTAGTCCAAACATTGTACTAAGTTTTGCATTACGCAAATACACACGTAAAAGGGGACATTTTTGTTGAAATAAAGCTTTCATGCTATGTAAGTAAAACCTTCATGAATATAGTAGTAAAAAAACATATAAATCATCATTCATCACATAAGGTAAATCTCCCATAATTTTTAACACAAGGCTATACTTTACAGTGAAATCATTTCATTTCATCTTACAGTGAACTCATTTCATTATAAAGTTTCCCTATACAAAGTTATCCTAAGACTCACTAACGTAAGACACGAAAAAACCGCCCATACAATCCCTTCATTACACACCTAAATGATTCCTAAGATTACCAACGATATGCATACTGCACCACACTTAACAAGCAAACATTCAATATCAAAGACAATAGAGGAACATATTTACATTTAAGGACTTCACATAAGAACCATTCTCAGAGACAACCCCCAAGTTAAACTTACTGCAATGTGAAACTAGCATCCCTTACTACTACTCCCCACCAAGTGCTCTTTGAGGATTCACTTATATTAGGCACATAAAATTCATCATTCATATAATTTTCGTAAATCTTGCACATAAATAATCATACTTCATGAATCTTAGACATAGAATCAACATACTACACATTCATTAGACATAATGTTCCATTACTTCATTTACATCACGTAATGAACCATTCATTCATTTTAACATAAGAACACACCAAGACTCCCTCCAAATGCCTACTTGTGCAATAGATAGATAGCGTCACATACCACCACCTATCCTAAGTAGTGCATCTTTTAGAAGACTTAGTTCATTACATTCATTTGTGGGGGCAACCTTTAACCGAAATAGACCATGAGATCTTAGACAGGGAATCCCGGTATTAACCCCTACCGGATGAGGGATCTTACTTTCCTAAGGTAGGGTCAGTATTAAGCCTTTACATGGGGTTTACAACAGCTACTCCACTACGGGCACATAGAAAAGGTATAAAGAGATTGTTTCTACGTGACTAATTCAACTTCTAGCGAGGAGTACTCATCTTAAGAGGTACATTGGATACATCATCTCTACTCACGAAGTGTACCCACCCCTTCATCAAATCCTCTCGGTGCTAAGCATAACTCCCTCATGGAGTCTTAAAGATTCATTTACTTTAGGTTAAGGTATAAATATTTGGCACCACATCTCAACTCACGAAGGGTACTTATACCTAGAGGTTACTTTTGAACACCACATGTCAACTCACGAAGGGTATAAATCTCCAACCCATCTTAGAAAGCTATTGGGAATAGTGAGGTTTCTACTAAACACCTCATCTCAACTCAAAAACATTGTTCACCCCAAACTTCCCATTTTCATACTATAGGAATATTAAGGATGGTCTATATAGTTCATCTCCACTCACAAAGAGTGTATACCCTACAAATCCCTCATTTCATTCATAACTTCATTCTTTCATTCATAGTGTGTGTACATATGAGCACACCTTTTCACATAATCACCATATTAATAACTTGACTTCTAAACATGTTCATACCTTCATTCATCATAATTCACAACAATAATGCTTCACACACTATCATGCTTCACATATACATATACTTCATTTAGACATGATATCTTAAAGTCACAGAGTAACAACTTCATAAGAGCACCACATGAATATCATTCAAAATCATAACTTCAATTCACATTATATGCCTTCAATTACATAATAACAATATACAAATTCATACGTATATTCATATATTTCAAATAAACAGCGCCAATAAAGGTGGACCATAATACTCAAGATCATTTCACCATAAGAACTAAACAATATAACCAACTTACCATTCATCCCAACTTTCACCACCTCCCATCAATTTCTCCAATAATTCATCATAAAATAGCATTTAAGGCAGTAGCTAATCATAATATACCATAGAGATATACAACCCTAACAATTTCTAACATTATCTAGATATATACACTAAACCCACTTCATAAGCTAAAAGTTGGAAATATGAATGAGCATGGATTCATTGGGGTTTTGAAATTTTAATCATCAAGCAACACTAAAAGTAACACATTTCAGCATTAAAACATTTTCATGCAAAGACCCATGCTTAGAGTTAATGATAAAAGAAGTTAGAGTCTGAAAAATCCTTTTTGAAATCTCTTTAAAATGTCTCCTTGAATGAAAGAAGGTTCAAGTATGAACTACCATGCCTCTATATGAATAAGCCCATGAAGTTTGTGAAGAAAACATCCAAGACCTTCACTTCTAGCCCTTCCTTGAGTTATAGATTCTATGTAGTTTGAGATAGTTCTTTCTTGAGGAAGGGGTTTTGATATTTGAAAAATGGAGTCTAACCTAGGTATAGGAGTAGAAACCCACTTAAAATACCTCTATGACCCTAAAACAAACATCGATAGTTAATAAAAGACTTGGGGTGAATTTACTAAAACACCCCAAGCCTTGCCAATTCGTTGACAGCTTTTATAGGAGCCAAATGACTGACCCTAGCTAAGGGGCATCATTTGATAGACGGCTCGTTCTGCAAGGCTTTGACTTGTTCAGAGATAGGGCGTCAGTAGGACTATGGTACATTGATGGAGGGCGTCGTTTGGGCAGTGAAATGGCAGTTTGTGCCTTAGAGTTGGGGTCCTCTTCTAAGGCCCCTCGTGGGTTCTTGGTGGAGTCAAACCCGGGCATTAAACCTATAAACATGGTAATCTAGGTCTTAGGTTCCTCCCTAATAAATTTGGACTCCAAAAAACTCACTAAACATGCCAAGGCACACAAGAAGTCACATAACCATATAGACGTCTAGTCGTCGAACATCGTGGTCGTCCCTTGATGCATGACTTCCAAGCTTACCAAATTGAATTCAAACATTAAATTTGCTATTTTAACACATTATTAACTCATAAACGATAGTGAAGATATAGTTCAACATAGTTCATTATGAGGGTCATTACACATCCTTAGAATGTGGAGTCTTGTACTCTAGTGAGGATTCTTTGACCGGTTCCATGAGCATGTAGGACGTCCTGTACCTCCACTTACTGTTTGTAGGTGGGGCTCGGACGTCACCATCATTCTCTAAATAAATGAATTGACATTTATTTTAGTGGTTTTCAGTAGTTTAAGCATATTAAAACAATTAAACCCTCATTTAGACTTGAACATATAAATAAAAACCCTTCCCTCCCAAAAGGGTCTCTCTGGAACATGATACACCCTAGAAATGAACAAGGTTGAACTATATCTTTACATGTCTTTAATGAGATAATAATGAGTTAAAATGATGTACTTTAGCATTAGAAGTTAGATGGTGAAGTTTGGAAGTCAAACGTCTAAGAACGTCCATGACATTCGGAAAATGTGCCTTGGAATGTGCTACTGTGTCTTTGATTTTGATGCATGTTTTTATGTATTGTTTGGTGTCCAAAACCAGTGGGGATGAACCTAGTACCTAGAGGGATATACCAATAGTCAACACGTTCGGGTACGACTCCTCATGGACAACCCAAAAGAAGGTCCCAAACATGGGACAAAGGATCCGCCCAAGGCAGCATGCAGGGCCAAGATCTGAATCCTGCCTCATGTCACACGCCTGACACTTAAGTTGTTTGTACGTCGCACGAGTGAAACGAGGTCCGCTGCCTCAAAATTCTGAAATTCAAGATTTAGCAACTCCCTCTGCGACAGCAGCCACATCCAAGATTTTTCCGCGTCGTTTTTAAGTCATATTAGAATTTGGAAAAGGGTATAAATAGTGTAGGTGTCACATCCGAAGAGCACCCCCTAGACGTAACCGGAGTCGTCGTCCTATTTGGGGACTAAGAATAGTCTCTTAGCGTACATCATTACATTCATAGGTTAAAATACGGAAAATTGAAAAACTTTTCATTACTTCAGCATTGAGGTTTACATAGACCTCTACACACACATAATATATTCATATAGAGTATACAAACACCCTTCGTATAGGAATATTACACAGTCTTCTACTTTTATTACACATAAGTATATATATAAGATAGAACATAGTCTTTAAAGAGTGTCTCATCTCATAACCATCTAACAATATTATAGTAATTTGGGCATAGCCCATACATCAATGTAAAAAAGCCATATGTAGGCTATATAATCCGCACTCAAATGAAAAGGGAAAGAACATAAGAGTATTAAAACTCAAACAAATTTATAAGCTCGATATTGGATCGCCCTCGTAAAGTGAGGACCTACCCACTTGGATGATTGAGAAATTCCAAGTCTTCTTCAAAGTCGTCTCAAAGAGCCCTCAACGACCGGAACCTAAAATGTTGGGGAAAAGGGAGAAAATTGGGTTTAGTACACCACTTGTACTAAGTTTGAGATTATATGCACATATACTTTGAAATCATGCTAAGAAAAGGGAAATTTCAATTAGTATGCGCTTTTCATTTAAAACCTTTATGCTCATTCAACAAGACCATATCAACAACTAGGACATGTTCATTTAGTCATAGGCATGTATATCACAAGAACAACAACATCAAGTCTAGTCAAGTCAACATTCATCATGTAGTTGATTATATAGCTAAAGCAAGATAATCACCCATGAACCCTCATTAATTCATCAAGTGCAATGACAAAGCAAAGCCCCATAACCTTACTCAATCAAGTAACTCAACAAGAACCATGACCAACATCCAACTTCACATGTCATATCATTTAAGAATAAATATCATCATACCTTACCAATAGAGACCAAATACATATTCATAAGGAATAACAACATCACATAATGTTATTTACATGTAAGTCACTATATACATATCATTTACATTTATTAGACTAACATACATAAGAACATCCTTCTAAGACTTCCGTAAAGGCTAACTAGTGCAATTTATAGGTAGAGTCTCATACCCCTACCTACACTAAGTTAAACCTCTTAGTTCATCCTAGTTAGAGTTCATTCATTACTTTATTTTACCTTTCAGGAACATCTTGCCTTAACCGACATAGACCACATGAGCTAATTGTGAAATCTGGTGTCATGGAAACCTACACCGAAACATGGTGGACTACTGGCAAAGGTATACCAATACATGAACATAGCAACTACGTGGATCCACTAGCTAGTATTCCTATGGGGGCAACATAGTTCAAGAAATAGGAGATATAATTGGGACCCTATTTATGCTACATGTATTATAGTCTCCAATCTCAAGAGTACATTTGTGATCCTACCTTCCCTATGTGGGAAGGGACACTCCTCACTATAGTTTACTCGGTGCTAAGCTAGAGTCCCTTTTTGAAATGTCTTTAACCTTTATTAACAATCACAGCTTAGTAAGAGTTGCATGAGTATACATCCTTCCATTACAATTCATACAAGTGAGGTTAGCACATTTAAATATCACTTCATAATAAGGCACATTGGTAAATCATTCACCATCCTTATAACATTTAGATCTTATCCAATACCTCACAAATCATAGTTAAGACATTTCAATTCAACATCATTCCAACCCTTGTAATACTAATACAAGGTATACTTCAATACAACATTATGACTTAATCACAATTAACCATAATTTGAAGTAAAGAATAGGAATTATAAGACTTACAAAATCTCTTTCATAATTCATCATCAAGGTCTTTCCATTAACCCTTACTTCAACAGAATTAGGGAATAACATCATCATAATTCATTGACCAACATGATAATAAGGCTAGAAGAATCACTACATCAAAATTCAATACTAGATCATAGCTTAAGAGAAGATACTTAGGTCAATTCCCAACATACTTCATAACCTAGGTCACTTCTAAAGAACTAGCATGAAAAAAGACTACAATTCACCATAATTAATTCATGATTAGTATAGAAACATCATCTAGTAGTAATTCAAGCAATATCCAAGTCAATTGAACCAGTATAACCTAATTCATATAAAGATCATAACATAGGGTTAAGTGGTAAAGGTCATCTTTTCCAAACTAGACCTAAACATCAATATATACCATAATCAAGTTAGAATACACGTTAATCAATTCATATTATCCAAAATAAACCATAAACAAATCAATTAATAACATCAATTTCGAGATTGGATGAAACCCACTTGAAAACTCAACTTTTGAAATTACTTTGAAGGAACCCTTTGAGGAAAGAGGTCTCAAAGGTGAATTAGATATCATACCTTAATGTTTGATGAAGAATTGATGGTGAATTAGTAATTTTACATCCCCGAAACCCTCCCCTAGTTTGGTCTTCAATGGAGTTCTTCAACTAGGGAGAGAAAGAAGAGAGAAGGAAGATAATTTGGGTTTGTGAGTTATGAGAGTTTAGGTTAATCTAATGGGATTGGGGAATTTATATGGGTAGTTAATCAACTTAATAAGACTTAAATTAACCCCTAAATAACCAACTAACCCTTTAATTAATTATTTGGAACTAGTTAAAAACGTGCAACAAATTCCAGTGACCACATACGACACCACGATCGACGGATCGTGGGTCAATCGACGACAACTGTGCCCTTCCGTGCTGCACATCAGTCGTGTTGGTCAGAGACTGTTAAAAATTAACCCTTAAGGAATTTTTCTAAGTTGCCATTGATAGTTTCCATCGACGCCCATCGATTGGTACAAGCCCCGTCGATGGCACTCGTCTGTGCACACTGCCTTGGACAGTCCTTTGACCCCAAACGCAAGGGTCCTCCTCAACGGCCCTTGGTTGTTCCTTGGGGATTTGTACCCATACGTTTTGACCATGAATCAACATAAACATATGTTAGACATCCTTCCACCAATTTTCATCACTTTTCAACATCTAAAAGCTAGTCAAATATACTAAGGCACGCTAGTACCGCCTACAGCATGTTTCTGAACGGCATGGACGTTGTTGGACGTTTTAATTTCCAGACATCCTAAATGACTTATATTCATTAAAATAGACCTTATTACAGTGCCTAGACCTTATGACACTTATGATAGACTTTAGAACACGTCTTGGATTTTTGAAGTGTTACAGTAGGGGTCTTTTGGGAACTTTGGGGATCATTTCTGGATTGATTGAGGTCACTTTAAACCTCATTTCACCCATGAATTCAAACCCTAAATCTCAACTCAAAAATCTCTCCAAAAAACTTCCTCCAAAATCCTCCATTGAAGAAGCTTCAAGCTCCAAGGAAGAGGACCAATTTCTTCACGTTTTCTTCATCAAAAATCTCTTGGGTTCCTTCTCATTGAGGTATGGTAGTCATCCTTGAACCTTCTTTCATTCAAGGAGACATTTCAAAGATATTTCAAAAAGGATTTCAACTTCAAACTTCTTTATTCCTTGACTCTAAGCATGGGTCTTTGCATTAAAATGTTTTAATGATTAAAATGAGTTGTTATTTGTTTTAAATGATACTTTTTGATGTCAAAACCCCAATGGAATCATTTCTATTCTTTTTATCAACTTTTAGCTTATGAAATGGGTTTAATTAGTATGATTAGAAAATGTTAAAGTTATTGTTTCTTGGTGGTTTTATTGAGTTTTAGCTTGTGACCTAAGGGCTATTTTATGATGAATTGTTGGATAAATTATGGATATGTGGTGAATACATGGATGAATGGTATGTTGGCTATGTTTTTTAATCCTTATTATGAAATGTTCTTGAGTGGTGTGGTCCACCTTTGGTGGCGGTGTTTACTTGAACTTTGTAATGTTATAAGTGTATTGTAAAAATGGACTTAAGGGCATGATATCGAAGTGAAGTGATGATTTTGATAAGTATATGAATGATATGTTTTAGGAGGTTGAAATGAGTATCTTGAAGGGTGCATGTCTAAATGAAGTATGTATTTGATATGTGAAGTATGATAATGTGTGAATTGTGATGAATGTGGGTTTGAGCATGTCTAGAAGTCAATGTTGTGAATAATGGCTATTGTGTGAAAGGTGTGCTCACATGTACTCGCACACACACTTGAATGCATGCATGAAGTTAATGAATGAAGATGGGGGATTGTAGGGTGGACACTCTTTGTGAGTAGAGATGAAGTGTCTAGACAATCCCTTTTGTTCCTAGTTATGAAAAGGGGGATTTTGGGGTGAACACTCTTTGTGAGTTGAGATAAAGTATTTAGTAGCAACCTAACTATTCCCGATAAGCTTTCCAAAGATAGGTTGGAGGTTGTATACCCTTCGTGAGTTGAGATGGGGTGTTCAATAGTTATCTCCTAACCTAAAGTCAATGAATGTTTAAGACTCCGTGACACACCCGGAAATTTCCATGACCTATACTAGAGCTTAATATGCTGAATAATTATGGTTTTAGACCTAAATAAGTATAAATAACTTGTTTGAGAAGTTTCAGAGCCATAGCATTAAAGAAAGGCCTTAACGTGTGGAAACTAGCAAAATTTAACTAGTTGACGTACCTATGTGTGCAAAAAGTTTTGGAGGGTCAAATAAAGTCTAAAACTTATAAAAAGACTTTGTATAGGTATATATTTGTATATAGAGCCTAAACAAACGATAAAGACACCCCAAGGACCACTGGAAGGGTCCTTGGGAAGGACCGCAACATGGGTGCGCACGCTGCCAAAGCTGCCTGCGAAAGTCAAGAATAGGAGGGCTATTTGAACAAGCAGCCAACAGGTACCTCACTGACTCAAATTATTTTTGGGAAATAAAGTGCGTGTTGACCCAGCGACGCGAGCCCCTTCCCATATTCGTAAAAAGTCGTATTTGGGTGTTTTGACTTCATAAATAAACACATTTAAGTGAGGGGTCTTTTGAGTAATTTAATGGGTTACTATAAAATGCCTTAGGCTCAGTTTTAGGTTAATTTTAACACAAAAATCATGTACCAAAAGTTGAAATCAAATCTCTCTCTCTCTCTCTCTCTCCCAAATTCTCTCTTCCTCCAAAACTCCATTGAAGACCATTAGATCTCCAAGAAGAATATCATGCCTTCATGTTTTTCAACTCAATTTCGTGGCCTTATCATCTATAAGGTATGGTTTCTTTCACTCTTGGGAATACTTTTCCCAAGAGTTCCTTCAAAAGATGATTTCTAAATCCCCCAAAACAAGGGTTTTTCTTCTCACATGGGTCTTCTTTCTAAAATGGAATTGTGAGTTAATTGTGATGAATTATGATGAATTAATGTTGTTTAAGTATTATTTAATGGTTAATTTATGAATTCCTATGATTTTTCCCTTGACCCATGTCTTTCCCCTAAATTCCTAATTTCTTGGATTGATTAAGGTGAATTATTGCGGGTGATCATATGGATCATTTGAGAATAGTTTTGCATGTTCTCAAAGATAACCAACTTTTTGATAAGTTTAGAAAGTGTGAGTTTTGGTTGAGGTCGGTTGCATCTCATTGGCATATTTTCTCTAGTGAAGGGGTTGAAGTCGATCCGAGAAAGACAAAAGTGGTCAAAAGATGTCCTAGACCTTTGAGTCCTACCGATATTAAGAGTTTTCTTAGGGTTGGTCGGATACTATCGGAGGTTTGTTGAGGGATTTTCATCTATCACATCTCCATTAACAGCTTTAACACAAAAGAAGTCCAAGTTCGAATGGTCAGAATCTTGTGAGAAGATCTTCCAATTATTTAAAGATAGACTCACCTCCGCTCAGGTATTGAATTTACCAGAGGGTACAATAGGTTTGTGGTTTATTGTGATGCCTCTCGAGTGGGTGTAGGATGTCTGCTTATGCAATGTGGCAAAGTCATAGCGTATGCCTCTAGACAACTTAAGCCACATGAGAAGAATTATCCAACTCATGACCTCGAACTTGCGGCCTATCCATGGGTAGTGTGACGCATGTCGAAGATGATAAGAAAGAGCTAGTAAAAGAGGTTGATAGGTTAGCCTAGTTGGGTGTCCGACTAGAATATTTTCTAAAAGGTGGTGTCATGGTTCTTCATAACTCTGCGTCATCTATAGTGGTTGGGGTGAAATCGAAACAACACCTTGATCATCTATTGATGGAGTTCAAGGAAACGGTCCTTAATAAAGCTAATGAGTCCTTCTCTCAAGGGAAAGATGGGGTTCTTAGGCACCAAAGAAGATTGTGTGTAGCAGATGTGGATGGTTTGAGAGAATTTATCATGGAAGAGATCATGGCTCCAAATATTCCATTCACCCGGGGTCCACAAAGATGTACCGCGACATACAAGAAACATATTGGTGAAATGGTATAAAAAGGTACATGCGTATTTCGTCGCTAAGTGTCCAAATGGCCAACAAGTAAAGGTAGATCACCAAAGGCCGGGTGGCTTAACACAAAAATATAGTCATTCCCATATGAAAGTGGGAGGATATTAACGTGAATTTCATAATTGGGATGCCTCGTACACGAAGGTAATATGACTCGATATGGGTCATTGTGGATAGATTGACCAAGTCCGCACATTTTCTTCCCGTCAAAGTCACATATTCGGCGGAATATTATGCAAATTGTACCTCAAAGAAATTGTGAGATTGCATGGAGCCCCTTTTTCCATCATCTCGGATAGAGGTACAAAGTTTACCTCCCATTTTTTGAAAGCTTTCCAAAGTGGGATTAGTACGAAGGTGAAACTTAGTACCACTTTTCATCCCAAGACGGATGGACATGCGGAATGCACTATTCAAAACCTTGAAGACATGTTGAGGGCTTGCGTCATCGACTTGAAAGGAAATTGTTATGACCACCTACCTGTGATAGAATTCTCCTACAAGAATAGCTACCACTCTATTATCTCTATGGCACCCTTTGAGGCACTCTATGGGAGGAGGTGTAGATCCCCGGTTGCATGGTATGAGGTAGGTGAGTTTGATCTACTTGGTCCCGACTTGGTTTATGAAGATCTAGAGAAGGTTCAGGTTATAAGAGATAGACTAAAAGCATCTCAAAGTCGACACATATCCTATGCCTATAATAGAAAAAGGGACCTTGAGTTCGAAGTAGGAGATTGGGTCTATTTGAAAATTTCACCCATGAAAGGGATGATGAGGTTTGGATATAAAGGTAAACTTAGTCCCCGTTATGTGGGGCTTTATGAAATCTTGAAGAGGGTTGGGAGTGTTGCCTATGAGTTCAAATTACCAAATGAGTTGGCCATGATTCATCCGGTATTCCATGTATATATGTTTAAGAAGTGTATAGGTGATCCAATGTCCATTCTTCCTCTAGAAGGTTTGGAAGTAAAGGAGGACCATTCATATGAGGAGGTCCCAGTTGAGATCTTTGATCTCCAAGTTAAGAAATTGAGGACTAAGGAGGTTGCCTTCGTAAAGGTTCTATGGAGGAAGCACCTTGTCGAGGGTGCAACATGGGAGGCCGAGGCCGACATGAAGACCCGCTACCCTCATCTTTTCCCCCTTAATCATAGACAATATTAGGGTTAGTAATTCCTTATATGATTATTGTTAATAATATTGAACTTATCATGTTTTTCTAAATATGTGCATGTTATAGTAGAAATTCATGCATAAGTGGAGTTCTTGTCTTCCCATGAAACATGTTTATTATGTTGGCTTTCACTTGAGTGTGTTGTGTGCTATAAGTGTTCATGGAAGATCATAATGAGCATAATTGATATTCTTTTGATAAGAAATCAACATTTCAACTTTTAATTTTCATATTGAGCTCATATTGAAATGGAGAAGGTAGTACCTCCTTATGTGATATGAAAAGTTGAGCTTTTGTGATGGTATGTGTGGATTAAGTTCCTATTTGTTAATGCTACGGTTATATTTTGAAAGGGGTGGATATTTCCTCCTATGAGTTGTGACTCATTATGATATTTTTGGTTGGTTGGCCGCTAGTTTGAGTCTTTCTCCCTATAAGAAGGCTTAGAGTGTCATTCGGGGATGAATTTTCCTAAGGGGGGAGTATTGACACACACGGAAATTTCCATGACCTATACTAGAGCTTAATATGTTTAATAATGATGTTTTAGACCAAAATAAGTATAATTAACTTTTTTGAGAAGTTTCAGAGTAATAGCATTAAAGAAAGACCTTAACGTCCGGAAACTAGCGAAATTTAACTAGTTGACGACCCTATGTTTAGGAAAGGTTTTGGAGGGTCAAATGAAGTCTAAAACTTGTAAAAAGACTTTGGATATGTATAGTGTAGTATAGAGAGACTAAACGAATGATAAAGACACCCCAAGGACCACCGGAAGGGTCCTCGTGGAGGACCCCAACATCGGTGGGCATGCTGCCAAAGCAGCCTGCGTAAGTCAAGAATCGGAGGGCTATTGTGCGAAGCGGAGCCAACACGGACCTCACTGCCCCAAATTGTTTTTGGGAAATAAAGTGCGTGTTGACCCCGCGACGCGGAGCCCCTTCCCAAGTTCGTAAAAATTCGTATTTGGGTGTTTTGACTTAATAAATAAACCCATTTAAGTGAGGGGTATTTTGGGTAATTTAATGGGTGACAATAAAATGCCTTAGGATCAATTTTAGGTTAATTTTAACACAAAAATCAAGTCCCAAAAGTTGAACTCAAAAATCTCTCTCTCTCTCTCTCCCAAATTCTCTCTTCCTCCAAAACTCCATTGAAGACCATTAGATCTCCAAGAAGAATATCAAGACATCATGTTTTTCAACCCAATTTTGTGGCCTTATCATCTATAAGGTATGGTTTCTTTCACTCTTGGGAATCCTTTCCCCAAGAGGTCCTTCAAAAGATGTTTTCTAAATCCCCCAAAACAAGGGTTTTTCTCCTCACACGAGTCTTCTTTCAAAAATGAAATTGTGAGTTAATTGTGATGAATTATGATGAATTAATGTTGTTTAAATATGAATTATTGGTTAATTGATGAATTCCTATTATTTTTCCCTTGACCCATATCTTTCCCCTAAATCCCTAATTTCTTGGATTGATTAAGGTGAATTGTTGAGGGTGATGAACATGTAACTTGTTTACTTCGATTTTATTTATGTTAATACTTCATGAATTGTCCTATTTCATATGTTGGTTGTGAGTTCTTGGGTATTTAACTATGAAGTCTCATGAAGGGCAGTGAGGTATGATCTTGATTCTCCTTGGGTTTCAATTATTCAAGGTGAAATCTACTTATGTGATAATGATGATGTAGCTAATTGTGTTGTTGTGATGTTGGTGACAAGGATTCCTCATCCCTAACCCTAGATATATGAATTGGCTATGGAGTATTTAATTATGTTATGATGTGATCATTATATGATTGAATGTAGTTTCTCATGATTATAATGTTGTGTCTAAAGTGAAAGGATAGTTCTCACTTGTGATCACCTATAGGCTATTATGATAAGATGTTTACTTAAAGGTCTAAAAGAAACTTATGTGAAATTGTATAATGTTATATGACGATTACTAAAGAGAATAATTTCTTATCACCGAAAGGGCATGTAAATGAGATGCAGGTCTCACGTTAGTAAGTGCGATCTCCCACATGGGTTTCTTCACGACTAGTAGTGTGGATTCCCAAGATATGTGTTGTCTCATGAGATGGAAACCTTCATGATTAGTAGTCAAGGTTTCTAGAAACAATCTCCTTGACCCTTAACTATGTGACCACATAGGACTCTAGCTTAGTGGATCCACCTAGAATAGCTATGTACGAATGGTTGCACCTTAGGCAAGTGTTAACCCTCTATTTTTGGTGTGGGGGTAGAACACCAGATTCTATGTAGCTCACATGGTCTCATGTTGGTTATGGTACTTATTTCCCTAAAGTAAAGGTATGAACAAGTTATGTATGTGAACTTCTATTAGGGTTGTCTTAAATGTTACTACATGGTGTGAGGGAGGGTGTGGGACTTCTCTTACACATTGAACATGTCGGATAGGATGATGCTAGTAGTGTTCTATTATGATTATGATTATGGTTATGGTTATGTTGATAAGCTATGACTAGTATTGATATATGAAGCATGTTATACATGAGAATGTGTTGTAAGTATGAAATGGGTTGCTTAATGTGATACTTAGCTTTGGATAGGGTTATGGGGCTTTATTCTTTGCATTGCACAAGTGTTGCTTGAGTTACTTATATGTGGATATGGTTATGATGTTCCTTATATGTGTATATTGAATTGTTGGTCAATGTGCATAGTTTTGATTAAATTGTGCCTTTTCTCATGCATTAACGATTTTATGCATTGGGACCATACTTAGTACATGTGGTTTGTATTAACCCATATTTCTTCCCATTTTCCCAAAACATTGTAGGTTCGGGCCGTTGAGGTATCTTTGAGGCTAAAGGAAGAAGGCTTGGAATAGACTGTCCATGTTTTGGTATGCACTCTTGTTCGAGGATACTACCACACACACTATCTTAGTAGTACTTGTATTGTCTAATAGACACTCATTTTTTCCTATTGTTGAAGATATTGATGTAGGCCCAATGTGGCAATTATGAATTTGTATAAGGGCTTTGCCCGAATTCTATGACTTTGTTTAGATGGTTGATATGAGACAAAGTATAAGACTAAATTCCTATGCATTTTTGTGGTCTATTTGAGAACCCTATGTTTGTTTCCTATGTAGAGGTCTATGTAAACCTCCATGCTATATAAGCAAATGTTTTAATTTTTCCGAGATTTTGACTTATGATTTGCTATGACAAATGCTAAGAGGCTTGTCTTAGTCCTCATAAAGCACACCGAGGCCGGTTATGCTTAAGGGGTACTTTGGGTCATAACAAACTTGGGATCAGAGCATGAGGTTAAATCTTCTTAGGATTTATGTCTCATTAAACCAAGTCTTTGTAGTGTCTTATTCATAATGGTAAAGCGCGCCACACATATGAATGAGAGACTATGTCATGCTTAGGAACATTCACTCTTTTGTTATTCCTTAGTCGTGCCTAAGAGTCTTAACTCTATCTAGTACTTTCTTCTAATACTTTATTTGTGCCTATAGGCAATGAAAACAAAAAGGAACAATGCTCGAAGGGCCGGAGAAGAGAATTTGAATGAGGCGGTTCCCCCTCAAGCTCCTCAAAACCCTCAAGTTCCTATTGAAGAAGGGGCTATGTCTAATGTTGATATAAGGTCAGCCATTCATAGCTTGACTCAAGTGTTGGCTACCCAAGTTGCTAGGGATACAAGGGTGAAAGTGAACCCCAATTCTAATATCACCGCTTCAAGGATTAGGGATTTAACAAGGATGAATCCCCCTACTTTTTCTAGTTCTAAGGTGGGGGAGGACCCACATGGGTTCATTAACAAAATGTTCAAGCTTCTCGATGCTATGGGTGTTTCTTCTCAAGAAAAGGCAAAAACTAGCCGCCTACCAACTCAAAGATGTGACTAAAGTGTGGTATGAGCAATGGAAGGATGATAGGTCGGTTATAGAAGGTCGAATTACTTGGGGAGCTTTCAAAATGGCTTTCCTTGATAGCTTCTTTCCCTTGGAACTAAGAGAGAAGAAAATGTAAGAATTCATGAACCTTCGTTAAGGTGGTATGAGCGTGAAGGAGTATAGCCTCAAATTCACTAAGCTATCGAAGCGTGCTCCTACTATTGTTGCGGATTCTAGGGCCAAGATGAACAAATTTGTCATGGGGATATCTGATCTTGTGGTAAATGAGTGTAGGTCGACTATGTTGATTCCTAGAATGGACATCTCTCGTCTCATTGTTCATGCCGAAGAAATTGAGGAGCAAAAGCTTAAGCAAGTTGGTAGGGATTTGAATAAGGTGATAACCGAAGTGGGGAATTCTTCTAACAATAGGTATGAAGTTTAAGACAAACCAAGGTTCAAGAAGAGGTATTATAACCAAGTATCTTCTAGTGCTCCAAGGGCCGATAAGAGTAAGTCCCCTACTCCCAAGCCTAGAAAGGAAAAGCTGGTCGTTCTTATGTTGATACGCCTCTTTGTTCTAAATGTGATAGAAGGCATGATGGCAAGTGTCTTGTGGGCACGTGTAATTGCTATAATTATGGAAAGAGTGGTCACAAGAAGAAAGATTTCCCTATGATGAAGACTCAAGGAGGGGAAAATACTCAAGCTCAAGCAATTGCTCAAAACCCAGATGCTCTTACGAAAAATCACTTTTATGCTCTCCAATCTCGAAGTGATCAAGAGAGCTCATCGGACATTATCACCGGTATGTTAAAATTATTTTCCTTTAATGTATATGCTTTGTTGGATCCGGGAGCTACATTATATTTTGTGACCCCTCCTGTAGCCATGAAATTTGATATACTACCCGACATCTTAGATAAGCCTTTCTCGGTTTCTACCCCGGTGGGGTGATTCCGTAGTGGTAAAAAGAGTATATAAAGGGTGTCCTATTTCCTTGCACAATAGATTTATGTTGGTTGACTTGATAGAGAATGATATGCTAGATTTCAATATTATATTGGGAATGGATTGGTTGTATGCGTGTTTTGCCTCTATCGATTGTAGGTCAAGGGTGGTCAAAATTCAATTTCCGAATGAACCAGTTTTTGAGTGGAAGGGAGGAAACTCAAATCCTAGGGGTAATATCATTTTGTGTCTAAAAGCTTGCAAGTTGATTGCAAAGGTTTGTCTCTATCACATAGTAAGAGTCATGGATCTTGAATCCGGGGTCCCTTCCATAGATTCATTTCTCGTGGTAAGGGAGTTTCCGGAGGTCTTTCCAGATGATCTTCTCGGAATTCCTCCTGAATGGGAGATTGACTTTGGTATAGCTCTATTACCTGATACACAACCTGTTTCAATCCCTCCTTAACGGATGGCCCCGGCAGAGTTGAAAGAATTAAAGGCTCAACTCAACGATTTTCTTGATAATTGTTTTATTCAACCAAGCATATCTCCATGGGGTGCCCCGGTATTATTCGTAAAATAGAAGTATGGGTCTCTGAGAATGTGTATCGATTATCGCCAATTGAACAATCACTATAAAGAATAAGTACCCGCTCCCTAGGATTGATGACTTGTTTGATCAACTCCATGGAGCTAGATACTTTTCAAAGATTGAATTATGATCGATTTATCACCAACTTAGGTTGAGGGAGGTTGATATTCCAAAAACGTCATTTCGAAAAAGATATGGTCATTTCGAATTCCTTGTTGTGTCATTTGGCCTAACCAATGTGCCGGCGACTTTCATGGACCTCATGAATCGAGTTTTTAGAAAGTATCTTGATTTATTTGTGATTGTCTTTATTGATGATATTTTGATATACTCAAGGAGTGAGGATTATCATATGGATCATTTGAGAATAGTTTTGCATGTTCTCAAAGTTAACCAACTTTTTGATAAGTTTAGTAAGTATGAGTTTTGGTTGAGGTCGGTTGCATTTCTTGGGCATATTTTCTCTAGTGAAGGGGTTGAGGTCGATCCAAGAAAGACAAAAGTGGTCAAAATATGTCCTAGACCTTTGAGTCCTACCGATATTCAGAGTTTTTTTAGGGTTGGTCGGATACTATCGGAGGTTTGTTGAGGGATTTTCATCCATCGCATCTCCATTAATGGCTTTAACCCAAAAGAAGTCCAAGTTCGAATGGTCAGAATCTTGTGAGAAGAGCTTCCAATTATTTAAAGATAGACTCACCTCCGCTCAAGTATTGACTTTACCGGAGGGTACCGATAGGTTTGTGGTTTATTGTGATGCCTCTCGAGTGGGTCTAGGATATCTGCTTATGCAATGTGGCAAAGTCATAATGTATGCCTCTAGACAACTTAAGCCACATGAGAAGAATTATCTAACTCATGACCTCGAACTTGCGGCCTATCAATGAGTAGTGTGACGCATGTTGAAGATGATAAGAAAGAGCTAGTAAAAGAGGTTGATAGGTTAGCCTAGTTGGGTGTCCAACTAGAATATTCTCTAAAAGGTGGTGTCATGGTTCTTCATAACTCCGAGTCATCTATAGTGGTTGGGGTGAAATCCAAACAACACCTTGATCATCTATTGATGGAGTTCAAGGAAACGGTCCTTAATAAAGCTAATGAGTCCTTCTCTCAAGGGGAAGATGGGGTTCTTAGGCACCAAAGAAAATTGTGTGTAGCAGATGCGAATGGGTTGAGAGAATTGATCATGGAAGAGCTCATGGCTCCAAATATTCCATTCACCCGGGTTCCACAAAGATGTACCGCGATATACAAGAAACATATTGGTGAAATGGTATGAAAAGGGACATGCGTATTTCGTCGCTAAGTGTCCAAATGGCCAACAAGTAAATGTAGAGCACCAAAGGTTGGGTGGCTTGACACAAAAATATAGTTATTCCCATATGAAAGTGGGAGGATATTAACGTGAATTTCATAGTAGGGATGCCTCGTACACGAAGGCAGTATGACTCGATATGGGTCATTGTGGATAGATTGACCAAGTCCGCACATTTTCTTCCCGTCAAAGTCACATATTCGGCGGAATATTATGCCAATTTTACCTCAAAGAAATTGTGAGATTGCATGAAGCCCCTTTGTCCATCATCTCGGATAAAGGTACTCAGTTTACCTCCCATTTTTTGAAAGCTTTCCAAAGTGGGATTAGTACGAAGGTGAAAATTAGTACCACTTTTCATCCCAAGACAGATGGTCATGCGGAACGCACTATTCAAACCCTTGAAGACATGTTGAGGGCTTGCGTCATCGACTTGAAAGGAAATTTTTATGACCACCTACCTGTGATAGAATTCTCCTACAAGAATAGCTACCACTCTACTATCTCCATGGCACCCTTTGAGGCACTCTATGGGAAGAGGTATAGATCCCCGGTTGGATGGTATAAGGTAGGTGAGTTTGATCTACTTGGTCCCGACTTGGTTTATGAAGATCTAGAGAAGGTTCAGGTTATAAGAGGTAGACTAAGAGCATCTCAAAGTCGACAAATATCCTATGCCTATAATAGAAAAAGGGACCTTGAGTTCGAAGTAGGAGATTGGGTCTATTTGAAAATTTCACCCATGAAAGGGATGATGAGGTTTGGATATAAAGGGAAACTTAGTCCCCGTTATGTGGGGCGTTATGAAATTTTGAAGAGGGTTGGGAGTGTTGCCTATGAGTTCAAATTCCCAAATGAGTTGGCCATGATTCATCCGGTATTCCATGTATATATGTTTAAGAAGTGTATAGGTGATCCAATGTCCATTCTTCCTCTAGAAGGTTTGGAAGTAAAGGAGGACCATTCATATGTGGAGGTCCCATTTGAGATCTTTGAGCTCCAAGTTAAGAAATTGAGGACTAAGGAGGTTGCCTTCGTAAAGGTTCTATGGAGGAACCATCTTGTCGAGGGTGCAACATGGGAGGCCGAGGCCGACATGAAGACCAACTACCCTCATCTTTTCCCCCTTAATCATAGACAATATTAAGGTTAGTAATTCCTTATATGATTATTGTTAATAATGTTGAACTTATCATATTTTTCTAAATATGTGCATGTTATAGTAGAAATTCATGTATAAGTGGAGTTCTTGTCTTTCCATGAAACATGTTTATTATGTTGGCTTTCACTTGAGTGTGTTGTGTGCTATAAGTGTTCATGGAAGATCATAATGATCATAATTGATATTCTTTTGATAAGAAATCAACATTTCAACTTTTAATTTTCATATTGAGCTCATATTGAAATGGAGAAGGTAGTACCTCCTTATGTGATATGAAAAGTTGAGCTTTTGTGATGGTATGTGTGGATTAAGTTCCTATTTGTTAATGCTACGGTTATATTTTGAAAGGGGTGGATATTTCCTCCTATGAGTTGTGACTCATTATGATATTTTTGGTTGGTTGGCCGCTAGTTTGAGTCTTTCTCCCTATAAGAAGGTTTAGAGTGTCATTCGGGGATGAATTTTCCTAAGGGGGGAGTATTGACACACACGGAAATTTCCATGACCTATACTAGAGCTTAATATGTTGAATAATGATGTTTTAGACGTAAATAAGTATAAATAACTTTTTTGAGAAGTTTCAGAGTAATAGCATTAAAGAAAGACCTTAACGTCCGGAAACTAGCGAAATTTAACTAGTTGATGACCCTATGTTTAGGAAAGGTTTTGGAGGGTCAAATGAAGTCTAAAACTTGTAAAAAGACTTTGGATATGTATAGTTTAGTATAGAGAGACTAAACGAATGATAAAGACACCCCAAGGACCACCGGAAGGGTCCTCGTGGAGGACCCCAACATCGGTGGGCATGCTGCCAAAGCAGCCTGCGAAAGTCAAGAATCGGAGGGCTATTGTGCGACGCGGAGCCAAGACGGACCTCACTGCCCCAAATTGTTTTTGGGAAATAAAGTACGTGTTGACCCCGCGACGCGGAGCCCCTTCCCAAGTTCGTAAAAATTCGTATTTGGGTGTTTTGACTGCATAAATAAACCCATTTAAGTGAGGGGTATTTTGGGTAATTTAATGGGTGACAATAAAATGCCTTAGGATCAGTTTTAGGTTAATTTTAACACAAAAATCAAGTCCCAAAAGTTGAACTCAAAAATCTCTCTCTCTCTCTCTCTCCCAAATTCTCTCTTCCTCCAAAACTCCATTGAAGACCATTAGATCTCCAAGAAGAATATCAAGACTTCATGTTCTTCAACCCAATTTCGTGGCCTTATCATCTATAAGGTATGGTTTCTTTCACTCTTGGGAATCCTTTCCCCAAGAGGTCCTTCAAAAGATGTTTTCTAAATCCCCCAAAACAAGGGTTTTTCTCCTCACACGAGTCTTCTTTCTAAAACGAAATTGTGAGTTAATTGTGATGAATTATGATGAATTAATGTTGTTTAAATATGAATTATTGGTTAATTGATGACTTCCTATTATTTTTCCCTTGACCCATATCTTTCCCCTAAATCCCTAATTTCTTGGATTGATTAAGGTGAATTGTTGAGGGTGATGAACATGTAACTTGTTTACTTCGATTTTAGTTATGTTAATACTTCATGAATTGTCCTATTTCATATGTTGGTTGTGAGTTCTTGGGTATTTAACTATGAAGTCTCATGAAGGGCAGTGAGGTATGATCTTAATTCTCCTTGGGTCTCAATTGTTCAATGTTATGATGTGATCATTATATGATTGAATGTAGTTTCTCATGATTATAATGTTGTGTCTAAAGTGAAAGGATAGTTCTCACTTGTGATCACCTATGAGCTATTATGATAAGATGTTTACTTAAAGGTCTAAAAGAAACTTATGTGAAATTGTATAATGTTATATGATGATTACTAAAGGGAATAATTTCTTATCACCGAAAGGGCATGTAAATGAGATGGAGGTCTCACGTTAGTAAGTGCGATCTCCCACATGGGTTTCTTCACGACTAGTAGTGTGGATTCCCAAGATATGTGTTGTCTCATGAGATGGAAACCTTAACGATTAGTAGTCAAGGTTTCTACAAACAATCTCCTTGACCCTTAACTATGTGACCACATAGGACTCTAGCTTCGTGGATCCACCTAGAATAGCTATGTACGAATGGTTGCACCTTAGGCAAGTGTTAACCCCTTTTTTCCTGTGTAGGGATAGAACACCAGATTCCATGTAGTTCACGTGGTCTCATGTCGGTTATGGTACTTATTTCTCTAATGTAAAGGTATGAACAAGTTATCTATGTGAACTTCTTTTAGGGTTGTCTTAAAGGTTACTACATAGTGTAAGGGAGGGTATGGGACTTCTCTTACACATTGCACATGTGGGATCCTATACGATGATGCTAGTAAATATTCTATTATGATTATGATTATGGTTATGATTATGTTGATAAGCTATGACTAGTATTGATATATAAGCATGTTATATATGAGAATATGTTGTAAGTATTTAAATGGGTTGCTGAATGTGATACTTAGCTTTGGGTAAGGTTATGGCGATTTATTCTTGGCATTGCACAAGTGTTGCTTGAGTTACTTATATGTGGATATGGTTAGTATGTTCCTTATATGTGTATATTGAATTGTTTGTCATTATGCATAGTTTTGACTAAATTGTGACTTTTCTCATGCATTAACGATTTAATGCATAGGGACCATACTTATTACATGTGGTTTGTACTAACCCATATTTCTTCCCTTTTTCCCAAAACATTGTAGGTTCGGGCCGTTGAGGTACCTTTGAGGATAAAGAAAGAAGGCTTGGACTAGACTCTCCAAGTTTTGGTATTCCCTCTAGTTCGAGGATGCTACCACACACTCTTTCTTAGTCGTACTTGTATTGTCTAATAAACATTCTTATCTTTCCTATAGTTGAAGAAATTGATGTAAACCCTATGTGGCAATTATGAATTTGTATAAGGTCTTTTCCCTGATTCTTTGACTTCGTTTAGATGTTGAGATCAGACAAAGTATTAGACTAAATTCATATGCGTTGTTATGGTCTATTGCGTGAATCCTATGTATGCTTCCTATGTATAGGTCTATGTAAACCTTCATGCTATATAAGCAAAAGTTTTAATTTTTCCGCGATTTTGATTTATGATTTGCTATGACTAATGCTAAGAGTCTTGTCTTAGTCCTTATAGAGGACGACGACGACGGTTAGGCCTAGGGGGTACTTTCGGTCGTAACACTCCGTTAGGAAGTTATGCTTAGCACCGAGAGGATTTGAAGAAGGGGTGGGTACACTTCATTAGTAGAGATGGTGTATCCAATGTACCTCTTGAGATGGGTGCTCCTCGTTAGTAGAGAATGATTTACTTAGTAGCAATTTGCTTATCCCTTAACTATCCGTCTGCGTAGGTGTAGCTAATGCAGAATCCATGTAAAGACTAAAGAATATGACCATCCATGTAAAGGCTAAAGAATATGACCCTATCTTAGGCAAGTAGGGATCCCTCATCCGGTAAGGGTTAGTACTGGGATTCTATGTCAAGCTCTCATGGTCTATGTTAGCTAAAGCTATCCCGCACAAATATATGTAAAAGAACTAAGTCTTAAGGGTGTACTACTTAGGGTAGGTGGTGGAATTGAATGCTACAAGTAGACATTTGGAGAGAGTCTTGGTGTGTCTTTATATGAAATGTTTGAATGGGTTATGGTATGATGTAAATGAAAGTGATGTGACTTTATGTTTAATGTTAAGGAATCATGTTGATGTTATGACTTGTATGACGAAATATTAGTATGTGATGAATGTGATGTGCCTATTCTAAGGTTAAACCGAAGGAGCACTAAGTGAAAGTGGTAGTATGGGATGCTAGTTTCACATAGCACCATGTGGAAATTGGGGGTTACCTTGCATGATGGTTCTTAGGTGAAGTTCCTAAGTATATTTATGTTACTGTAGTGTTTTGATATTGAGTGGTGGCTTGTATAAATTAAAAGAAGTATGTTTATCCAAAGTATTCTTAAGGATCTCCTATGTAGGTATTGAGGAGATTGTATGGGAAATTTTCTTATATCTTTCTTAGGGGAGCCTTACGATAAGTTAGGATAGGGGTAGTTCATGTGTGTTTTTTGGGTTTACTGTATGTATGCTCCTATGTTAAGGAAAATGGAAGTTTTACTTATGTGCTAAATAATGATACTATATGATGATTTGTAACTTAATTCATGAAGGTTTTTATCAAAATAACATGACTTGTATGTTTCAACTAAATCGTCCCTTTTTGTATGATTTTGCATATGCCATACTTAGTACATTGTTTGTACTAACCCCTTACTTTTCTATACTCTATAAGTATAGGTTTGAGGCAAGTTGAAGGGTAGAAAGCAAGCGTGGGAATCGACTCTCTCAAGACTAAGTATGTCCTCATATATTCGAGGGCATAGTCTTTATTTCTTTAGTTCTTATTTAAGACTTGTATAAGACTTATTATGTATTTTCTTCCCTAGGATATTTATGTCATGTCTTTAAGTTGGCTTATGACGATGAGACTATCCATTGGTATTTATTAAAGATGTTTTCCTTATTATTATTTATCGTGAAAATTTTTAATTCCGCACTAATTTTCATGTCTTATGTAATGAATGATAGCTAAGAGTCTAGTACAAGACCTTCAAAAGATCAAGTAAGCCTTGTTCCAACCTAAGGGTTGCCCTAACTTCTAGGGTGTACTTGCGGGTCGTAAAATAACACCATTGAAGGTCAAGGTCAAATTCATTCTATAAGAGGATATTTGAAGTGCTTTCTTCTTTTTTTTTTTTTGGGCTTTCAACTAGTAAAGCATGGTGATCCTTCATTCCTTAATACCCTCTCATTCAAGAAGTCCAATCAAAGGTTTTCAGAAGTGATTAAATGATCAAAAATCTAAATTTCTATTCTAACATGGATTCATTGGCAAAGTTTTTTAAAAGGCATGATACTGATAAATTAACAATGGATTAATGTTTTTATTTTGATTATACATTAAACTCCTTCACCAACGCATGATTTCCCTTAACTACTTATTTTTCATATGAAGTGGGTATTGTGATTAGGATTACATGTTGATGGAATTATGCCTAGATTGAATTGGATTATTGGTTTCTTTTGTTATCTATATATATTGATGATTAATCATTGAAGAATTCAGTTATGATGATTATTCATTTGGAGAATGTTAAGTTAATAAGTGAACCTAACTTCTTGTTAATATTGGAATTGTTCTTGTATGGTTTGATCCACTTATGGTGGAGGTGAGTATTTCTTAAATGTTTTGTGATCATGGACTTGAAGGAATTAGATGATTTAGTATGGTATGATGTATACTTGAGGCGGTGTATTATGAAGTTATGTATGTCGTTTTTGAAGATAGGATGGTTACTAGAGTAAAATATGAATGTGAAGTATATTTTTATGTGGATTGTGATTGATGTAGTATGATCATGTTTAGAAGATAATGTCATGAATAATGGTGGTTATGTGAAAGGATTTCTCACATTTTCCAAGAAACATGAATGAATTAATTAATGAAGCTAATGATAATTTTATGAATGTGAATCTATTGAAAGTTTTCCTCAATTGTACTCCGATGAATGAATGTGGGATTTTGGGATGGATGTTTCCCCGTGAGTAGATGTAGAGTTTCTGGTAACAATGCTTTCCAATGAATGGATAACATGTTGGGAGGGATACTCTCCCGTGAGTAGAGGTAGAATATTTAGTAGCAATCCCCTAACCTATAAGGAATGAATGTAATGAAAGTATAATACTATGTGGGAACTAATGATAAGCACCAACAGGATATGAAATGCGGTGGATACTTCTTCGTGAGTAGAGGTGTGTTATCTAGTAGCAACCTCTCGAGATAGATGCTTCCCTGTGAGTAGAGGTGAAGTGTCTACAATCAATCTCTCTATCCCTTAACTATGCACCAACATAGGTTTATAGCTAGTGGAATACACTTAAGCTACAAAGAATGACCCTACCTTAGGCAAGTGGACATCCTTCATCTGGTAAGGGTTACTACCGGGATTCCATGCTAAGCTCTCATGGCCTATGTTGGTTAAGTCATACCCCCAAAAAACAATGTAATGAACTATGTCTTCCTAAGGGTGTACTACTTAGTGTAGGTGGTGGAATGGGACGCACTAATAGAAAAAAACACCATGGCAACGAGTCTAAAACTGTTGCAATAAGTGCCCAAACCATCCCAATAGGCTTAAGGCAACGATTCTTGAACCGCTACATCAACTCGCATAGCAATAGAACTATGGGAATGAGTTTTTTGCAATGGTTCTATTACCATTGCAATAGATAGACCTATTGCAACAATTTTCCATTTGTTGTTATAGTCCATTCTAGCAACGTTTATGTTGTCTTATGAAACGGTTGAAACTGTTTCATATATTGTCTTTTGCAATTGTTGTGTAAGCTACTGCAACACATTTTGGTATTTTAAAGTAATTCTTGTTAGCTATAAAAAACGGTTATTAGAAGTTGTTGCAACGATTCTTAGGTTCTACTGCAACAATTAGGTGGTCTAACACAATATTATTTCCTTGCAAAATAAAATATAATATATTAAAATTTATATAAATTACAAAAGAATACATCTTATAAAGTGATAAAGTAGTTCATATAAAACCTTTACAAACCCATCCATCATGCACAATACATTTTGCAATTAAGTAACACTGGTTCCAGGGCATAGTGTCTGTTTACAAAATGGTGATTTAGGAAATAACAAAAATTGGATGTTTGATTTTTTTTTAATCGGATCTATAACTCTTCAGTTTTATTCATACTTATGCACTAGATCTCTATATTCTTCCCTCCAAGGAAATAACAAATATTGAAACATCATCATGGTATCGACGTCGATTCCCTTGTGGTATTTAAAGAAACTCATGAAACTCCATACCTAAAATAAAACATAATAAAAGATTTCAAATTAGATTCACCTAAAAATTACATCTTTTTCCACCTTATAAACCAATTCAAATATTTTGCATAAGTAAAAGTTACTTATTAGCATTTTTTGCAGCGCGAAACTATATTGTCTCGATGAGATGTTGTGCTGGATCTCTTTCTGGTGACCATGAGATTAAATGTCCAACTTCTAATGAACATTCTTTGTTTGTGATGTACTGATAGAGCCCATTGGATTATAGTATCAAAAATCTATCTCTTGGCCCTAACTTGTGATGATAGAGTGATGGAAGACAATTGATGTCGGGGGATATTCCAATATAGTCGATTCTGAACATCTCAAGGAGTGCATTGTTCCATTTAAGCTGCAGGAGAGTGATGAAATGAAAGTTAATTACCCACTTGAGCATTTTTAAGTAGAGAAAAGAAAGACAAGGTATCAAAAACAGAACATATGGTTATTGATTAAGAAATTTCATACCTCATTTAGCCATCACTTTAACATGAAAATTGTGTTTGACAAACTATAATCCTGTTGAGAAAAAGACGGCTAGTCTATCGTACATTTTAGGTTCTTGAAATAGTATTAATAGTAATAATGGGTGCCATCATATTTGAAAGTAAATTTCAAAAAAGATCCTAAAAGTAAAGAGGATTCAAATTTTAGATGTCAAATAAACCTTTTCCAAGAATTATTAAATGCAAAATGTTCATCATAGGAACAACGCAAGAAGCATTCGGTTCAAATATGTCTTTCAACTTAGAGAGGTAGCTTTTGCCATGTGTTCAAAAGGTTTATGAGAAAAGGCATAAGCTTTGTTCTCAGCATGATATATAAGATTCCACATGGAGTGAATAAAGAAATGATTTTTTCACAAGTATAAAGGGAATCAAAAGGACTTGTTTTATATTCCGACAATATTCTCAAGGGTTGACTTGTTAACAAGCTAGAAAAGCAAACATTCCAATTACCTGTTTGAGGAAACCAGCACCAAAAGCCCAAGTGACCTTCAATGGACCTTTAATGCGGTCATTCATTAGGGCATATGGATGATTTGGATGTTCACACTTTATTCTTTAAACTTCCTGTAACACAACAAGAACATGACAAATAAAGTTAACTGATCGAATTAAAAAAAATATTTATTAGCCTAAAGATATCTAAAATCAGAGACTACATT
Source organism: Solanum sitiens (assembly GCA_016801875.1). Classification (NCBI taxonomy): domain Eukaryota; kingdom Viridiplantae; phylum Streptophyta; class Magnoliopsida; order Solanales; family Solanaceae; genus Solanum; species Solanum sitiens. The sequence continues at coordinate 352,772 of JABWTJ010000482.1, read as the reverse complement.
GACATACCTCTGACACAAAGGTGCTATGATCTATACTAAGCTGGAAAGCAGCTAAATTAGGTACACAAATCGACTCATCGCCATCGAAATGTTCAAGATCTTTCAACATTTCTTCATTAAACATTTTCAAATCTGCAGTCCACATATTAGGCTCTTTCTTCTGAGCTAACACAGCTCGACTATCGCCTACATTCATCACATAAACGTCTTCTCCTTTCATTGACATAAAAAGAACAGAAGAACCCATTAAAGAAAATTGGGGATTCTCCATATTCATCCTACTAGCTAGTTCCAAATATGCCTCCTCTATTTTCTTTGATGCTTGAGAAAGAGCTTTTAATACATCAGCATGATTAACTGATTATGATCCATTTGACCCATTTCTAAAGATTCAAAAAGAGGAATTCATGACAAAAACATTTTTTCAGCAATGTATATATATCAAAGATCATTTTCGTATTATTTACTGGCAAAAAGAATATATTTAAAAACTATTCGGGACAAGACAAGTATAAAGTTACAAATTTAAAAAATTCTTCTTTCATTAAAAACCTCTCTATACTAAGTAATATTAGAGCACATAAGTAGGACTTCATTCTCTCTTATTCATTCAAACTATATCATATAAATTGATGAAACATAAGGAGGAATACAAACGAAAGTAATTTACTAATGTTAGATATGTATGAAATTATAAAATCTCAAAACCTTTTAGAATTATTTGGTATCAAAGCATATAATTAACATCTGAATGAATAATTACATCCCAAAGTAGAATTGCATAGAAATTTTGTGTAGCTGATACGCTAAGATGGGCTAATTTAGCGCATTTTATTAAAATATTCATCTGATCAATCGGAGGTAATTAGTAATAAACTCAGGCTGACTCTAGAAATAAAGTTATGTAAAAAATCATATACTATAAGGTGATATGATATTAGTTTGTAATACAGACCTTTCATTTATCCACAACATACAGAAAGTTCACCTAGTTTTTAAAATAAACGTTAACTTGAGCGTAGGTTGAAATAGAGTTAGCTTGACAAAGCTACTGTCATCAGATCATCATATCCAAAAACTCAGTGAGAATTGAGGAAACTATAATGTACATAAGGTTCTATAAAGAAACAGTAAAGATGATAACCTACATTTTCATTCTTAACCCTACCGAAAACCTTACCACTAATGTATTTAAAGGTAACTAATAAAAGTACAAAAGTTTGTATTGTTCAAACAAAATGCTACTTTAAAGTCCCATTATGCTATCTTGAGTGACAAGCTTGTACATCCGGATCAGGATGTGATGCCCAAAAGGAAATAAGACAACTAATTGATCAACAATATAAGAACATGGTAATTTATAACAAATCTTTAGAAGATGCTAGCAACGTCAAAGTTGGTCAGTATCTACAATTTTGTACAAAGTTTACTGATACAAGACAAGACTATGAGTTTTTAACAGTAAACATATAACAAAAATGAAAAAGTAACGAACCAATACTTTAGACGATGAGTGATCCACTAAAAATCCTTCCTCTCTCTGTGTATATCTAGTTTGCTTCTTAAGTTACTGTCTATCGGAAAAGCTCTCCTATATTGATGTTTGGATTTACCGTTGAAGATTTGCCTCTTTATCCGAATCTGATTTCTTAATTCCCAAAAAGAAGACCTGAAACTTGGTGCTCCATGTGAGCACAGTGAAAGAAGAATGATATTTCAAGTGTGAATCAAATGGGAAATAAAATTACTCTTTCCTTTGCTTCGCTTAGTTTAAGTTACGGGTTAGTTTAGGCATCTATCAGTCCTTGTGAAGACTAAATTGAAAGATTTACGAATTGAGTTCCACAAATTTCATTTGAAAGAATACAAGGACTAATTACCTCAAACAGTTGCATACAAATAGTGTAAAAAATAAAGAATCAAATGTTTTTTAGTATCTAAACTTGAAGGTTTCATCAACATACTATACTATATCTACCCAATAGATTTGAAACCCTAATCTCTTCACATACATACTTACAAGTTCAAATGAAACTAACCTCTTTTTCATCAATAAAGATGACGACATGAGCAAAAAATTGGACTCAAGTGCTTTGCTCCTGCGTGGTATAACGAATAGGAAAAAGAAGATGAGGATTCCATGGCAAATGAGATAAATGGATACATGAGGTACAAAATCCCTAATTATATAAGAAAAGAATATCACCAAATATAAAGCGTTGCCATACATAATTTTATTAATTAACTGTAGCTATAGAGAGAACTAATCTAATGGATAATATAAGGGTTGCAATAGCTACCTCTATAACAACCATTTTTTTGATGATAAAACAATTTAATAAAATAAGTCTTGTAATAGGGCAATATCCTAAAGCAACGGTTTAAATCGTTGCCATTGACTTTTTATCACACCAATTTTATACCCATTGCAAAAAAAGTGTTTGCCATAGGTCCAATTTCTAGTAGTGACGTCATCTATGATTTCACAAGTAGACATTTGGAAACGGTAATGGTGTGTCCTTATGATGATAATGAATGAAAGAGTTCTTATATAATGTTAATGAAGCATGTTTGTCTTATGTCTAATGTTAATGAAGGTGTTATGACTTTTTGAGTGTGATGTTCCTAGTCAAAGGTGATTCTAAAAGAGCAGTTGTTATGAGTATTAGTACGGGATGCTACTTACACATTGCACTAGTGTGACTTGGGGTTATCTTAGATTATGGTTCTTATAAGAGGATTATGGTTTATAATGTGTTATGTATTTATGAATGAATATGGTTGAGTGGAAAGAAATAGTATGAGGTGCACCTTGGGTGACCTTGGAGTATTGCTTAGGTGTGAATGGTGGTATGGGACATTATCCACACTTTGCACAAAGTGATGCTTGAGGGTTACTTGAGGTGAAGATATAAAGTAAAGGTAAGTGTCTATATGAGTTGAGTATGTATCATTGTGATAAATGGCTTATGATTTGATTATAATTTAATAATATCTCTTATATTGTATTTCATAAAGTTTCTAAAGTGACGTAATAGCATGCCTTTCAACTAAAAGTCCCTTCTTAGCATATTTTTCCATGGTCATCATACTTGGTGAATTTTTGTACTAATACCATTGACTTAATCTTTTTACACCATGTGTAGGTTGAAGTGACTAAAGGATTCCATCTAGTTTGAGGTTCTTGTAGTTGCTATCATCAAGCTTTGGTATGTCCTCAAAGATTCTAGGAAACATATCTAAGGAATTTCATTAAATTCTTGTTATAGACTTCTAGTAGTTATCTTTTAATTGTAAAGGGTCGTGTCCCTATGATGTTGAGACGTGTCTAAGATGTCTATGTTGAGTCATTATGCTTCCGACGTTTGTTTTAATAAATAAGTTTCTACTTGTTGATTTTATTGAGAATGGTTTTAATTGCTCACTGTAATTATGTCTATATGATTAATGAATGTTAAGGGCTTGTGTAAGACGTCTTCGAGGTTGCATACACTATGTATGACTAGGGGGTGCTCTCGGGTCGTGACAAACTTTGTATCACAGCATAAGATTTATGAGAATGGTCTTAAGGTTCAAAGTCTCACATGCCACATTTAGTAGTGTCTTATTCATCGGTGTAAGTGATGACACATCTATGAGGGAGAGTCTATAGGACGGTAGAAGTTAAACTTCATTATATTGCTGAAATCGTTCCTTAAAGTTGAGCTCTATAAGTGTCTCTTCCTAATGCTTCTATTGTGTTTATAGGAGATGAATACGAGAGGAAGGACAACAAGGAGTGGAAGAGAAGATTGTAAATGAGGGAGTTCCTCCACTAGGTCCTCGAGATGGAAAGGCTCCTCAAGCCATGACGGCTCAAGTTCAAGCCATCACAACTCAAAATCAAGTCATGACGCCCAAGCAAATAGGGAAGATGGTCCAAGAGTAAATGACAATGAGTGCACTACGACATTTAGGATGAGAGACTTTGTGAGGATGTATCCTCCTATTTTCCTAGGCTCTAAGGTGGCTGAGGATCCACAAGAGTTTGTAAATGAGGTGTATAAGGTGGTTAGGGCTATCAGAGTAACTTCAAAGTAGAAGGCGGAGTTGGCTTCTTATCAATTAAAAGATGTTGCCCAAATTTGGTTTACCCAATGGAAAGTGAATAGGTCGATTGTAGCAGGTCCTTTAGAATCGGAAGAGTTGAAGAATCTGTTTCTTGGTGAATAATTTCCCTGGGAGAAGAGAAAAGTCAAGGTTGAGGAGTTTATAAACCTTAGACCGTGTAGCATGGGTGTTGAAGAGTTACTCTTTGATATTCACTCAATTGTATAAGTATGCTCCTTCCTAGGTGTCACGACCGTGGTCTAGACCCTAGCTGAAACAGGTGTCATTGACGTCTCAGAGGTCGTACATACGTCATCATTACATCGTATAGGTTAATTTTAGCGGAAAATTTAAAACTTTTGTTTGATTTGAAGTATACATAAACTTCATTGTAAGAATTGCATTATATCATATCAGTTCACCACAACCATCTAATAATGAGATATTCAAATGAAAGAGATAGTTCATAAGTGCATAAATATAAATTTGCCAAAATGGCACCAATACGACGTCTGAAAAATAAGTAAGAAAGAAACGCTAGTGGACCATCCTCCACTAGATCATGCCTATGTCTAAGCTAGAGTATAAGAGATAAGAATCCTCGAAAGCATGAGGGCCTACCAAGTCCGGATGAAGCTCCACGTCCGGATAGCTTCAACGAAGTCTCGTAAGCTCTAGCGTCCACCTGCACCTGCACCTAAAAGTAAAGGGTTGTATGGGATTAGTACACACTTGTACTAAGTATGGGTGTATGCATGTACACACCACGGACATTCATGATTAAGAATAGCTCTCTCCTAACGATATGAGTTATGGAAAGCCAAGTCAGTGGGACTTGCCAAATCAGATTAGGAAAGTCATGCTATGAGAGTAACATGCATCATCATTCTTTTCATATTGCACACAGCACATAACATACTTCATTTAGCACATACACATAACATATATCATTTGTTCATATGCCGTGAGACCTTGGAATCACGGACTTAACATTAGGACTTCCCAAATGAGGGCTCAACATATGAGACCTCAACTAGGGAGCCTTCTTTAGAAAACACAGAGTCTGCTTCATTCATTCATACGTACTTCATTTTTCATTCATTTATATACCTAGGATGTTGTTTAGGACTCTCTTCGGGTTCACTGTGCAATGACCAAGAATGACCTAGTGTCATTACTTGTGTCTGTTTCACCTCTTGATTATCCTATCCAAACACCTTTGGTATCATACATTTCATAGTGTGCATTACATGAGGTTGGCCTCATTCTTTCTTTGGGAACTTTAAGTTTAACCGACATAGATCATGTGAGCTCCATGAAATCCAGTGTCTACCCCAGACCGAAAAGAGGTGGAATCACCGGCCAAAGTGAAACCAAAACATGCTAGCGTATATAGGGAATTGAACCCTGCTAGATACCTATGTTGGCTGCATAGGTTCAAAGACTAGGAGATATAAGGAGACTCATACCTGCCTAAACGGACAGTCTTATCTCATGAGATTTACACGAACCTCTGCCTTCCCGAAAGAAGGAATCGCGACTCATAGCTATCCTATGGTGCTCCGTATAAAGTTCCATTACATTCATCTCACACATCATAGAAGTTGCTTCTAGCATGAGGGCATCATTGCTCATTAGATGATTACTGATCTCATCATTAGTATTAAGTGTGTATTAATCTCAATTTTTCATTAGAATGTTTCTTAGAGACTGGTCTATTTATTAGGTTTACACTCCCATAGGTGAGTACGATTTTTGGTAACACTTATTAGGCTCATTTGAGATTGATATCATCTTTCATATTAGCCTCTTATCATGTTGTCACCATATTCATTAACTTTAGCATATTAGCTCTTCATAATTACTCATTCCATTACGTGAATGTTCATTTCAACATATGCCAATGCACTTGGCCTTTTAGTGTATTTCACACTCTTACTTAACCCCCTTGGGATCACATCATTTCATCATATACACCTTAGGTTCACTTGCTTTTAAACGTACGCTGGACTTATGAACCCATACGTACAAGCCATGAGGCTTCGTTCATAATTTGTCTAAGTGACTTATACTTACCCAAGATTATATGGTACAAGACTTATGCATCTTGTAAATATGCCAAGGTCTCGATTTTGATTCCTATAGGCAGCATACATTAAATATTTAATCACGTAAGACCTATGTATCAATACGGAATTGGGCAAGGGAACCCGATTTCGAATCCCTTCAGCAACACTTAGTCTCATATTTAATTTTTTTGGTTTACATTTTAGGCTTGGGGACCCGAGGTCGATCCCCAACGCCCACACTTCTTTTTTCTATCTTTTCTTTCCTCTCTATTTTCATTTGAGACCAAGAGGATGTGGGATCGATCCCCCACAACCTCATTTTATTTTTCTTTAATTTGTCCTACTTCTCTCACCTATCCGAGGGGTTGTGGGTTAGATCCCCACTCTCCCCATTTTATTTATTTTCCCTTTTTCTTTTGTTTCTTCACCAGCCTTACCCCATTTCGAATCCCCCTCACCTCACATTAATATTAAATTTTTGAGCAGCCTACATATAGTGAGGTCTCGGGTTCAATCCCTGATGACCTCACATATTTTAAAACATTTTTTAAAACTCCAATTCTTCAACTTATATAGCCGAAACAAAATTTCCAGCAAATCTTGAAATTTGATCACGTTTTCCATCCCACTTTCTCAACATTTTATACGGTAGATTTTAGGACAATTCGAAGAGCATTTCATACATTTTTAGGTGCATTTTCGTGGTTGCATTTAGCCAAGAGTTTTCACTCAATTAAACAACATCACACCTCATATGAACATCACAATTTTTACAAGCATTTTCACATAAAATACACAATGCACACACATACTTTATCACATAATTTCGGAAAGACATAATTATCAGTCACATAAATCCGAACATACATACATGAACATAATCATCACGAAAACATGTTACATCCCTAATTTCTATCAGAAAACATACCCAACCTACTACAATCAATGGGAGCTAGTGACAAGGACATGCAACGGGGAAATATTCCTAGTTTTCGGATTAGAATTGACTGAATCTTAGGGTTCTCTTGGTAAAGGGACCAAGAGGAAGAAAACCCATACCTTTTATGTCATTCAACACCTTTGAAACCTGCTCCAACGGACATCCAACCCCACGACACCAAAGCCTCACCACCGAAACTTCAAGCACCACCTGTCATGAACAATGTTTTTGCTTTTCGTTTTTACTTTAGTTTTTCTTTTGAGTTTTAGCATACAAGTTCTTCAAGAGTGATGAACTTTTGATTTTTTTGTTCTGTTTACTGATGATGAGCGTGAGAAAGAGAGTGGATAGGCGTGATAAAGAGAGTGGAGAGATGTGAGAGTAAGCTTAGTAGTAAGAGTTTTAGGTAAGGACTTAGTCAAACTAGGACTCTTTGTTATTTTAAATAAAAATCTGATTTTCTAAGGCTTAAGTGACAAGGCTAAAATTCCCTTACTTAAATCAAATAATTAAATACCAATTAATTCAACTTAAATATTGCTTCCAACAAAGATAGAACCCGGGTGAAACTCTTCTCGCGAAAATGGGTCGATTTGGGCCAACCCTACCTGAATTGTCCACTTTTTATATCAATTAATTAATTAATTACATATTTAGGGTAATTACAATGCTACCCTTATCCTGGAAAAGACCATTTTACCCCTAGACCCTCCAAACCTAAGATTACCCCTTTCAAGTCTGGTTAAAACTCATCCGGGTGAATCTCATCAATTCGGGTGCCCTACATGGCTGGACCTAACCTTGACTAGCTCAACTAACTCACCAAGTTGGTTGGCTTGGCTGGTGAATAGGTTCTGAGGTCTGGTTCCACGCGCATCAAGCCGTGTGAAACCGGTATAATCTAGGCATTCTAGGTACGTTTAGGAATTACTTAGCATAGTCATTATCGGGTTGTTACACTTGGTGTCAAACTCCAGAGATGATATAAGTAGGTTTATGACCAGGATATCCTACTTAGTTAAGGAATAGTGTCGTTATGCAATGCTTCACAATGACATGAACATCTCTAGACTCATGTTACATGCTCAATATGGAGGACGCTAAGATTGAGGCAAAGAATAAGGAGTTGAGTAGGTCTAGGTTCGATGAACCAAGTCAACCTAAGTTTTAGAGGAGGTTTTACAACCAAGATTCTCCCATTGTGAGCAAAGATAGGGTTTATAACCCAAATTCTCAAGGAGGAAGTGGAGATGCTCCTTCTTTTGAGAGGCCTAAATGTACTACATGTGAGAGGCAATATTTGGGAAAGTGTCTTGCCAGTATGAATGGGTGCTTTAGGTATGGCAAAAGGGGTCACAAGATGAGAGATTTCCCAACACTTTCGGCAAAAGGGAAAGAGACAATCAAGTTTCTCATGATGGTCCGAATCCTAATGCTTCAAAGAAGAACCTTTTGTATGTACTACAAGCTAACAAAGTAGCAAATGTGGAGTGAAGGTTTCAGCAAGTAATAATTCCTATTTGTGTTAGTGTGTTTGGAGATTTCCATGATGTGTTTCATTAGATGAGTTTTTTCTTAAGTGGGGGATAGCATGTTGAAGAGTAAGGCCCTGAGAGTATCCTTGTCTTTTTCTTCTATTATTTAAGATTGAGACCACGAGTTCCTAGTAGCTTGTTCATGTTTTAGAGTGATGTATATTATTATGAGTTGCATGTACTCCTTCTGATATGCATATTCTAGGTGATGTTATGTTTAAATGATAAGATTAGTAGATGATTGATATTTTATTATGTTAGGGTGCATCTAGTATAAGTTGCTTATTTTCCTCATGAGTTGATGTACCGAACCTAAAAATGAAATAGGTCAAACTAGAGCGTTGCATGTGCTTCATGATTTAATAATGTATTAACAAAGTGTATAATCATTAGAAGTCAGTTTGTAAAGTTTGGGATTGTTTGGAAGTCAAATGCCCACGACGTCCGAAAACTAGTCAAAGTTGAACTAGTGTGTCGTTTTGTTTTGTACTGAAGTTTTTGCGGATGGTTTGTGGGTGAAATTGAGTATAGATGTTTCCTATGCGTAGATTGACATGTAAAGGGCCGAATCGTCCGAGAAATACGCCCCGGAGAGCAGACTAAGGGTACCCGGGGAGGACCCAAACATGGGCCATCGAAGCTGCCAGGAAGCCTAGATTTGAAGGCTGCTGCGCGACGCGCAGACAGCACATAATGGGAAATTTTTGTCCTGAAACGCGGGCCAACACGAACCTTACTGTCCCAAAATAATTTCCAGAACCAAGATCTGGAGGTGACCTCGCGACGCGCAGGCAAGTCATAGATTTGGCAACGTCGTTTTCAAGTCAAATTTGAATTTTGAAAAGGGTTGAAACAGTGTAGGTGTATTTTGGGAACTTTGGGGATCATTTTTGTACTGATTTAGGTCATTTTAATCCTCATTTAACCCACCCATTCGAACCCTAAATCTCAAATAAAAAATCTCTCCAAAACATCCTCCAAAATCCTCCATTTCCATGAAACTTCAATCTCCCAGGAAAAAGACCAAATCCTTCAAGTTTCTTAACCAAATTTCGTGGGTTTCTTCATATTGAGGTATGGTACTTAATCCTTGACTCTTATTTCATTCAAGGATCCCATTTTGATACTTTTTAAGAAGGGTTTCCAAACTCCAAATTCTTCTATTTTGACCCCTAAGCACGGGTCATACATGAAAACATTTTAGCGAATGTGATATGATATTTTTCAATGTTAGTTGATGATTTTATGTTTAAAAAAACTCTATGACCCCATGATCAATCAAATTTATCAACTTTTGTCTTATGAAGTGGGTTTAATGTGCATAGTTTCATAATGTTAGAACTATGGTTTTCTCTATATTATGTAGTCATTATCTACTGCCCTATTATTCTTTATTATGATGTTTTTGTTGAAATATTTAGGAAAAAGGTGGTAAAGGCTTGGATGAAAGGTAAGTTGTTCTATCTTGGTTAAGTTATTTTGAAGTAACCCTTAAGTGGTATGGTCCACGTTTGGTGGCTATGTGTAACATTTCGAAAATCCAAGACATTGTGTAAAGCCTAACATAGGTGTCTTGAGGTCTAAACACTCTTTTTAAGTCTATTTTAATGAATATAGGTCATCTAGGAAGTTTAGAAACCAAAACGTCCAATAACGTCCATGACATTTAGAAGTTGGATCAAAGAGGTACTAGCGTACTAGCGTAGAAGGTTGTATAAAATATGTTAAATTCAATTCATGTTCAAAATGTTCGGGTACGACTCCCCAAGTACCAATCAAGGGCCCTTGAGGAGGACCCTTGCATGTTGGAGGCAACACTGCCTTGGTAGTGTGTACCAACGAGGTGTGCATCGACGGGGAGTCGATGCCAACCGTCGTCCCACACTTAGCCAAAATGGGGAATCCTGCGCCTGCACAACTCTCTGACCAATACAACGAGTGTGCAGGACGGAGGGGGGCCCAGTCCTCAACTCACAGACGGCCCGTCAATCGGGGTTCTGTCTGTGAGGGTCAAGTTTCTCAACACATTTTAAATTAAGTTCATTTAATTAGTTAAGGAGTTAGGTAGTTAATTAGGGGATTAGGGGAGCATAATTAGGTTAATTAACCCCCCATATAAAGACCCCAACCCTCATTAGTCTAAACACAACTCACAAAATAAACTCTCTTCCTTCTCTCTTCTTTCTCTCTCTATTGGAAGACACCATTGAAGAATAAGCTAAGGAAGGGTTTTGGGGGATGTAAAGGGACGATTTCATCTTCTAATATTCATCAAAAACGTTAAGGTGTGGGATGTATTCACCTTTGAGACCTCATTCCTGAAAGGGTTCATTCAAAGTATTTCCAAAACTTGAGTTTTCAAGTTTGTTTCATCTAATGTGGAAATTGAAGTTATGAATTGAGTTGTTGATGATTTCTTTAGGTTATATTTAATAGATTAACATGTATTTTAACTTTATTATGATAATTGTTGATGGTTTGGTCTAAATCAAGAACATGATCCTCAACCTCTAACCCTAGGTTGTGATCTTAACCTATATTGTATTATGATCATTTAATTGACTTGGTTATTGATTAGATTACTATCCTATGGTGTTATTATGAATAATTTAATCTGAATTATAGTTCTATCATTCTAGTTCTTTAGATGTGATTTAGGTTGGAGTATATTCTAAAATTGACCTAAGCATCTTGTCTTAAACTATGATCTAGTATTGAATTATGTTATAGTGATGCAATTGGCCTTGTTATCTTATTGGTTATCATTGTGTGATGATGTTACTCCCCTAATTGGGTTGATTTATGGGTTTATGGTAAGACCTTGGTCAAGAATTGTGAAGGAGACTTGGTAAGTCTTATGATCCCTATACTTTACTTCAATTATGGTGAATTGTTATTTAGCCATGATGTTTTATTGGAGTGTGCCTTGATTAGGTTTGATAGGGTTGTATGATGTTGAATTGAAATTTCTTGTCTAGGGTTGTAAGGTTGATTAAGGTGAAACGTTATGAGGGTGTAGATAACTACCAATGTGACTTATTATGAATGAACATGTAAATGTTTTGACCTTTCTTATATGGATTGTGATGAGAGGACTATATTCATGCAATTCATATTTATCTATGATGATGAGGATTATACAAGGACTACACTGTATGACCTAAACTAAGTTATGATTGATAAATAAAGACATTAAATAAATTTCAACAAGGGACTTAGCTTAGCACCGAGTGATCTTGTGTGTGAGGGGGTGACACTTTCCCACATAGGGAAGGTAGGGTTCACTACGGTCCTCACGGGGTGGATAGCCTCATGACCCAAATAGGGTGTAGAGTGACGTTTCCAAGACGGCCCCAATATCCTTAACTATGTTTCCACCATAGGAATACTAGCTAGTGGATCCACCTAGATGCTACGTTTCATGTTAGGTTCTATCTCGGCCGATAGACCACCTTCCATCGGTGTAAAGTTTTACAACACCGGATTCCACACTTAGCTCATATGGTCTATGTCGATTAAGGCAAGTGTTTCCTAAACTAAAATAACAAAATAAAGTATAAACTAACTAGGGTGACTTATCAGGTTCTACTTAGCTTGGGTAAGGGTAGGGGACTCTAGCTATGCCTTGCACTAGTTTTCCTTGACGGGAGCTTTAGGAAGTTGATATTATGTATGTATATGCTAAAGATGTAAATGATGATAGTATGTTGACTTTACATGCAAATGATATCATATATTGATGGTTATGCTTATAAACATGTATTTGGTCTATATTGTTAAGGTATGATGTTATGTATCATTAAGAGTCATATTGTGTAAAGTTGGACATTTGTTATGGATTTCTTATTGGGTTACTTGGTTAGGTAAGGTTATGGGGATGTGCTTATTTATTGCACTTATTGACTTGATTGGGATTCGTGAGTACTTGTCTTGCTTATTATGCTATGATAAACTCTTATATATATTTGTGATGTTATTCCTTGATGATAGGGGTGTAGTAGGTAATGGGTTCTTGTATGATGGTATGCATATCACTTGATTTGTCTAAATAAATATGTCATTGTTGGTTGGTATTAATTGTTTGATTATGCATAAGATTTTCAAAGGATAAGAATGACATGATTTAACTAAATGTCGTTTTTAGCATGATTTGACAATACATGTGCATATGGTCTCATACTTAGTACAAGTGCCGTACTAACCCCATTTTCTTCCTTTTGCCCAAACATTTTAGGTTCCAGTCGTTGAAGGCTCATTTGAGACAACTTGAAGAAGACTTGTATATTCTCTATCATCCAAGTGGGTAGGTCCTCACTTTCTGAGGGCGATGCCGATATCTAGCTTACAAAGTTGCTTTACTTATTAGACTCTTAAGTTTATTCTATTTTGCTTGAGTATGATTGTACAAGCCTGTATGTGGCTTCTTGGTATTGATGTTGGGCTATGCCCAAATTGATATTATCGTTTACATGGCTATGAGATGAGATGACTTTGAGACTCTATTTTATGTTATATATATATGTTCAATAAAAGTAGAAGACTATGTAATCTTCTTATCTGAAGGGTCTATGTATACTCGATATAATTATATGTATGTGTATGTAGAGGTCTATGTAAACCTCAATGTAGAATTATTAAAAGTTTTAAATTCTTCCGTATTTTTGACTTATGAATGCAATGATGTAAACTAAAGGGGTAAAATTGGATGTGATAAACTTTGTATTAGAGCATGAGGTTGAATATCCTTGATTTTGATGTCTCTGTCAACCACGTCTATCTAGATTCATATTTATATTTGTGAAGCGCGCCACACTTATGGATTGGAATCTATACGATGCTTAGGAATCTCTCTTTTTCTTGGAAATCTAATATTGTTTCGTTAGAGTATACTTATGGTGTGTTTTTGCATCTAATCTATTGTTGTCATTATAGGAGAAATGAACACTCGAAGGAATGCGGCACGAAGACTTAAAGAGGAGATTGCCAATGCGGGAGCTCCTCCTAGTGGTGATCAAGTTCCTCCCCTTGAAGAAGATGTGTGGATGACCAATCTCCGGTCAATCCTCCACCTTTGATGGATGAGAATATAAGCGCTTCCCTTCTCCAAATGGCTCAAGCCATTACTACTCAAGCACAAGCCGCCACTACTCAAGCCCAAGCTATGACGGCCCAAGCTAATCGGGAGATTGTACCCCAAGCTCATCAACAAGTCACTACCATCTCATATCGTCTAAGGGACTTCACTAAGATGAATCCTCCCACTTTCTACGGGTCTAAAGTTGAAGAAGACCTTCAAGAGTTCATTGATGAAGTCTACAAGATACTCTTTGCTATGGGGTTTTCTACTAGTGAAAAGGCCGAGCTAGCCACATATCAGCTCAAATATATGGCTCAAACTTGGTATGTTCAATGGATGGACAATAGGACTCTTAGGGGTGGTCCGGTGACTTGGGAGATCTTCAAGAAGGATTTTCTTGATCGGTTCTTTCCTACGGAGATGAGGGAAGTTAAAGTGGCGGAGTTCATCAACCTTCGTCAAGGAGGTATGAGTGTTGCTTGAATACTCCATGAAATTTACTCAATTGTCAAAATATGCTCCTTCTTTGGTTTTCGATCCCAGAGATGAAATGAACCGCTTTATGACGGGGTTGTCAAAAGACTTGCAAGAGGAGTGTCATTCGGCTATGCTACATGACAACATGAACATTTCCGTCTTATGGTGCATGCTAGGCAAGTGGAGGAGGCAAGGGCTAGGAGGAAAAGTAGAGATGCAAAAAGGGCAAGATCTTATAATGTAGTTATTCAAAGAATAGGCTTGAGATCCAAGACAAGCCTAGGTTCAAAAAGAGGTTCTCAAGTCAAGTTCCAAAATTTTTCCCTAAGGTTCCTAATGAAAAGGGTGCAAACCTTAAGCCTAAAAAGGGAAGAGGTACTAGTTCACCAAATGAGAAACCAAATTGTGGTTAGTGTGGAAAGAAGCATTATGGTGCTTGCCTCATAGGTACGGATACGTGCTTTGGTTGTGGGAAAGTTGGGCACAAGGTTCGAGATTGCCCTAATGTGAAGGGTAAAGACAAGAGTGTTCAATCTCAAGCAAGTGGTTCAAATGATGCTCCAAAGAAGAACCGCTTCTATGCTTTCCGCTCTAGGGGTGAACAAGAGACTTCTCCAGACGTGGTGACCGGTATGTTAAAATTCTTCTCTATTGATGTATATTCCTAACTTGATCCCGGAGCTACTTTCTCATTTGTTACTCCTCTAGTAGCTAAAATGTTTGATACTTTACCCGATATCTTGCATGACCCCTTTTTAGTATCTACTCCGATGGGTGAGTTGGTAGTTGCAAAGATGGTATATAGAAATTGTCCTATCATGTTGCCCAATAGAGTTTCTAATGTAGATCTAGTATAACTAGATATGCTTCATTTTGATATCATTTTTGGTATGGATTGGTTACATTCGTGTTTTGCCACTATTGATTTTAGAACAAGGGTGGTGAGGTTTAATTTTCTAAATGAACCCGTTGTTGAGTGGAAGGGGGGAAGTTCTATTCCTAGGGGTCGTATCATTTCTTGTATAAAACCATGCAAAATAATCTCAAAGGAATGTATTTATCACATATTAAGAGTCCAAGATTTGGACTCCGGAATTCCTCCCATTGAGTCGGTCCCTGTAGTGAGTGAATTTTCGGAGGTCTTTCCTAATGACCTTCCTGGTATTCCTCCCGGACGGGAAATTGATTTTGGTATTGATTTGCTACTAGAAACAAATCCCATTTAAATTCCTCCTTATCGGATGGCTCCGACCGAATTGAAGAAATTGAAGGCACAACTCAAGGATTTACTAGACAAGGGTTTCATAAGGCCTAGTATATCGCCATGGGGTGCTCCGGTTTTGTTTGTGAAGAAGAAGGATGGGTCCTTAAGAATGTGTATCGATTATCGTCAACTCAACAATGTCACAATCAAGAATAAGTATCCTCTCCCTCGGATTGACGACTTGTTTGATCAACTACAAGGGGCAAGCTACTTTTCTAAGATTGATTTGAGGTCGGGATATCACCAACTTAGGGTGAGATATGAGGATGTACCAAAGACGACATTTGAGACTAGATATGGGCACTACGAATTCTTAGTTATGTCCTTTGGTCTCACTAATGCTCCGACGACGTTTATGGACCTAATGAATAGGGTGTTTCGAAGTTACCTAGATTTATTTGTCATTGTCTTCATTGACGACATCTTGGTGTATTCGAAAAATGAGAGTGATCACATGGGTCATTTGAGGGTGGTATCGCAAAACCTTAAAGAACATCAATTGTTTGCCAAGTATATCAAAATATGAGTTTTGATTAAGGTCGGTAACATTTCTTGGTCACATCATCTCTAGTGAAGGAGTTGAGGTATATCCAAGGAAAACGGAGGCGGTGATAAGTTGGCCTAGACCATTGACTCCAACCGACATTAGGAGTTTCTTGGGTCTAGCGGGTTACTATCAGAGGTTTGTGGATGGTTTTGCGTCCATTGCATCTCCCTTGACTACTTTGACCCAAAAGAGTAAGATGTTTGAGTGGTCGGAGGCTTGTGAAAAGAGCTTCCAAATCTTGAAAGATAGGCTTACTTTCACTCCGGTGTTGACTTTACCGGAGGGAACAAAGGTTTTCGTTGTGTATTGTGATTTATCCCGTGTGGGTTTGGGGTGTGTGCTTGTGCAACATGTCAAAGTGATTGCCTATTCTTCTAGACAACTTAAGGTGCATGAGAGAAACTATCTAACTCATGACATTGAGTTAGCGGCCGTGGTGTTTGCCCTGAGAATATGGAGGCATTACTTGTACGGTGTCCATGTCAATGTCTTCACCGACCATAAGAGTCTCCAATATGTGTTTACCCAAAGGGAGTTGAATCTTCGACAAAGAAGGTGGTTAGAATTGTTGAAATATTACGACATGAGTGTCCTCTATCACCCCGGCAAGGACAATATGGTTACCGATGCTCTAAGTCTTACGACTATGGGTAGAGTGTCTCACATAGATGAAGGCCAGAAAGACCTAGTAAAAGATGTTCATAGGTTGGCTAGGTTGGGTGTGAGGTTGGAAGATTCTCCGAGTGGTGGTGTGTTGGTTCGACATAACTCCGAGTCATCTTTGGTGGTTGAGGTGAAGTCCAAACAACACCTTGATCAACCATCGATGGAATTGAAAGAGTCGATCCTTGTTAAGCTAAATGAATCATTCTCCTTATGGGGGATGGTGTTTTCAGGTACCAAGGGAGATTGTGTGTTCCCAAGGTATATGGGTTGAGGGACCAGATCCTTGAAGAAGCCCATGGGTCTCACTACTCCATTCATCCGGGTGCCACAAAGATGTACCATGCCCTTAAGGAAACTTATTGGTGGAAAGGTTTGAAGAAAGACATAGCAGAATTTGTTGCTAAGTATCCAAATTGCCAACAAGTGAATGCGAAACATTTAAGCCGGGTGGCTTACTACAAGAAATCCAAATCTCTACTTGGAAGTGGGAAGACATCAATATGGATTTTGTGGTAGGTTTTCCTAAGACTCAAAAACAATATGACTCCATATGGGTGGTGGTTGATAGATTGACCAAGGCCGCTCATTTTATTCCCATCAATTCTACTTATTCGGCGGAAGATTATGCAAAGATCTTCATAGATGAGATTGTGTGTCGCCATGATATTCCGTTATCCATCATATCGGATAGGGGTGGACAATTCACATCTAGGTTTTGGAGGTCATTTCAAGAAGGGTTAGGTACTAAGGTGAAATTGAGTACCGCTTTTCATCCCCAAACTAATGGTCAAGAGGAATGTACTATACAAACCCTTAAATATATTCTTAGAGGTTGTGTCATTGATTTAAAGGGAAGTTGGAATAAGCACTTGCCTTTAGTGGAGTTTGCTTATAATATTAGTTTTCATTCATCTATCTACATGGCTCCCTATGAAGCCTTGTATGGTAGGAGGTGTAGGTCTCCTATTGGGTGGTTTGAAGTTGGTGAGTCTTCGATTCTTGGTCCCTATTTGATTTATAAGACTTTGGAGAAAGTTCATATCATAAGGAATCGCTTGAAAATGGCCTATAGTCGGCAAAATCTTATGCCGATCATAGGAGGAAGGATCTAGAATTTGAATAAGGTGATAAGGTGTACTTTAAAATTTCACCTATGAAGGGGGTGGTTAGATTTGGCAAGAAATGGAAGTTATGTCCTCGTTATTGGTTCCCTATGAAATCTTGCAAAGAGTTGGAAAGGTGGCCTATGAGTTGAGGTTGCCTAGTGAATAGGCTTCGGCTCATCCGGTCTTCCATGTTTCTATGTTAAAAAAGTGTGTCGGTGATCCCGAGCCCATTCTTCCTATTTAGGGTCTTGGTGCCAAGGACAATCTCTCCTATGAGTAGGTTCCGGTTCAAAACCTTGATAGGAAAGTAAGGAGGTTGAGGAACAAGGAGGTGGTTTCCGTAAAAGTGTTATGGAAAAATCACCTAGTTGAGGGTGCAACATGGGAGGCCGAGGCCGAGATGAAGTCCCGTTACCCTAATCTTTTTGATAATTAAGGTTAGTCATTTTTTTAAAATAAAAATGACTAGAATATGAAGTTTCATGATTTTTGGTGAAGTTTTAAAAACTGTGCACTTTTGGATTAAAAAAATAGTGAGGTTACAGTGAATAAGTGCTTTAAAACTTGAATTTTTTTTTTGGCTTGTTTTGGGTTATGTTGTGCATTTTGATATGGTGAGTCTCTATTAAGTGATATGTGGCATATTTATAAGTTGAACCTTGTCCTAATTGACTCATGTATAGCATGTTAAGCTCATGTTGTTGTTGTTGTGAGAAAGAAAATGCCTAATGATGAAATGTTTGATCCTTATGCTTGGTAATTGAAGTTTTGAATTTCCTTGAGTGAAATGATATGAGTTATGTCGTATTGTATTGATGTTTCTGGCTGGGCTGCTAGTCTTGATTCTATTCCTTCCTTTTAAAGAGTTTTCGTGTCATTCGTGGACGAATGTTCCTATGGGGGGCCTAATGTAACATTTCGAAAATCCAAGACTTTGCGTAAAGCCTAACATAGGTGTCCTGAGGTATAAACATTGTTTTTAAGTCTATTGCAATGAATATAGGTCATCTAGGAAGTTTAGAAACCAAAACGTCAAAGAACATCCATGATGTCCGAAAGTCGGTTCAAAAAGGTACTAGCGTGCCTTAGCCTATTTGACTAGCTTTTATGAGTCAAAAATGTATGAATTTTGGTATAAGGGTGTATAACCTATGTTAAAGTCGATTCATGGTTGAAGCGTTCGTGTACGACTCCTCAAGGACAGACCAAGGGCCCTTTAGGAGGACCCTTGCATGTTGGAGGCAACACTGCCTTGACAGTGTGTACCAACGAGAGACAAACGACGGCTCGTGTGTGGATCGATGGGGAATCGATGCCAACAGTCCTCCCACACTTAGCAAAAATGGGGAAGCCCTCATCTGCACAACTCTCTTACCAAAACGACTAGTGTGCAGGACGGAGGTGGGCCAAGTCATCGACTCACAAATGGCCCGTCGATCGGGGTTTCGTCTATGAGGGTCAAGGTTCTCTGTACATTTTTAATTAAGTTCATTTAATTAGTTACGGGGTTAGTTTGTTATTATGGGATTAGGGGAGTCTAATTAGATTAATTAACCCCCCATATAAAGAACCCAACCCTCATTAGTCTAAACACAACTCACAAAATAAACTATCTTGCTTTTCTCTTCTTTCTCTCTCTATTGGAAGACACCATTGAAGAATAAGCTAAGGAAGGGTTTTGGGGGATGGAAAGGGACGATTTAATCTCCTAATCTTCATCAAAAACGTTAAGGTATGGGATCTATTCACCTTTTAGACCTCTTTCCTCAAAGGGTTCATTCAAAGTATTTCCAAAACTTGAGTTTTCAAGTGGGTTTCATCTAATCTCGAAATTGAAGTTATGAATTGAGTTGTTGATGATTTCTTTAGGTTATATTGAATAAATTAACATGTATTTTAACTTGATTATGATAATTGTTGATTGTTTGGCCTAAATTTAAGAATATGATCCTCAACCCCTAACCCTACATTGTGATCTTGACCTATATTGTATTATGATCATTCAATTGACTTTGTTATTGATTAGATTACTATCCTTTGGTGTTGTTATGAATAAATTAAGATGAATCATAGGTCTATCATACTAGTTCTTGAGATGTGATTTAGTTTATGCTAGTTCCTAAGTATCTTGTCTTAAATTATGATCTAGTGTTGAATTGTGTTATAGTGATGCAATTGTCCTTGTTATCTTATTGGTTATCATTGTGTAATGATTTTAATCCCCTAATTGGGTTGAGTTAGGGGTTGATGGTAAGACCTTGGTCAAGAATTGTGAAGGAGACTTGGTAAGTCTTATGATCCCTATAATTTACTTCAATTTATGGTGAATTGTGATTAAGCCATGATGTTGTATTGGAGTGTGCCTTGATTAGGTTTGATAGGGTGGTATGATGTTGAATTGAAATGTCTTTTCTATGGTTGTAAGGTTGATTAAGGAGAAAGGTTATGAGGGTGTAGATAACTACCAATATGCCTTATTATGAATGAACATATAAATGTGTTTACCTTACTTATATGGATTGTGATGAGAGGAATATATTCATGCAATTCATATTGAGCTATGATGATGATGAATATACAAGGGCTAGACCCTATGACCTAACTAAGTTATGATTGATAAATAAAGACATTAAATACATTTGAACAAAGGAATTATATTAGCACCGAGTGATCTTCTGTGTGAGGGGGTGACACTTTCCCACATAGGGAAGGTAGGGTTAACTCCGGTCCTCACGGGGTGGATAGCCTTATGACCCAAATAGGGTGTAGACTAATGTTTCAAAGACGGCTCCAAGTTCCTGAACTATGTTGCCACTATAGGAATACTAGCTAGTGGATCCACCTAGATGCTACATTTCATGTTAGGTTCTATTTTGGCCGATAGACCACCTTCCATCGGTGTAAAGTTTTACAACACCGGATTCCACACTTAGCTCATGTGGTCCATGTCGGTTAACACAAGTGTTCCCTAAACTAAAATAAAGAATTAAAGTATAAACTAACTAGGGTGACTTAAGATGTTTGACTTAGCTTGGGTAGAGGTATGTGACTCTACCTATGCCTTGCACTAGTTTTCCTTGAGAGGTTCTTTAGAAAGTTGATATTATGTATGTATATGCTAAAGATGTAAATGATGAGAGTATATTGATTTTACATGTAAATGATGTCATATGGTGATGGTTATGCTTATAAACATGTATTTGGTCTATATTGTTAAGGTATGATGTTATGTATCATTAAGAGTCATATTGTGTAAAGTTGGACATAGGTTACGGATTTCTTGTTGGGTTACTTTATTAAGTAAGCTTTTGGGGCTTTGTTTAGTTATGAACTTGTTGACTTGATAGGGATTCGTGAGTACTTGTCTTGCTTATTATGCTATGATAAACTCTTATATATGTTTGTGATGTTATTCCTTGATGATAGGGGTGTAGTAGGTAATGGTTTCATGTATGATGGTATGCATATCACTTGCTTTGTCTAAATAATTATGTCATTGTTGCTTGGTATGACTTGTTTGATTATGCATAAGATCTTCAAAGGATAAAAATGGCATGATTTAATTAAATGTCCTTTTTACCATGATTTGACAATATATGTGCATATGGTATCATACTTAGTACAAGTGGCGTACTAACCCAATTTTTCCTTTTTCACAAACATTTTAGGTTTCGATCGTTGAAGGCTCATTTGAGATGACTAGAAGAAGACTTGGATATTCTCTACCATCCATGTGGGTAGGTCCTCACTTTCCGAGGGCGATGCCGATATCTAGCTTACGGAGTTGCTTTAATTTTTAGAATCTTATGTTCATTCTATTTCGCTTGAGTATGATTGTACAAGCATATATGTGGCTTCTTGGTATTGATGTAGGGCTATGCCAAAATTGATATGATCGTTTAGGTGCTGATGAGATGACCCGACTTTGAGACTCTATTTTATGTTATATATATATGTGCAATAAAAGTAGAAGACTATGTAATCTTTTTATACGAAGGGTCTATGTATACTCGATATAATTATATGTATGTGTATGTAGAGGTCTATGTAAACCTCAATGTAGAATTATTAAAAGTTTTAAATTCTTCCGTTTTTTAACTTATGAATGCAATGATGTAAACTAAGGGGCTAGTCTTAGTCCTCAAAGAGAACGACAACGCCGGTTACGTCTAGGGGGTAAACCCGGATGTGACACTATGTTTACTTGAGGTATATGAAGTTATATATGCATTGTGAGAATGTGCTTGAAGTATTGATATGTGAATTGAAGTGATGATTTTGATATGTATATGCAGGATATGTTTTAGGAGGTTGAAATGAGTATATTGATGGGTTTTGTCTAAATGAAGTATGTATTTGATATGTGAAGTATGATAATGTGTGAATTGTGATGAATGTGGTTTTGAGTATGTCTAGAAGTAAATGATATGAATAACGGTTATTATGTGAAATGTGTGCTCACATGTACTCACACACGCACTTGAATGCATGAGTGAAGTCAATGAATGAAAATGAGGGATTGTAGGGTGGACACTCTTCATGAATAGAGATGAACAGTCTAGACAATCCTTACTATTCCTAAGTATAAAAAAGGGGGATTTTGGGATGAAAACTCTTCGTGAGTTGAGATGAAGTGTTTAGTAGAACCTCACTATTCCTGATGATCTTTCCAAAGCTGAAGGTTGGATACCCTTCGTGAGTTGAGATGGGGTGTTCAATATTTATCTCTTAACCTATAATCAAAGAATGTGTAAGACTCCGTGGGGGAGTTATACACAAAACCAAGAGGACTTGAAGAAGGGGTGGGTACACTTCATGAGTAGAGATGTTGTATCCAATTTACCTCTTGATATGGGTGCTCCTCATTAGTAGAGAATGAGTTACTTAGTAGCAATCTCCTTATCCCTTAACTATGCGCCCGCGTAGGTGTATCTATTGGAGAATCAATTTAACGGCTAATGAATATGAACCTACCTTAGGAAAGTAGGGATCCCTCATCAGGTAAGGTTAGTACTGGGATTCCATGTCAAGCTTTCATGGTCTATGTCCGTTAAAGCTAGCCCCTACGAATGTATGTAAATTAACTAAGTCTTCATAAGGGTGTACTACTTAGGGTAGGTGGTGTAATGAGACTCTACCTATCCATGGCACAAGTAGACATTGGGAGGGAGTCTTGTTGTGTCCTTATATGAAATGTATGAATGGGTTATGATATGATGTAAATGAAAGTAATGTGACTTTATGTTTAATGTTAAGGAAGCACGTTTATATTGATACATTTATGATGAAAGCTTAGTATGTGATGAATGTGATGTGCATATTCTATGGTTATTCCTAAGCAGCACTAAGTGGGAGTGGTAGTATGGGATGTTTCTTTCACATTTCACCAAGTGTAAATTGTGGGTTGCTTTGGAGGATGGTTCTTAGGTGAAGTTCCTAAGTATACGTACGTTTCTATAGTGTCTTTGATATTGAATGGTGACTTGTATAAATAAAATGAAGTATGCTTATCCTTTGTAGTCTTAAGGATCTCTTAGGTAGGTATTGAGGAGATTGTATGGGCAATCTCCTTATGTCTTAGATAGGGGAGCCTTAGTATAACTTAGGATAGGAGTAGTTCATGTGTTATTTTTGGGTTTACTGTATGTATGCTCCTATGTTAAGAAAAAATGAAGTTTTACCTTATGTGTTAAATTAAGATACTATGTGATGTTTTTTAATTTAACTCATGAATTTTTTTTTTATCAAAATAGCATTACTTATATGTTTCAACTAAATTGTCCCTTTTTGCATGATTTTGCATAATGACATACTTAGTACAATGTTTGTACTAAAGACATACTTTTCTATACTCTATAAGTATAGGTTGGAGGCAAGTTCAAGGTTAGAAGGCAAGCTTTGGAATCGACTCTTCGAAGACTAAGTATGTCCTCATATATTGGAGGGCATAGTCTATGTTCCTTTATGTTCTTCTTTAAGACTAGTATAAGACTATTTATGTATTTTCTTTCAATGTAAAAGGGTCGTTTCCTTAAGATAATTATTTTGTGTCTTTAAGTTGGCTTGTGACGATGAGACTATCCTTTAGTATTTAGAAAAGATGTTTTCCTTATTATTATTTATCGTGAAAATTTTAATTCCTCACTACTTTTCATGTCTTATTTAATGAATGATAGCTAAAAGGCTAGTACAGGACCTTCGAAAGGTCAAGTATGCCTTGTTACGACCTAAGGGTTTCCCTAACTTCTAGGGTGCACTTACGGGTTGTTACAAACTTGGTATCAGAGCATAAGGTTTTGGGAAATAGTTTATGGTCCAAAGTTTCACAAGCCACATCTAGTGTAGTCTTTTTCATCGGTGTGTGTCGCCACACATCATGAGCGGGAGTCTATAAGGCGATAGATGTTTCACTTTTCTTCATTACTTTAGTGTTGTACCTTAGAGTTGAGTTCTATAAGTTCCTTTTATCAACCTCTTATTTTGTGTTTATAGGACATGAATAAGAGAAGGACACCCGCTAGAAGATAGGTGGAAGAAGTAGCTAATGAGAGGATCCCTCCCCGTGGTGAGCAAGTTCCTATAGTTGACCAAGATGATGTGAATGAAGAGGTTCCCCCTAGGGAACCTCAAGGACCTCAAGTGCCCCAAATGCCTACAATGCCCCAAGGTACTCAAACTCCCTATGTTGAAGGGGATACGACTAATGCGGAAATAAGGGCTGCCCTTAGGGCTTTGACACAACTCATGACGACTCAAGCTCATTGCATCACATCATGTGGTTGACCAAGATAACCTAGGAGTTGGACCTCAACCCAATGCTAGTACTACCGCTTCTATAATTCGGGATTTCATGAGGATGAACCCTTCTACTTTCCATGGAACTAAGGTGGATAAAGATCCACAAGGATTAATAGATGAGATGTTCAAGGTGGTGGATGTTATGGGTGCGACTCCTTGAGAGAAAGCATAATTAGTCTCTTTGGCTCAAATGTTGTTTGACAATGCAGGAATGATAGACCCTTAAGGGAGGGTCCGGTAGATCGAGAAGTGTTCAAAACAGCCTTTCTTGATAGGTTTTTTTCTATAGAGTTGAGGGAGCGAAAGTTAGTGGAATTCATGAACCTTCGCCAAGGGGGAATAAGTGTGAAAGAGTATTCTCTCAAGTTTACCCAAATGTCTAAGTATGCCCCAACTTTGGTCGCCAACTCTAGGGCTAGGCAGAATAAGTTCGTGATGGGGGTGTTTAGTATGGTTTTGAAAGAATGTCATACGACTATGCTCCATAATGATATGGATATCTCTAGGCTCATGGTGTATCCTATCAAATTGAGGAGTCCAAGCTTAGGGATATGACTAGAGATGGGAAGATGCCTAGGTCATAATCAAGTCAACCTAAATCTAATAAGAGGTTCTTTAACCAAGAATCTCCCATGGGGAACAAGAATAGGGTCTCCAACCAAAATTCTCAAGGAGGTGGTTATGCTTATGAGAGGCCTAGGTGTACTAGTTGTGGAAGGCAACACTTGGGTAGGTGTATTTCCGGCACGGATGGTTGCTTTGGATGTGGTAATAGTTGTCATAAGATGAGAGATTGCGCTAACCTCAAGGCCAAAGGGAAAGAGATCAAGCAAGCTCATCATGATTGTCCAGATCCTAATGCTCCAAAGAAGAGTCGTCTCTATGCACTTCAAGCTAACAAGGGAGCTAACCGGAAGTGAAAGCATTGGTATGTCATAAGTTTCTTATGGTTGTTTTGATTTTCTTTCGATGAGTTTACCCTAAGTGGGGGAGAATGAATTGAGTAGGAATGTAGTTGATGTCTTTATCTTTCCTTATATTCTTACTCAAGCTTGGGGCCAAAATCATTGGTAGTTTGGTTGGTTTTGGAGTTTTGTATTAGAATGACTTGCATATCTCCTTATGTTATGAGTTTTATTGATATGGTGATGCTTTGGCATGGTATTAATGTTATCATAGTTATATGAGTACATTGGTAGTTAATCTACCTCTCCTTTTATAATGAGTAGTTAATGATATTGCTTAAATTTCTTCAATGTTTTATGTTATGTGTCAATATGTGATTCGAAGGTTATTTGCATGTTGAACTATATGATGGTGTGATGACAATGTCCAATGTTGGATAAGGTAGTTCCTCCATAAATTAAATGAAAATTATGAAGAAAGTGTGTGCTTTGAATTATGCAATTCATTCCAAATTGCTTGTGATGCTTAAAATGATTAATGATATGCAGTTAGTCTTACTTGTAAGTTTGGCACATTAACAATGAATGTTATGACCTTTATTATATGTGTGGTATGCTGCTAGTCGTGTCCTTGAAGTCCTTGGAAGTGTTTAGTGTCATTCGAGGACAAATGTTGTTCTAAGTAGGGGAGATTGTAACTACCCTAAAAATGAAATAGGACAAACTAGAGCTTTGGATGTGCTTCATGAGTTAGTAATGTATTAAAACAGTGTATTTTAGCATTAGAAGTCAGTTTGTAAAGTTTGGGAGTTTGGATGTCAAACGCCCAAGACGTCCGTAAACTAGTTGAAGTTGAACTAGTGTGTCGTAGTGTTTTGTAGTGATGTTTTGGGGGATGATTTGAGGGTTAAATTAAGTATCCATGGTTCCTATATGTATAATGACATGTATAGGGTGGAAACGTCCTTGAACGATGCCCCGGAAACTAGCCTAAGGGTCCCCAAGGAGGACCCAAACATGGGCAATCGAAGCTGCCAGGCAGCCTAGATTTGAAGGATGTTGCATGATGCGCAGCCAGAACATGATGGGAAAATTTGTCCCTGCAACGCCGGGCCAACATGAACCTTACTTTCCAAAAATAATTTCCAGAACCAAAATCTGGAGGTGACCTCGCGACGCAAACAAGTCTAAGATTTGGCCGCGTCGTTTTTAAGTCAAATTAGAATTTGGAAAAGAGTCCAAATAGTGTAGTGGTATTTTGGGAACTTTGGGGATCATTTGTTGACTAATTTAGGTCATTTAAACCTCATTTCACCAACCAATTCAAACCGTAAAGCTCAAATAAAAAATATCTCCAAAACTCTTCCTCCAAAAACCTCCATTTCAAAGAAGCTTCAAGCTCCAAGTAAGCAGACCAAATCCATCAACTTTCTTCACCAAATTTCATGTGTTTCTTCATATTGAGGTATGGTAGTTCATCCTTGACTCTTCTTTCATTCAAGGAGCCCGTTTCAAGACTTTTTAAAAAGGGTTTGCAAACTCCAAATTCTTCTATTATGAACTCTAAGCATGGGTCTTGAATGATAACGTTTTAGTGAATGTGATATGATATTTTTCAATGTTACTTCATCATTTTAAGGTTAAAGAAACTCAATGACCCCATGCTCAATCCAATTTCTCAAGTTTTGTCTTATGAAGTGGGTTTAATGTGCTTAGTTTGATAATGTCAGAACTATTGTTTTCAATATATTATCTACTCATTAGCTACTGCCCTATTATTCTTTATTATGATGTTCTTTTGAAATATTGAGGAAAGGTGGTAAAGGCTTTGATGAATGGTAATTTGTTCTATCTTGGTTAAGTTATATTGAAATAACGCTTGAGTGTTATGGTCCACCCTTTGTGGCTATGTTTACTTGAGGTATATGAAGTTATATATGTATTATGAGAATGTGGTTGAACGCTTGATATGTGAAGTGAAGTGATGATTTTGATATGTATATGCATGATATGTTTTAGGAGGTTGAATTGAGTATCTTGAAGGGTTTTGTCTAAATGAAGTATGTATTTGATATGTGAAGTATGATAATGTGTGAATTGTGATGAATGTGGGTTTGAGCATGTCTAGAAGTAAATGATATGAATAATGGTTATTATGTGAAAGGTATGCTCACATGTACTCACACAAACACTTTAATGCATGAGTGAAGTCAATGAATCAAAATGGGGGATTGTAGGGTGAACACTCTTCGTGAATAGAGATGAACTGTCTAAACAATCGCTACTATTTCTGTCACGACCAGAATCTAGACCCCAGACGAGACCGGCGTCGTTGACCTCTCAGAGGTTGCAGACAAGCCTACTTACGTCATTCTTACTTCATCTAGGTTAATTTTAGCGGAAAAATTTGAAACTTTTTGTTTCTTAACATACTTATAAAAACATTCTCATTAATACGTAATTGTTCACTATCAACCATCTAACATTAAGAGATAAGCAACTGAAAGAAATAGTTCAATTCTTATTAAGTGTATAATTGCCAAGATGGCACCAATACATAGTCTAAATAAAAATAGGAAAGAAATGCTAGTGGAACATTCTCCACTAGCTCAACTCTAAAACTAAGCTAGAATATAAAACAGTAGCATCCTCGAAAGCATGAGGACCTACCAAAACCGGATGAATGCTGGACGTCCGGATAACTTCAGCGATGATCCTGTAGCTCTATCGTCCACCTGTGCCTGCACCTAAAATAGTAGAATTTGTATAGGGTTAGTACACACTTGTACTAAGTATGGGTATATGCAAGCACACACCAAGGACATGCATGAGAAAGAATAGCTCTTTCCTAACAGCATGATTTTTGGAAGTCAAGTCAGTGGACTTGCCAAATTGAGATCAAAAAAGTTTCCAAATTTGGATTAGGAAAGTCAATTAGCTTTCCAAATTTGGATTAGGAAAGACAGTGAGCTTTCGATATTTGGAATAGGAAAGTTATGCCATGAGAATAACATACATCATCATACTTTTCACATTTGCACACCGCACATAACATTTACGCATAGCACATATCATATAGCATACAACACCTTTTGCATGTAGCACACAACTTCTTTATTGTCATTCATTCATATGCCATGAGACCTTGGAATCATGGACTTAACAATAAGACCTCCCAGAAATGAGGGCTCAACAGATGGGACCTCAACTAGGGAGTCTTCATTAGCAAACACAGAGTGTGCTTCGTTCATTCATACGTACTCCATTTCATTTCTTTCATAGGCTAGTGTAAACACTAGTTATACCTAGGATGTAGTTTAAGACTTTCATTAGGTTCGTTGTGCAATGACCAAGAATGACCTAATGTCATTACTTGAATTTAACTCACCTTTTGATTATCCTATCTTAACACCTTTGGTATTATTCATTTCATTATGTGCTTCATTTGAGGCTGGCCTCATTCATTCATTGGGAACTTTAACTTTAACCGACATAGATCATGTGAGCATCATGAAATCCAGTGTATCCCCCACACCAAAAAGAGGTGGAATCACCGGCCAAAGTGACCCAAAAACATGCTAGCATACATGGGAATTTAACCACGCCAGATCCCTATATTGGCAGTATAGGTTCGAAGACTAGGAGATATAAGGAGCCCCATACCCGGCAAGCCGGACACTCTCATCTCATGAGAGTTACGTGAACCTCCGCCCTTCCCGAAAGAAGGCATCACCGCTTATAGCTAGTCTATCGGTGCTTAGTATAAAGTTCCATTACATTCATCTCATACGTCATGGAAGCTGGCTTCTAGTATGAGGACATCATAGCTCATTAGATGATTTCTCATCTCATCATTCGTATTGAGTGTGTTAAGCTCAATACTCTCATTAGAGTGTTCATAGAGACTGGTCTCTTCATTATCTTACACTCTCATAGGTGAGTACGTATTGGTAACATTTACTTAAGATCATTTGAGATTGCTCTCATCATGTACATTAGCCTCATATCATGTTGTCGCCACATTCATCATCATTAGCACCTTTGCTTTTCATATTTATTCACCTCTTATTACGTAAATGTTCATTTCATCATATGCCAATGCACTTGGCCATTTGGTGTGTTTCACACCCTTACTTAACCCTTCTAGGGTTTCATTATTTCATTGTTCATTTCATCATTTCATTGTTCATCTCATCATATGCCAATGCACTTGGCCATTTAGTGTATCTTAAACTCATACTTAACCCTTCTAGGGTTCATCATCTCATTTCATACATCTTAGGTTCACTTACTTTTGAACTTATGTTAGACTTATGTGTCTATACATACAAGCCATGAGGCTTCATTCATAGTTTGTCTAAGTGATTCATGTTTACCCAAGATTATGTGGTACAAGACTTATGCATCTTGTAGATATGCCAAGATATTGATTTCGATCTTTAGAGGAAGCATTCATTAAATATTTACTTACGTATGACTTATGTGTCAATACGGAACTGGGAAAGGGAACCCAATTTTGAATCACTTAGGCAACACTTAATCCTTTGTATTTTTTAGATTTGGGGGACCCTAGTTCGATCCCCATCAGCCCCATAATATTTCCTTTCTTTTTCTTCTCTATTTTTCGTCCAAGGCATGGAGGTTGTGGGATCAATCCCCCACAAGCTCATTCTTTTTCTCTTAATTTATCTATTAACTTTCTCACCTATCCAAGAGGTTGTGGGTTCAATCCCCATTCAGCTCATTTTATATTTCTCCTTTATTTTCCTCCTAACTCTCTCATCTATTCAAGAGGTTGTGGGTTCAATCCCCACTCTCCACATTTATCTTTCTCCTTTATTTTTCTCCTAACTCTCTCATCCATTCAAGAGATTGTGGGTTCAATCCCCACTCTCCACATTTATTTTTCTCCTTTATTTATCTCCTAACTCTCTCATCCATTCGAGAGGTTGGGGGTTCAATCCCCACTCTCCACATTTATTTTATTTTTCTCCTTTATTTTTCTCCTAACTCTCTCATCCATTCAAGAGGTTGGGGTTTCAATCCCCACTCTCCACATTTATTTTATTTTTCTCCTAACTCTCTCATCCATTCAAGAGGTTGGGGGTTCAATCCCCACTCTCCACATTTATTTTATTTTTCTCCTAACTCTCTCATCCATTCAAGAGGTTGGGGGTTCAATCCCCACTCTCCACATTTAGTTTATTTTTCTCCTAACTCTCTCATCCATTCAAGAGGTTGGGGGTTCAATCCTCACTATCCACATTTATTCCTTTCCTTTCATTTTTTTTAAAATTTTTTATATAATTTACATTTGGTGAGGTCTTGGGTTCAATTCCCAATGACCTCACAATTTTTAAATTTTTTTAAGACATAGCTATTTTTTTCAATTCTTGGCCGAGACCACCAATTTCCAGCAAGCTGGAAATTTGGTCTCTTCCAATCCATTTTCTCTCATTCTTATGTGGATTTTTGTAGTATTTTGAGTTTTATTTAGTCAGCCACCTTAACCTTATATGAACATCACGTTTTTAACATTTTTATACACTTGAAACACAACATTTTAACACACAAATTTCAGGCAGCAAACATAGTAAATTTTCAGCACACACATGCTCAAAACAATCAACTTAATATACTTTTCCAGAATATACTTTTTATCCCTTACATGATTTCCGAATACACATTCAATACATAATCACAACCAGACCTAATATTATCTACCAGAAGACATACCAACGCATGCTTTGAAAATTTCAAAGGATCTAATGACAGGGGCATGCAACGGGGACAACCTTAGTTTCTCGATTGGAATTTAAACTGAACTTAGGGGTCTCTTGGGAAAGGGACCAAGAGAGAATAAAACCCATACCTTAATTTTCTTGTTCAAACGTGAAGTTGCTGCCCAAAATCCTCTCCAAAAATCAGTCCAAGCTTCCTCAACGTCCACACCACTCGACAAACAACTTCTCTTTGCCTTAACATTTTGGTTACTTTGTTTTTCTTAAATTTTCATGTGAGTTCTTCAAGTGTGAAGAACTCTTGATGTACTTTCAGTTCTTAACCTTAATTTGGCAGATATTAAACGTGAAAGAGATTTTTTTGAGCGTGGAGAGGTGGTAGACGTGTTAGGAGAGTGTTAGTTTAGGTTTAGGAGTCTAATTCAAGAATTAGTCAAAATAAGGCATCTTAATTAATAAATAATTAATAATAAAAATCTGATTTTCCTTTTTATTAAATCAGCTAATAATTATTAATTAGTTAAATTAATTTATCAATTTAAATAAAAACAAGTTAAATCATTGCTTCCACCTAGGTTCGAACCCGGGTGGAGCAAGACTTCACTTCAAGAGCTCAATTTCGGCTCTCTCTCCCCAAATTGACCCTCCACTTTATTAATTAAATAATTAAATATGTATTTAGGGTAATTACGATATTACCCTTAGCCTAGCAAAAGACCATTTTACCCCTAGACCCTCAAAACTTAAGATTTCCTTTTTTTAAGTCCGGTAAAGACTCTTTTGAGTAAATCTTCGTATTCGAGAGCAATACATGGTTGGTTCCAACCTTTCCAAGCTCAACTAACTCCCTAAGTTAGTTGGCTTGGCCGTAGTAAGGGTTCCGAGGTCTGGTTCTATGCGCATCGATCCGTGTGAACCTTTGTATAATCGCAAGCATTCTTGACACCTTAAACATTTAGCTTATTCATTTTTTTAGGGTTGTTACATTATCCCCCCCTTAGGAACATTCGTCCCCGAATGACACTACTCTTTCCTAACAATAAGTATGTCATCTATAGAACGTACACATATGTAGGTACTTCAATACTTCCATGGGTGAATATTTGATTCACATCTTAACATGATGGTACACATCCTTGAAACCTACTAGTAGCTTCACATTAATAGACTAAGGAATTCTTCCCTAAACTAGTCTCATCAAAGCATAGAACATAAGTCAACATAAAAGTCATATAAATCAGTAACCAACATGATGACTTCAAACATATTAACCTCATACTAGGGTATAAACACCATACACAATCAAATATATGAAAGGCTTATTAAGGCTACGCACCTGAGGCTTCATCAGAAGTGCCTTTTCCTGCACCCCTAGACTTGAGTGCAAAGAATCGTTGCCTCCTTGGAGCCTCTTCATTTGGGACATTAGTCTGAACTCTCTCCTTCCCTTGTTCTTGACTTCTTCTATTCGGACAATCCTTCACCATGTGTTCCGGTTTTCCACAGCTGTAACAAGCGTTAGAGCCCATCATACACTCTCCTCCATGTTGTCTGCCACACTTCCTGTAAGGTTGCCTTTCCTTAGGTGTATATACTTCCTTGTTTCGCTTATCTATGGACTCGAAATCCCTATCATAGAGAACACTGGATGAACTTGACTCCCTTTGGTGCGAGAGTCCCTTCTTAAACCTTGGCTGCTCACGGAATCCAAAGTTATTTCTGTGGCCTCCGTGGCTGGGACCTACCTGATCTTGAGGCTTAGGCCTCCTAGCATCATGAATACCTCTCTTTCTGCGGCTGTCCTCTACCTGCTGTACATGCACCATCAACCTGGAAAGATTAATATTATCGTGGAGCATCGCAGATCGACACTCCTCCTCCAAGTCTCCATTGATTCCTGTAAGGAACCTGCTCATCTCATCCCTGCTGTTAAAAACCAGGGAAGTAGCATACCTTGACTACTTAAGAAACTTCAGGGAATACTCCCTGACTGTCATATAGCCTTGTTTAAGGTTGATGAATTCCTCAACCTTGGACTCCCTCATCTTCCTGTGGAAGAATCTCTCCAGAAATGCTGTCTTGAACAGCTCCCATGTGACTGACACTCCACCTAAGACACGGCTATCTTGCCGCATCTTGCACCAAGTCTGTGCAACATCCTTGAGCTGATAGGAAGCCAACTCAGTCTTCTCAATATCAGTGGCCCCCATAGCCACCAGAATCTTATGTACCTCCTCCACAAACTCCTGGGGATCCTCTGATGTCCTAGACCCTGTGAAAATAGGAGTATTCATCCTCGTGAAATCCCTCAGCCTGTCAGCCATGCTACGAACCAGTGGGTTCTCCCTCTGAATATCCTGCTGGTTGACCTGGGTAGTCATAGCCTGGGCCTGCATAGTAATGGCCTATGCCATCTGGGCCAGAGATGCCCTCACCTCAGCATCAGTCAACCCAACTGGATTAACTGGCACAGCTACTCCTTCAGCTGGAGCCTGGGGTGGAATTAGGTTACCCCCAGCAGCTGCTCCTCCTCTCCTCTGAACATTAGCTCTCCTAGTGTTCATTCTCTGAAAAACAACAAGCATTGATGTTAGGAACACTCATAACACCAAGAACTCAGACAATGGAAAAGCACGATAAGATCAAAAGAAGAGAAATTTTCCTACACATCATGCAGTCTCTAATCCAGGATAGTGGTGCACTTCACTACCATGACTTAGAAACTACTCAATGTGGTTGATGTGAACTTATTATCCTCGGAAGTAAACCTAGTGCTCTGATACCAACTTTTTCATGACCGAAATCTAGACCCCAGATGAGACCGGCGTCATTGACCTCTCAGAGGTCGCAGACAAGCCTACTTACGTCATTATTACTTCATCTAGGTTAATTTTAGCAGAAAAATTTGAAACTTTTTGTCTCTTAACATACTTATAAAAACATTCTCATTAATACGAAATTGTTCACCATCAACCATCTAACATTAAGAGATAAGCAACTGAAAGAAATAGTTCAATTCTTATTAAGTGTATAATTGCCAAGATGGCACCAATACATAGTCTGAATAAAAATAGGAAAGAAACGCTAGTGGAACATGCTCCACTAGCTCAACTCTAAAACTAAGCTAGAATATAAAACAGTAGCATCCTCGAAAGCATGAGGACCTACCAAAACCGGATGAATGCTGGACGTCCGGATAACTGCAGCGATGATCCTGTAGCTCTATCGTCCACCTGTGCCTGCACCTAAAATAGTAGAATTTGTATAGGGTTAGTACACACTTGTACTAAGTATGGGTATATGCAAGCACACACCAAGGACATGCATGAGAAAGAATAGCTCTTTCCTAAAAACATGATTTTTGAAAGTCAAGTCAGTGGACTTGCCAAATTGAGATCAGAAAAGTTTCCAAATTTGGATTAGGAAAGTCAATTAGCTTTCCAAATTTGGATTAGGAAAGTCAGTGAGCTTTCGATATTTGGAATAGGAAAGTTATGCCATGAGAATAACATACATCATCATACTTTTCACATTTGCACACCGCACATAACATTTACACATAGCACATATCATATAGCATACAACACCTTTTGCATGTAGCACACAACTTCTTTATTGTCATTCATTCATATGCCATGAGACCTTGGAATCATGGACTTAACATTAAGACCTCCCAGAAATGAGGGCTCAACAGATGGGACCTCAACTAGGGAGTCTTATTTAGCAAACACAGAGTGTGCTTCGTTCATTCATACGTACTCCATTTCATTTCTTTCATAGGCTAGTGTAAACACTAGTTATACCTAGGATGTAGTTTAAGACTTTCATTAGGTTCATTGTGCAATGACCAAGAATGACCTAATGTCATTACTTGAATTTAACTCACCTTTTGATTATCCTATCCTAACACCTTTGGTATCATTCATTTCATTATGTGCTTCATTTGAGGCTGGCCTCGTTCATTCATTGGGAACTTTAACTTTAACCGACATAGATCATGTGAGCATCATGAAATCCAGTGTATCCCCCACACCGAAAAGAGGTGGAATCACCGGCCAAAGTGACCCAAAAACATGCTAGCGTACATGGGAATTTAACCCCGCCAGATCCCTATATTTGCAGTATAGGTTCGAAGACTAGGAGATATAAGGAGACCCATACCCGGCAAGCCGGACACTCTCATCTCATGAGAGTTACGTGAACCTCCGCCCTTCCCGAAAGAAGGCATCATCGCTTATAGCTAGTCTATCGGTGATTAGTATAAAGTTCCATTACATTCATCTCATACATCATGGAAGCTGGCTTCTAGTATGAGGACATCATAGCTCATTAGATGATTTCTCATCTCATCATTCGTATTGAGTGTGTTAAGCTCAATACTCTCATTAGAGTGTTCATAGAGAGTGGTCTCTTCATTATCTTACACTCTCATAGGTGAGTACGTATTGGTAACATTTACTTAAGCTCATTTGAGATTGCTCTCATCATTTACATTAGCCTCATATCATGTTGTCGCCACATTCATCATCATTAGCACCTTTGCTTTTCATATTTATTCACCTCTTATTACGTAAATGTTCATTTCATCATATGCCAATGCACTTGGCCATTTGGTGTGTTTCACACCCTTACTTAACCCTTCTAGGGTTTCATTATTTCATTGTTCATTTCATCATTTCATTGTTCATCTCATCATATGCCAATGCACTTGGCCATTTAGTGTATCTTAAACTCATACTTAAACCTTCTAGGGTTCATCATCTCATTTCATACATCTTAGGTTCACTTACTTTTGAACGTATGTTAGACTTATGTGTCTATACATACAAGCCATGAGGCTTCATTCATAGTTTGTCTAAGTGATTCATGTTTACCCAAGATTATGTGGTACAAGACTTATGCATCTTGTAGATATGCCAAGATATTGATTTCGATCTTTAGAGGAAGCATTCATTAAATATTTACTTACGTATGACTTATGTGTCAATACGGAACTGGGAAAGGGAACCCAATTTCGAATCACTTAGGCAACACTTAATCCTTTGTATTTTTTAGATTTGGGGGACCCTAGTTCGATCCCCATCAGCCCCATAATATTTCCTTTCTTTTTCTTCTCTATTTTTCGTCCAAGGCATGGAGGTTGTGGGATCAATCCCCCCAAGCTCATTCTTTTTCTCTTAATTTATCTATTAACTTTCTCACCTATCCAAGAGGTTGTGGTTTCAATCCCCATTCAGCTCATTTTATATTTCTCCTTTATTTTCCTCCTAACTCTCTCATCTATTCAAGAGATTGTGGGTTCAATCCCCACTCTCCACATTTATTTTTCTCCTAACTCTCTCATCCATTCAAGAGGTTGTGGGTTCAATCCCCACTCTCCACATTTATTTTTCTCCTTTATTTTTCTCCTAACTCTCTCATCCATTCGAGAGGTTGGGGGATCAATCCCCACTCTCCACATTTATTTTTCTCCTTTATTTTTCTCCTAACTCTCTCATCCATTCAAGAGGTTGGGGGTTCAATCCCCACTCTCCACATTTATTTTATTTTTCTCCTTTATTTTTCTCCTAACTCTCTCATCCATTCAAGAGGTTGGGGGTTCAATCCCCACTCTCCACATTTATTTTATTTTTCTCCTAACTCTCTCATCCATTCAAGAGGTTGGGGGTTCAATCCCCACTCTCCACATTTATTCTTTTCCTTTCATTTTTTTTTAAATTTTTTATATAATTTACATTTGGTGAGGTCTGGGGTTCAATTCCCAATGACCTCACAATTTTTAAATTTTTTTAAAACATAGCTATGTTTTTCA
Source organism: Solanum sitiens (assembly GCA_016801875.1). NCBI lineage: Eukaryota > Viridiplantae > Streptophyta > Magnoliopsida > Solanales > Solanaceae > Solanum > Solanum sitiens. The sequence continues at coordinate 315,746 of JABWTJ010000482.1, read as the reverse complement.
ATTCTTGGCCGAGACCACCAATTTCCAGCAAGCTGGAAATTTGGTCTCTTCCAATCAATTTTCTCTCATTCTTATGTGGATTTTTGTAGTATTTTGAGTGTTACTTAGTCAGCCACCTTAACCTTATATGAACATCACGTTTTTAACATTTTTGTACACTCGAAACACAACATTTTAACACACAAATTTCAGGCAGCAAACATAGTATATTTTCAGCACACACATGCTCAAAATAATCAACTTAATATACTTTTCCGAAATATACTTTTTATCCCTTACATGATTTCCGAATACACATTCAATACATAATCACAACCAGACCTAATATTATCTACCAGAAGACATACCAACGCATGCTTTGAAAATTTCAAAGGATCTAATGACAGGGGCATGCAACGGGGACAACCTTAGTTTCTCGATTGGAATTTAAACTGAACTTAGGGGTCTCTTGGGAAAGGGACCAAGAGAGAAGAAAACCCATACCTTAGTTTTCTTGTTCAAACGTGAAGTTGCTGCCCAAAATCCTCTCCAAAAATCAGTCCAAGCTTCCTCAACATCCACACCACTCGACAAACAACTTCTCTTTGCCTTAACATTTTGGTTACTTTGTTTTTCTTAAATTTTCATGTGAGTTCTTCAAGTGTGAAGAACTCTTGATGTATTTTCAGTTCTTAACCTTAATTTGGCAGAGAATAAACGTGAAAGAGATTTTTTTGAGCGTGGAGAGGTGATAGACGTGTTAGGAGAGTGTTAGTTTAGGTTTAGGAGTCTAATTCAAGACTTAGTCAAAATAAGGCATCTTAATTAATAAATAATTAATAATAAAAATCTGATTTTCCTTTTTATTAAATCAGCTAATAATTATTAATTAATTAAATCGATTTATCAATTTAAATAAAAACAAGTTAAATCATTGCTTCCACCTAGGTTCGAACCCGGGTGGAGCAAGACTTCACTTTAAGAGCTCAATTTCGGCTCTCTCTCCCCAAATTGACCCTCACTTTATTAATTAAATAATTAAATATGTATTTAGGGTAATTACGATATTACCCTTAGACTAGAAAAAGACCATTTTACCCCTAGACCCTCAAAACTTAAGATTTCCTCTTTTTAAGTCCGGTAAAGACTCTTCCGAGTAAATCTTCGTACTCGAGAGCCCTACATGATTGGTTCCAACCTTTCCAAGCTCAACTAACTCCCTAAGTTAGTTGGCTTGGCCGTAGTAAGGGTTCCTAGGTCTGGTTCTACGCGCATCGATCCGTGTGAACCTTTGTATAATCGCAAGCATTCTTGACACCTTAAACATTTAGCTTATTCATTTTTTTAGGGTTGTTACAATTTCTAAGTATGAAAAGGGGGATTTTGGGGTGAACACTCTTTGTGAGTTGAGATGAAGTGTTTAGTAGAAATCACACTATTTTCGATGATATTTCCAAAGATAGGTTGAAGGTTGGATACCCTTCGTGAGTTGAGATGGGGTGTTCAATAGTTATCTCTTAACCTAATCAATGAATGTTTAAGACTCCGTGGGGGATTTATGATGAACACAAAGAGGATTTGAACAAGGGGTGGGTACACTTCGTGAGTAGAGATGTTGTATCCAATGTACCTCATTATATGGGTGCTCCTTGTTAGCAGAGAATGAGTTACTTAAGAGCAATCTCCATATCCCTTAACTATGCGCCCGCGTAGGTGTACCTATTGGAGAATCAATGTAACGGTTAAAGAATATGAACCTACCTTATGCATATAGGGATCCCTCATTCGGTAAGGGTTAGTACCGGGATTCCATGTCAAGCTTTCATGGTCTATGTCCGTTAAAGATAGTCCCCACAAATGAATGTCAATGAACTAAGTCTTCTTAAGGGTATACTACTTAGGGTAGGTGGTGTAATGAGACACTACCTATCCATTGCACAAGTAGACATTGGGAGGGAATCTTGGTGTGTCCTTATATGAAATGTATGAATGGGTCATGATATGATGTAAATGAAAGCAATGTCACTTTATGCTTAATGTTAATGAAGCATGTTTATGTTGTTACTTGTATGATGAAATCTTAGTATGTGATGAATGTGATGTGTATATTCTTAGGCTATTCCTAAGGAGCACTAAGTGAAAGTGGTAGTATGGGATGTTTCTTTCACATTGCACCAATTGTAAATTGCGGGTTGCCTAGGAGGATGGTTCTTAGGTGAAGTTCCTAAGTATATGTATGTTTCTATAGTGTCTTTGATATTTAATGGTAACCTGTATAAATTATATGAAGTATGCTTATCCTTAGTAGTCTTATGGATCTCTTAGGTAGTTATTGAGAAGATTGTATGGGCAATTTCCTTATGTATTACATAGGGGAGCCTTAGGATAACTTAGGATAGGAGTAGTTCATGTGTGATTTTTGGGTTTACTGTTAGTATGCTCCTATGTTAAGAAAAATTGAAGTTTTACCTTATGTGCCAAATGGTGATATTATGTGATGTTTTTTTAATTTAATTAATGAAGGTTTTTATGAAAATAGCATGACTTGTATGTTTAAACTAAATTGTCCCTTTCTGCATGATTTGGCATAATGCCATACTTAGTACAATTTTTGTACTAACCCCATGGTTTTCTATTGACACACCCCGGAAATTCTATGACCTAGACTAGAGCTTCAAAAAATTACTAATGATGATTTTAGACCTAAATAAGTGTAAGAAAACTTGGATAATAAGTGTTAGAATCAAAACGCTAAAAAACGACCATGACGTCCGGAAACTAACGAAATTGAACTTGTGAACTTTCTTAGATTTTGGGAAGGTTTGGAAGTGTAGTATGAAGTCTAAAGCTTTTAAAAAGGCTTTACACAGGTAAAATAATGTATATAGGGTTAAAACGTCTAGGTCTGACTCCCCAAGGATTGCCCGAGGGGTCTACGAAGGGACCCCACTAAGGACCAAGCAAGTTGCCAAGAGGCAGCAGCTTTTGTGTGTAGAGGGAGCAAGTCCGCGTCACGGACTAGGCACACCCAAAGCCAAAAGTTTTTTCTGCGATGTGTACACATAACATACTCTTATGTTTCAAAACAAAATTTTCGAAATCCTGTGGGAACAGCTCTGCGACGCGGACTTGTTTCCCGACGAAAAACCTGAAATTTGAATTCGAGATTGACTTTATTAAATGGTTAACTTAAGTGAGGGGTCTTTTGGGTATTTTAGGGGAGAGTTATATATTGATTTTCCTTCAGTTTTCCCTCACAGTTACTTACTCAAATCAAAACCCCAAAACAAATCCCAAAAGCTCTCCCTTCTCTCTACATTCTCTCTCTACTCATCCCCCATTGAAGAGACATTGAAGCTTGGAGAAGAAGACAAAATCCCTCAAGTTTCTATTCAATTTCGTGGTGATTCATCTTTAAGGTATGATTTATTTCACTCTTGGGATTCTTTTCCTAAATAGGCCCCTCAAAAAGATGATTTCTAAATCCCCCAAATATAGGGTTTTCTTCCACACATGGGTCTTCTTTGAAAAACAAAATTATACATCAACTGTGATGAATTATGATGAATTAATGTTGTTTAAGTATATATTGATGGTTTTTTGATGGTTGCCTATGAGATTTCCCTAGACCCATGTCCTTCCCAAAATTTCATGAAAACGTTAAATTGATATGGGGAATTGTGAAGATCATGAACATGTAGATTGACTACATTGTTGTTAATTATGTAATTGGTTCTTGAATTTCCTTATTTATGTAATTGGTTATGAATTATTTTTAATGGAAGTATGAAGGTTGTTGTAAGGGAGAAGGAAGGTATGTTGATTTGTTCTTCTTGAATTCAATTGTGAATTATTAGTTACTTAGATAGTAATCCTTCTATATCTAATGTGTTGTTGTGATCTGATGCTAGGTATTCCTCATCCTTAACCCTAAGACATAGAATTAGTCATGAGCTATGTATGCATGTTATGAGACGATTATCGTATGATTGAAAGTAGTTTCTTATGAATACGATAACGCGTTAAGTGAAAGGTTTACTCACTTGTATGTGGTTTCAAAAGTGAAAGGGTAGTTCTCACTCATGAACTCATATGAGCTATTATGATAAGATGTTCACATAGGGGTTTAGAAGTGAATAATGTGATCTTGTGTATGATGATTACTAAAGGGAATAAATGCTTAGACCCGAAAGGGCATGCAAATGAGATGGAGGTCTCACGTTTAGTAAGTCCGGCCTCCCACATAGGTTTCTCAGGTTAGTGAGTCCAGATTCCCTAGTTATGTGTTATCTCATGGGATGGAAATCTCCACGTCTAGTAAGTCAAGGTTTCTAGCAATAATCTCATTGACCCTTAACTATGTGCCCACACAAGACTCTAGCTTAGTGGATCCACCTATATAGCTATGTATGAATGGTTACACCTTAGGAAAGTGTTAACCCTCTCTTTTCGGTATGGGAGTAAAACACCGGATTCATGTAGCTCACATGGTCTCATGTTGGTTATTACACTTCTTTCTCTAAAGTAAAAGTAAACGAATAAGTTAAGTATGTGAATTCTTATTAGCCTTGTATTAAAGGCTACTACATAGTGTGAGAGAGGGTATGGGAATTCTCTCACACATTGCACATGTGGGATCCTAATGGATGGTTCTAGTAGTGTTCTCTTATGATTATGATTATGATTATGATTATATTGATAAGTTATGGGTAGTATTGATGTATGAAGCATGTTATGAAAATATAAGAATATGTTGTAAGTATGAGATGGGTTGCTTAATGTGATACTTAGTTTTGGATAGGGTTATGGGTCTTTATTCTTTGCATTGCACAAGTATTTCATGAGTTTCTTATATGTTGGGTTGACTTATGATATTCTATGTATGTGTATATTGAGTTGTTGGATATTATGCAATAATTTGACTAAATTGTGCCATTTTCATGCATTAATGATTTTTATGCATAGCGACCATACTTAATACATTCGGTGTGTACTAACCCATATTTTCTCCCCTTTTCCAAAACATTTTAGGTTCGGGCCATTGAGTATATTCGTGGCTATTTAAGAAGAAGGCTTGGATCTTTCGTACGTCAATTGGTGAGTCCTCATGAGTTCCGAGGATAGAGCCACTCATCAAGCCTTATTAGTTTTGTCTATATTTTGAGACCATTATTCCATTTTCATTTTCAGACTTTATTGTAGCCTATATGGGCATATTGCAATAGACTAAGTGCTATGTTCAAACTATTGTGATTCACTTTTTAGATTGTTAAATGTGACACGAACTGTTAGACTATGTCGTTGTTAAATGTTATGTGAGAAGCCTATGTAAGCTTCATAAGTAAGGGGTCTATGTAAAACCCATATACGAAATGCTAGAAGTCTAAGTATACTTTGCTATATAGAATAGTTTTAATTTTTCTGCATTTTCTTTACCTATGATATGTGATGACAAATGCTAAGGGATTGAAGTCCTTTTCGAGGAAAAAGACGCCGGTTACGCCTAGGGTGTACTTTGGGTCGTAACAAACTTGTTATCAGAGCATGAGGTTGAGTAATCTTAGGATTGATGTCTCACTAAAGCACGTCTATGTAGGGTCTTATTCATAATTGTGAAGCACGCCACACTTATAAATGAGAGACTATGCGACGCTTAGGAACTTTCAGTCCCTTGTTATTCCTTAGTCGTGCCTAAAAGTCTTACATCTATTTAGTCCTTTTATTCTAATCTCTTTCCTGTGCTTATAGACAATGAATACAAGAAGGAACAATGCTCGAAGGTCCGAAGATGAAAATTTGAATGAGGGGGTTCCCCCTCAAGCTCCTTAAAACCCTCAAGTTCCTATTAAATAAGGGGCTATGTCTAATGTTTAGATAAGGTCGGCCATTCATAACTTGACTAAAATGTTGGATACCCAAGTTTCTAGGGATTCAAGAGTGCAAGTGAACCCCAATGCTAACATAACCGCTTCAAGGATTAGGGATTTCACAAGGATGAATCCTCCTACTTTCTATGTTCTAAGGTGGTGGAGAACCCACAAGGGTTCATAGATGAAGTGTACACAGTTCTTGATGTTATGAGTGTTTCTTCAAAAGAAAAGGAGGAACTAGCCGCCTACCAACTCAAAGATATCGCTCAAGTATGGTATGAGCAATGGAAGGATGAGTGGTCGGTTGTAGAAGGTCGCATTAATTGGGGAGCTTTCAAGACGTATTTCCTTGATAGGTTCTTTCCCTTGGAATTAAGGGAGAGAAAAATGCAATAATTAATCAACCTTCGTCAAGGGGTTACGAGTATAAAGGATATAGTGTCAAGTTCACTCAACTATCAAAACATGTTCCTACTATGGTTGCGTATTCTAGGTCTAAGATGACCAAATTTTTCATGGGGATATACAATCTTGTGGTTAATGAGTGTAGGTCGGCTATGTTGATTCCTAGCATGTACATCTCTTGTCTTACGGTACATGCCGAACAAATTGAGAAGAAAAAGCTTAAGCATGTTGGTAGAGAGTTGAAGAAGATAAGAACCGAAGATGGGAATTCTTCCAACACTAAATTTGAGGTGCAAGACAAACCAAAGTTCAAAAGGAGGTTTTTCAACCAAGGACATCCTAATGCTCAAATGGTCAACAAGAGTAAGGTGTCTACTCCTTATCCCAAAGACAGGAAAGGTAGTCGTTCTTATGTTGAGAAGCCTCGTTTTTCAAACTATGGTAGAAAACATGATGGTAAGTGCCTATTTGGCATGGGTAATTGCTATGGTTGTGGCATGAGTGGTCACATGAAGAGATATTGCCCTATGATGGATGTTCAAGGAAGGGAAAACGCTCAAGCTCAAGCAAGCGCCCCAAATCCGGATGCTCCTAAGAAGAATCACTTTTATGCTCTCCAATCCCGAGGTAATCAAGAGAGCTCACCGGACGTGGTTACCGGTATGTTACAATTATTCTCCTTTGATGTATATGCTTTGTTGGATCCAGAAGCTACATTTTCATTTGTGACCCCTCTTGTAGCTATGAAATTTGAAATACTACCCGACATATTAGATGAACCTTTTTCAGTTTCTACCCCGGTCGGGGATTCCGTTGTTGCTAAAAGAGTCTATAAATGTTGTCCTATTTCCTTGCCCGATAGAGTTACATTATTTGACTTGATAGAACTTGATATGCTAAATTTTGATGTCATATTGGGAATGGATTGGTTGCATGCTTGCTTTGCCTCTATTGATTGTAGGACAAGGGTAGTTAAATTTCAATTTCCAAATGTACCCATTTTTTAGTAGCAGGGAGGAAACTCAAAGCCTCGGGAAAGATCATTTCATGTCTAAAATCTTGCAAATAGATTGCAAAGGGTTGTCTCTACCACATAGTAAAAGTTAGGAATCTTGAATCTAACGTCCCTCCAATTGAGTCGGTACCCATAGTGAGGGAATTTCCTGAGGTCTTTCTAGATGAACTTCCCAGAATTCCTCCTGAATGGAAGATTGATTTCGTCATAGATTTATAGACAGATACACAGCCTATTTCAATCCGTCCTTATCGGATGGCCCCGTCCGAATTGAAGGAGCTAAAGGCTCAACTCAAAGATTTGTTAGATAAGGGCTTTATTCAACCAAGCATATTTCCATGAGGTGCTCCGGTATTGTTTGTAAATAAGAAGGATAGCTCGTTGATAATATGCATCCACTATCGTCAATTAAACAAAGTCACCATAAAGAATAAGTACCCCCTCCCTAGGATTGATGACTTATTCGATCAACTCCAAGGAGCTAGCTACTTTTGCAAAGATTGACTTGAGATCGTGTTATCACCAACTTAGAGTTAGGGAAGTTGATATTCCAAAGTTGGCATTTCGAACAAGATATGGTCACTTTGAATCCTAGTTATATCATTTGGTCTAACCAATGCCCCGGCGGCTTTAACGAACCTTATGAATCAAGCTTTTAGAAAGTATCTTGATTTGTTTCTGATTGTCTTTATTGATGACATTTTGATGTACTCAAGGAGTGAGGATGATCATATGAGTCACTTGAGGATAGTTCTGCAAATTCTCAAGGATAACCAACATTTCGCTAAATTTAGTAAATGTGAATTTTTGTTGAGGTCGGTTGCGTTTTATAGCCACATTGTTTCTAGTGAAGGGGTAGAGGTTGATCCGAGAAAGACTTAAGTGGTCAAGAATTGTCCAAGACCTTTGAATCCTACCGACATACGAAGTTTTCTAGGGTTAGGTAGTTACTGTAGGAGGTTTGTTGAGGGATTTCGTCCATAGAATCTCCATTAACGGCTTAGACCCAAAAGAAATCCAAGTTTGAATGGTCCAATTATTGAAATATAGACTCATCTCCGCTCCGATATTGACATTAGCGAAGGGTACCAAGGGCTTTGTGATTTACAATGATGCCTCCCGAGTGAGTCTAGGGTATGTACTTATGCAACATGGCCATGTAATAGTGTATGCCTCTAGGCAACTAAAGCCTCATGAGAAGAATTCTCCAACTCATAACCTTTAACTTGCGGCCGTGGTATTTGTATTTAAAATTTGGAGACATTATCTCTATGGGGTGCATGTTAATGTATTCACCGATCACAAGAGTTTACAGTAGGTAGTTACCCAATAAGATTTGAACTTACGTCAAAGATGATGGCTAGAATTTTTAAAGGAATATGACATGAGTGTCCTTTACCATCCCAGAAAAGCTAATGTGGTCGCGGATGCCTTCAGTAGAGTGTCCATGGATAGTGTGACTCATGTGGTGGATGATAATAAAGAGTTAGTGAAAAAGGTCACTAGGTAGGCTCGTTTGGTTGTCCGACTAGAAGACTGTCCAAAGGGAGGTTTCCTGGTTCGCCATAACTCCGAGTCATCTTTAGTGGTTGGGGTGAAATCGAAGCAACAACTTAATCTATTGATGAAGTTGAAGGAAACGGTCCTTAGTAAGTCTAATGATTATTTCTCTCAAGGAGAATATGGGGTGCTTAGGCACCAAAGAAGATTGTGTGTACCGGACGTGGATGTCTTAAGGTAATTGATCATGAAATAGGATCATGGCTCCCGCTATTCCATCCATCCGGGTTCTACAAAGATGTACTGTCACTTACGAGAAATTTATTAGTGGAATGGTATGAAAAGGGACATAGCGTATTTTGTTGCTAAGTGTCCATATTGCCAATAAGTCAAGGCGGAGCATCAAAGGCCGGGTGGCCTAACCCAAAATATAGACATTCTAACATGGAAGTGGGAGGATATTAACATGGACTTCGTCGTAGGGTTTCCTCATACTAAAAGACAACAAAACTTGATATGGATCATTGTGGATAGATTGACCAAGTCAGCACAATTTCTTCTCGTCAAAGTCACTTACTCGACGGAAGATTATGTCAAATTGTACCTCAAGGAAATAGTGAAGTTATATGGATCCCCTTTATCCATCATTTCGGATAGAGGCACTCAATTACCTCCCATTTTTTTAAAGCTTTCAAATGTGGGATTGGTACGAAGGTGAAGCTTAATACCGCTTTTCATTCCAAGACGGATTTTCAAGCGGTATGCACTATTCAAAATATTTAGGATATGTTGATGGCATGTTTCATCAACTTTAAAGTTAATTGGGATGACCACCTACCTTTTATAGTATTATCCTACCACAATACCTACCATTCTACTATCTCTATGGCACACTTTGAGACACTTTATGGGAGGAGGTGTATATCCCCGACTGGGTGGTATGAGGTAGGTGAACTTGCTCTACTTGGTATCTATTTGGTTTATGAAGCCCTCGAGAAGGTTCATGTTATAAGGGATAGGCTAAAAATGGCTCAAAGTTAGCAAAAATCTTATGCCGAAAATAGAAAGAGGGACCTTTAATTTGAAGTAGGAGATTTGGTCTATTTAAAACTTTCACCCATGAAAGGGGTTACGAGGTTCAGAAAGAACGGGAAACTTAGTACCCGGTATGTGGGGTTGTATGAAATTTTAAAAATAGTCGGGAGTGTGGCCTATGAGTTGAAATTTCCAAATGAGTTGGCCATGATTCACCCGGTACTCCATGTTTCCATGCTCAAAAACTGTATAGGTGACCCGGTTTCCGTTCTTCCTCTAGAAGGTTTAGGGGTAAAAGAGGACCTTTCTTACAAAGAGGTCCCGGTTGAGATCTTGGACTGTCAAGTTAAGAAATTAGGAATGAGGAGGTTGTCTCCGTAAAAGCTCTATGGAGGAACCACCTTGTTGAGGGAGATACATGGGAGGCCGAGGCCAACATAAAGTCCCGCTATCCTCACCTTTTCCATCTTAATCCTAGCCAAGGCTAAGGTTAGTAGTTAACTCATATGATTATTATGAATAATATTAAACTTATCATGATTTTCTATTATGTGCATATTGTAGTAGAAATTCATGCTTAAGTTGAGTTTTCACGAAACATGTTCCTTATTGTTAGCCTTCACTTAAGTATGTGTTGTGCTATATGTATTCATGAAAATTGTATTGAGCATTATTGAGGTTTTTATGATAATAAATCATCATGTAAAACTCTTGATGTTCAAAATGAGCTCATATTGAAGTGGAGAAGGTAGTTCCTCCTTATATGATGTAAAAAGCTGAACTCTTATATGTATTATGTTGTGGACTTAGTACCTATGTGTTAATGATATGATTATATGTTGAAAAGATTGGATAATTTCTCCAGTAAGTTGCGACTCATTTGATATATATTGTTGTTGGTTGGTCTGCTAGTCTTGAGTCTCTTCCTGCTATAAAGGTCTAAAGGTGTCATTCGGGGACGAATGTTCCTTGGAGGGGGGGGGGGGAGTATTGTCACTCCCTGGAAATTCTATAACCTAGACTAGATCTTCATAAAATGACTAATTATGATTTTAGACCTAAATAATTGTAATAAAACTTGTCTAAGAAGTATTAGAATCAAAATGCTAAGAAACGACTATGACGTCCGGAAACTAGCTAATTTGAACTACTGAATGTCCTTAGGTTTTGGGAAGGTTTGGGAGTGTTGTATGAAGTCTAAAGCTTGTAAAAACTCTTTTAATTGTTAAAATAATGTATATAGGATTACAATGTCCAGTTCCGTTCGCCCAAAGATCGCCCGAGGGGTCCACGAAGGGACCCTACTTTGGACCAAGCAAACTGCCGAAAGGCAGCAACTTTTGTACTTAGAGGGAGCAAGTCTGCATCGCAGACATGGAACACCCATATCCAAAAGTTTGTTCTGCGACGTGGACACATCGCAGACTCTTATCTTTCAAAATTATTTTTGGAAATCTTGCGGGAACTGCTACGCGACGTGGACTTGTTTCCCGACAAAAAATCTAAAATTTGAAATCCAGTTTGACTTCATTAAATGGTGAACTTAAGTGAGGGGTATTTTGGGTATTTTATGGGAGGGTTATATATTGATTTTCCTTCAAATTTACCTAACAATTACTCACTAAAATCAAAACCCCAAAACAAATCCCAAAAGCTCTCCCTTCTCTCTACATTCTCTATCTACTCATCCCACATTGAAGAGGCTTTAAAGCTTGGAGAAGAAGACCAAATCACCCAAGTTTATACTAATTTTCGTGCTGATTCATCTTTAAGGTATGGTTTCTTTCACTCTTGATATTCTTTTCCCCAAGAGGTCCCTCCAAAATATGATTTCTATATCCCCCAAATCTAGGGTTTTCTTCCACACATGGGTCTTCTTTGAAAAATGAAAGTATACATCAATTGTGATGAATTATGATGAATTAATTGTTTTATGTTTATATTGATGGTTAATTGATGATTTCTTATGTGATTTCCCTAGACCTAAGTTCTTCCCCCAATTTTACGAAAACCTTGAATTGATATAATGAGTATGATGATTACTAAAGGGAATAAATTCTTAGCACTGAAAGGGCATGTAAATGAGATTGAGGTATCACGTTTTGTAAGTACGGCCTCCCACATGAGTTTTCTCACGTTAGTAAGTCTAGATTCCCTAGTTATGTGTTGTCTCATGAGATGGAAACCTCTACGTCTAGTATGTAAAGGTTTCGAACAACAATCTCCTTGACCCTTAATGTTTTGCCCACATAGGACTCTAGATTAGTGGATCCACTTAGATAGATATGTACGAATTGTTACACCTTAATCAAGTGTAAACCCTCTCTTTTCGGTGTGTGACTAGAACACCGGATTCCATGTAGCTCACATGGTCTCATGTCTGTTATTGCACTTCTTTCCCTACTGTAAAAGTAAATGAATAAGTTAAGTATGTGAATTAATATTAGCGTTGTTGTAAAGGCTACTAAATAGTGTGGGGGAGGGTATGGGACTTCTCTTGCACATTGCACATGTGGGATCCTAAGGGATAGTTCTAGTAGTGTTCTCTTATAATTATGATTATAATTTATGATTATGTTGATAAGCTATGAGTAGTATTGATGTATGAAGCATGTTATCAAAATATGAGAATATGTTGTAAGTATGAGATGGGTTGCTTAATGTGATACTTATCATTGGATAGGGTTATGGGGATTTATTCTTGGCATTGCACAAGAGTTTCATGAGTTTCTTATATGTTGGGTTGACTTATGATATTCCATATATGCGTATATTGGGTTGTTGGATATTATGCATGGTTTTGAATAAATTGTGTCTTTTCTCATGCATTAATGATTTTTATGCATAGGGACCATACTTAGTACATGTGGTTTATACTAACCCTTAGCATTCGTCATCATAAGTATTGGTTGGAGGCAAGTTTAAGGTTAGAAGGAAAGCTTGAGAATCGACTCTCTCAATACTAAGTATGTCCTCATATATTCGAGGTCATAGTCTATGTTCCTTTAAGATCATCTTTAAGACTTGTATAAGACTATTTATTTATTTTCTTTCAATGTAAAAGGGTCGTGTCCCTAAGATATTTATGTCATTTTTTTAAGGTAGCTTTTGACGATGAGACTATCCTTTAGTATTTATAAAAGATGTTTTCCTTATTATTATTTATCATGAAAAGTTTTAATTCCTCACTAATTTTCATGTCTTATGTAATGAATGATAGCTATGACTCTAGGACAAGACCTTCAAAAGGTCATGTACGCCTTGTTCCGCCTTAAGGGTTGCCCTAACTTCTAAGGTGTACTTGCTTATCGGTACAGTTGAAATATTTGTCTGTCCTATGCGTGCTTTGAAAGAAATTACAAATTTGGCTTTATCGTGAATTTATGAGCATGTTCAAAGTTGGAGAAGGTAGTTCCTCCATGTTGCAATAAAGAATGTCATGTTTTGGTGCATAGTGAGTTTGTAGGTGTAGTTCCTATTTGCCTGATGTGTTTTTAAGCTTGTTGATGTGAAATTTATGTTTTATACTAATTGTATTCCGTTATTTTGATGATTACATGTTTTATTGTGAGATCTAGTCTTGTGTCACAACCCAAGATGTTTTTAAAGTGTCATTCGAGGACAAATTCCCAAGTTGGGGATATTGTAAGAACCACAAAAATGAAATAGGATGAACTTGAGCTTTGCATGTGTTATATCAATTGGTAACTTGTTAAAATAATAATATATATCTTTTAAGGGTTGGCCTAATTATTTTTAAGGTAAAACGTCAAGGAATGTCCAAGATGTTCAAAAACTAGTCTATTGTGAGCTAGTGTGTTGTTGTATGTTTTCCTTGAATTGGTGTGTCGTTTGGAGTGTAAAATTAGTAGAAGGGACCATAACACCTTGATGGACATGTTTAGGGGTTATACGTCCAGGTACAACTACCCAAGGACCACCCTAATGGCCCCTGAGAAGGACCCTAAGTATAACCCAAAGCTGCAAAAAGTTCATGACTTACAGCCTAAGACATACACCCCTTTACTAGAGTGACGCCCCGTAAGTCAAGGGCGTAAGTCCATCCATAGAATGTGGTCTTGGACTCCTTTGAGGAGGCTCTTACCAGTTCCACAAGTATGCATGATGTGTCGTACCTCCACTTACGTGTAACGAGTTGAGAGCTCCCCCTACTCGTAACCGGCGTCTTCGTTTTTGAACAGTCCTTAGGCAATCCCTTAGCATACATCACCGCATCATAGATAGAATAAAAAGAGGAAAAATTAAAAAAAATCGTTTGAAGTTGAAATTTACTTCATAAATCAAAATAAAATCTATAATTGTCTAACATTATTATCTAAAACATAAGAGTATGAGAAATGGGACTTAGCCCTTACATCATTACAATTCTTATAAGAGAATACAACATAGTCCTTGAAATAGGGAATAGAACAATGTCTTTCCTTAATAGCAAGATAACAAAAGCTAGATTCATAGGCATTGTCCTTAGACTTGAGGACTCACCAACTTTGGAACAATCCAAGCTTCTTTGAGAAATTAACCTTGAAGAACCTCAATGGCCCTAACCTACGTTTATGTAGAAATAGAAGAGATATGGGTTAGTAAAAACCACATGTACGAAATATGGATACATATGCAAGTAAAACATTTGAAAACATGCACCAAAGGAAAATGTTTGATGACCATACTAAGTTCACTTTAAAAACCTTTATGCACAACCCAAGAACATATACAAGTCCATACCACAATAATTATAATAAGACATATTCATATTCATGTTCAAGACTAACATCATGATAAGTCATAATAACCAGTTCATAATTAGAGTCCATATCATCAGTACATCACAAGACTTCCCTCAAAACCTCAATCCAAGTCAACTAGTGCAATGCGTATGTGAAGCCCCATAACCCCACATAAACCATGTACACTAGCAAAGAGAGCATAAACATTGTCTTTTACCTCATACATCATCATAACAAGTGTAGTCAACATCATGCATAACAATTAAGACCAACATCATGTATATCAAGTGAAACCAACATCATATGAGATCAACATAATGTATATCAAGTGAAACCAACATTATATGAGATCAATATCAAGCATTTTATTCATAACAAATGAACACAAAGAACCCACCCTAGAATTTCGTTCAAGGTCCACCTGTGCAATGTATAGGTAAAGTCCCATACCCTTACCTACACTAAGTAACACCTCTTAAGTAGTCCTAGTTAGTGTTCACTTCTTTATTTCATTCGTCAATTTTTTTTGCAAGAAACTTTGCCATAACAGACATAGACCGTGTGAGCTTACATGGAATGCGGTGTCAACCCCTCACACTGAAAGTATGGTGTCCTACTTGCCAAGGTAGGGAATATACATCATAATAGCATCTAGGGGTATCCACTAGCTAGGTTTCCTATGGGGCACATCGTTAACTAGGAGGTTGTTGCTAGAAACCCTTTTTATGATAATTCGCATTGTAGTTTCCATCTCATGAGAGAACATAGTGTGAACCTTTTTTTCTTAGTGAAGGAACACCTCTCATTGTCAAGTTCACGCGGTGCTTAGCTAAATTCCCTTTTTGAAGTATCTTTAAGTCTTCTTTAACATTAATTCATAAAACAAGTCTTAGGAGCTTAACAACTCATATAACTTGTTCATAGATCACAGGTTTTAAGATGACAAAACACTTTCATCACAACCCAACATCATGTGAGAACATGACTTCATAATCATAGTTATAAAATGTACATGATAATTACCTTCAACCCCTCATAGTAGTTCACCTATCATCATCTCTCAACCATCATATTCGTAGCATGATCATACATTCATAACTTTGTCATTGATACTTCGATTAATAAACATTACCAAAGTTAAGCCATAAATACTTCATTAACATGTTCATGACATTGAAGATCTTACCAATGGCCTCCAAGAAACCCATTCATGACTTCATCACAATTCAATGATATTTACCCATCAAATTTATTATAATCATCCTATAATAGTCAATTAAGTAATATCATACTCAATTATATCACCTCTAATTATAATTCAATATAATTTAAGAGTTGGGGTTAGGAGAAGATGGACATTCATGGGTACTTAAAGAATTAGATCAAAACCCAATCAATACATAATATAAGGCAGTCCTTAAAGTAATAATACAATTAACACCAATACAGTAATTGATATATTCATCATCTTTAACCAATTCATCAACAAGATTAAAGATTTATGAAATTGGGGAAGAACATGGGTCCAAGGGAATATCAAGTGAACAAAAAAATTAACCATCATTATACACCTAAACTACCCAAAGTAATCACAATTCACAATAATTGATCAATAAATTTTGATTTTAAAAGGAGACCCATGTGTAGAGAAAATCCCTTGATTAATAGAAGATTTGAAATCACCTTTTAATGGACATCTTTGGAATGGAATCCCAAGAGAAAAAGAATCCATAATTAATAAGGACTTTCAACAACAATTTGAGTAGAAAAATTGGAGAATTGGTCTTCTTCTTGTAGCTTCAATGTTCTTCAGTGGAGGTTTGGTAGAGAGAGAATTCTGGGATTATGAGGCTTAAAGACTTGTTTTATGTGCTAAAATCATTTAGTATACCTATAGTGTAACTAATAAGAACCGTCCCTTTATTTACATTACCAAGGGTGGAATTTACTAAACCACCCTTGGCTTGGCCGTGTCTTTCACAAGTGTGCAGACTCAATTGACGCCGCTGATTGATGGTGCATCAATCCATGTACAGAAAATACTAGAACTTTGTCGATTTGTTCAGAGAGTTGTCAAATAGAGCCAATTCTCCATAATTCAAAGTATGGACTCAGGACCTCCATTGACATGGTGTGAGTCCATTGATGGGGCATCAATTCTCTCGTGGTTTAGTCACTTTTTTCTTTTGACAACTTTTAAGTCAATTGTTTGGGTCCTCTTTGATGGCCCTTCGTGTGGTATTTGGGGAGTCGTACCTGGAAATTTTGACCCTAAGCACGCTCTAATATGCATTCTAATCATTTTTACAAGATTTCTCCCTCATACGATTCTTCAAACCCCTTGCTCCAAAGGGACACTAGTTCATTTTCACTAGTCTTTGGACGTCATAGTCGTTTATTGATGTTTAGACTCTAATACCTCCTAACAAATTTACTTACATTAGGTTATGACTGGAAACACCATTTTAATCATTATTCATTAGGTGAGGCTCTAGCCTTGGTCATTGAATTTCCGAGGTACAACAATATCCCCCAGGGAACATTCGTCCTCGAATGACACTTTAAACATCTTTTTGGAATCTATGACTCAAGACTAGAAGCCTAAACAACATATGGTATATAATGATGATTCAAAACCAAATTTCATAACATTAACTCTATTCTCAAACACAACAAAGCATCATTATGAAGTAGAAACTATATCAACTACCAATTATGCACACATTTTATCATTTCACATTATGCAAGGAGGAATGTCCTTCTCCTTCTCATATTGCTCAACATATTCAATAATGAGCCAATGCATCATTTTATCACTCCACACTTGAGCAACTTCACATAAAGAAATCTCACATAACTGAACTATACCAACCATATAATCAAGTGTCATCAAGTATGAAGTACATATAATTCAAGACACATATAAAACATGAATTTTCACAAGAACATGCATAATTAAGGGAAAGCATGGAAGTTCAAATGAACTTATGACCCTTAATAAACCAAAACTAGGAGGAATTATTAACCTCAACCTTTACTAGAAGAGGAAGGAAAAAGATGAGGATATGGGGACATCATATCGGCCTCGGCCTCCCAAGTAGCATTTTCCAAAAAATAATTCTTCCAAAGTACCTTTACAAAAGCTAGTTCCTTATTCTTTAACTTTTTCACTTGCGGATCTGAAATATCCATTGAGACCACTTCATAGGAAAGGTTAGCATCAACTTCTAAATCTTCTATAGGAAGGATACACACTAGATAGCCTACGAGCTTTTAGAGCATTGATACATGGAACACCGGATGAACCGGAGACACTTATATAGGTAATTTCAACTCATAGGCAACACTTCTGTTGTGTTTTAAGATCTCATATGGCCCCATATACCAGGGACTAAGTTTCCCTCTTTTACAAAAACTCATCACCCCTTTCATGGGTGATATGTTCAAATAGACCAACTCACCTACCATAAACTCAAGGCCCCTTTTTCTATTGTCAGTGAAAGATTTTTTCCGACTTTGGGCCATCATCAATTTATCCGTTATGAGTCAAACTTTCTCCATAGCCGCATCAATTGCTTTGGGACATATTAGAGAAAACTCACCTACTTCAAACCACCCAATTAGAGATCTACATCTCCTCCTATAAAGGGCATAAAAGAGTGCCATGAAAATACTTGAGTAATAGCTATTATTGTAGGCAAATTCAATCAATGGTTGATGGTAATCCCAATTATCGTTGAAATCAATGACACATGCCTCAACATGTCTTCTATGATTTGGATAGTTCGTTCAACTAAACCATCCGTCTATGTATGAAATGCGGTACTAAGTTTCACCTTGGTACCAAGTCAACTTTGGAATGCTTTTCAAAAATGAGAAGTGAATTGAGTACCCTTATCTTAAATGATAGACAAAGAAACTCCATGCCTTCTCACAATCTCCTTTAGATACAACTTACCATATTCTTCCACCGAATAAGTACCTTTGATGGGAATAAAATGGGCTGATTTGGTCAACCTATCAACAATAACCCAAATTGAATCATAAATCATTCGCATACAAGGCAAACCCACAACGAAATCCATATTCCACTTCCAAGTAGGGATCCCTCATCGGTAAGGGTTACTATATGGATTCCATGCTAAGCTCTCATGGTCTATGTTTGTTAATGCCTACCCCCACAAAACAATGTAATGAGTTATGTCTTTCTAAGGGTTTACTTCTTACTGTAGGTGGTGGAATGAGACGTCATCTATGCATTGAACAAGTAGACATTTGGAGAGGATCATGTTGTGCCCTTTTGATGATAATAAATAAAATAGTTCTTATGTGATGTTAATGAAGCATGTTGGTTTGTATGTCTAATCTTAATAGAGATGTTATGACTTTTTGAGTGCAATTTTCATAGTCTAAAGTGATTCTAAAGGATCACTTGGTGTGAGTAGTAGTATGGGATTCTACTTGACATTGCACTAATGTGACTTAGGGTTATTACATATTCTTTAAGACAAGACTATATACAACACAAGACCAACATAATCAAGTCAAGTCAAGTCAATATGTGTAATAGAATATTTGAGGAAATAACCAAAACAACTCCAACATCATGTTATAACAAGAAAGCATGTATAAGAGTTCATAACATTACAACATATGCAAGACCGTTACTCATAGTCCACCATCAAGTCTAAAAGTGCAATGACCAACTAAAGTCCCATAACCTCACTTGACAAAGTAAACAAAAAAAAAGATCACAAGCAATGCCCAACTTCACATAACATAGTATCAAGAGTAGCCATCATCATATTTATCGATATAGACCAATAGCATGTTCATAAGTGAAACCAACATCATATAGAATCATCAACATATAATGTCAACATATGCATATTATTTACTTTATAAGTTCATAAGAAAAACCTTCTAGGACTTCCCTCAAGGACAACTAGTGCAATGTATAGGTAGAGTCCCATACCCCTACCTAGACTAAGTCAAATCCCTTAAGTCACCATATGTAGGGTTCACTTTATTACTTCCTTTTTACTTTCGGGATCACTTGCCTTAACCGACATAGACCACAAGAGCTAAATGTGGAATCCAGTGTCATGAAACCCTACAACGAAGAAGGTGGACTACTTGCCACGGTAAAGCCAAAATATGAACAAAGCAATCTAGGTGGATCCACTAGAAAGTATTCCTATTGAGGCAACATAGTTCAAGAACTAGGAGACATGTTTTGAGACCCTCTTTAATACTCCGAAAGTCTAAGACCCAATCGAGAGGCTAACATGAGTGTCTAAGGGTTATAATACTGTTTGAAGTCCTAAAATAATGTGCATAAAACATTTAGGAGGTGTTGGAGTCAAAAATGTCAAGAAATGTCCACGATGTACGGTAAACTTATTGCATGGACAAGTGGGGTGTCTTGATGGTCTTAAAGAGGTATCCAAAGGGTTTTATCTTCGTGACATGATGAGTATGAACTTAGGTGCTAATGAGGGGATTAAGCAAGCAAGGCCAAGAGAGGAGTGTCAACCTTCAAGGGCCAGCTAAAGCCAAGAGGCCAAGGCTGCCCAAAAAGGGAGGCTACTACCTCACTCTTCACGAGCATGATGACGGCTCGTGGTATTGACCAAGGCCAAGGTGGGTATCTTTTGAAGAAAAGTTGGTCATGGTAGAGAAGAGGTCATTGGACCTAGCTACTGTCCAAGACACCATGAGTCACTTCATGACTCGTGGTGAACTTGTTGGAGGGCAAGGGGCTTCCGTGAAAACACCTTAGCCAAAATGGGTGAGCTTGGTGGGGCGTTGGGGGAGCTACTGTCTATGAGATCCATGAGCAACTTGACGGGCCGTAGTTCATCACAGCAGGGGTGCTCGTGAAAGTGACTTGGTGTGAGAAATGGAGGAGGCTCCTTGGGAGGAGCTACTACCTCACCATTTCACGGCCACATCCACGGTCAATCATGAACTTCACAGACCGTGAAGTGGGTCTTGAAGATTGATGGGGGTTCACAGTGAAGTTAAGTTAAGTTGGACTTCAATTTTGAATGTCCAATTTAATTAGGGGTGTTTGGGTATTTTGGGGGTGGACTATATGTTGACTTTAGGCCAATTTTCATTCATTTTCCCACTCCAAAACACAAAACCAAATTGAAACCCAAATTGCTCTTATCTCTCTCTACTTGATCTCTCTCCATTCATCCTTCATTGAAGAACAAGAAGCTTGAGGAACAACACAAAGTCTCCAAGGTTTTCACTCCATTTTCGTGGGCAAAGATTCATTCAGTTATGGGTTCTTCACTCTTGGGATTCTTTCCCCAAGAGGTCCTCTCAATGTTGAATTTCAATACCCAAATTCTTAGGGTTTTTCTCTACATATGGGTTTTCTCCTAAAGTCAAAATGGATGATTGATTGTGTTTAATTATGATTTCCTATGACTAATCTAGTGTAGATTATTTTGTAATTGATGTTAATTGTGGTAATTTTGTATATATCATGTCCTTTCAGTAATTCCCACAAATAGTGTTCTTACTTGTTAATTGAAGGGGAGTTGTGAAAGTGTTGATTGTTGTATCTATCTTATTCAATCTATGGATGGCCTAGGTACATGTATTGTATGAAGAATTCATGATGAACCCTTTTCTCTTAAACCTTAGGTATTGAATTGAAGTTGATTGGGATGGTGATGATACAATTGGCTTAGTAATCTATAGATTACTATTGTATAATGTTGTTCCTCCTATTGTTGGGTGGAATTGATTGGTTGATGGTAAAACCATGGATGATGGCTTATGAAGGATATTGGGGTAAGTCTTGTGATCTCAATTCCTTCCTTCAATTATGATTACTTGTGATTAAGTGATAATGTTATATTCAAGTATACCTTACATGAAGATTGATAGGGTTTGTACGATGTTGAATTGAAAGGTCTTTAACTATGGTTTGTGAGTTGTTGGCTAAGATGTAAATGTTATAATGATGGTGATAACTTACCAATATGACTTATCATGATATGATTATGTAAATGTGCTAACCTCACATGTATGAATTGTAATGAAAGGACAATACTCATGCAATACTTATTGATCTATGATGATGATTATATAAGGGATAGACCCTATGACCTACATTAAGATATGATGATTAATAAAGGCATTAAAGACATTTCAAAAAAGGGACTCTAGCTTAGCACCGAGTGAACTAGAGTGAGGAGTGCCCCTTCCCACATAGGGAATGTAGGATCACTAATGTACTCATGAGATTGGAGACTATAATGCATGTAGCATATAGAGGGTCCCAAATATATCTCCTCGTTCTTGAACTATGTTGCCCCCATAGGAATACTGGCTAGTGGATCCACAATAGAAGTTATGTTCATGGTTTGGTACTACATTGGCAAGTAATCCGTCGTTCCATGACGCCAGATTCCACATTAGCTCATGTGGTCTATGTCGGTTAAGGTAAGATGTCCCCAAAAGGTAAAATGAAGTAATGGAATGAACTCTATCTAGGATGCCCTAAGCTGTTTAGTTTAGTCTAGGTAGGGGTATGGTACTCTACCTTTACATTGCAAAAGTTAGCCATGAACGAAGTCTTATATTGGATGTTCTTATGTATGTATATGCTTATAAATGTAAATGATGTGTATGTGGTGATCTTAAATGTTGTTGATACTATATGATATTGGTTTAACTTATGAACATGTGGTTTGGTCTCTATTGCTAAAAATATGATGATGATGATAATTATAGATGATGTAGTATATGGAGTTGGACATTTCTTATGGTTTTTATTGGGTAACTTGATTGAGTTAGGGTATGGGGCTTTGCTTGGTCATTGCACTAGTGGACTTAATGAGGGTTCATGAGTGATGGTCTTGTTTCGGTTAGGATATTATGAACTCTTATCCATGCTTTGCTTTGGTCATTGCATGTTGACTTGACTAGACTTAGTATTGTTGGTCTTGTAATGTACATGTTTTTGACTTAAGAAATATGTATCATTGATGTGTAGTGGTTCTTGAATATTCATAAGGCTTTTCAAGGTAAATTGCATGTTTTAATGTAATGTCCCTTTTTAGTATGACTTCTATGTTGTGTGTGCATATTGCCCTATACTTAGTAAAGTGATAGTCTAACCCCATTTTCTCCCTTTCCCCCAACATTTTAGGTTTCGGTCGTTGAAGGGCTTGTGACAAAATTTGGAGAAGACTTGAATCCATATTCTCCATGTTGGGTAGATCCTCACTACTTTAGAACAATGCCATTTTCTAGCTTCGGATATTGCTTAGTCTTAAAGACAATATGTTTAATTCCTTTCATTTGAGTACTGAAGATTGTATAGCCTATATGTGGCTCTTATTGTATTGATGTGTGGGCTATGACCAATTATTAAACTCTTGTTACATGGTTATGAGATGAGACATCCGTTTTAAGTTTGTGTTGTGTATCTTGTATATATATGTGCCATAAAAGTAGAAGACTAAGTAATCTTCTTATGAAAAGGGTCTATGTATACTCGATATGAATACATATATTGTCTATGCTAGAGGTCTATGTTAACCTCATGATAGATAGAATAAAAGTTTTTACATTTTTCGCATTTTTAACCTATGAATGTAATAATGTAAGCTAAGAGGCTAGTTGTAGTTCTCTCTGAGGACGAAGACGCCGCTTACGTCAAGGGGGTGCTCCCCGGATGTGACACTCTCTTTATGCCTTTGGCATTGTAATCTCTATGTCATGAGTACAATAGCGAACCTACATTCCCTACTTGGGAAGGGACACTTTTCACTACTAGTTCACTCGGTGCTAAGCTAGAGTCCCTTTTGAAATGTCTTTAAGTCTTCCTTGAACAATCATAACTTAGTTTAGGTCATAGGAGACTAACCCCTTGTATAGTCATAGTAATTAGGTGAATATGAATTGCATGAGAACATCCTTTCAACACAACCCTCATATGTGAGATTAACACATTATCCTCATCATGTCATAGTAAGGCACATAGGTAATTCATAACCAACCTTATATCATAACATCTTAATCATAATTTAACATTTAACATAATCAAGACATTTCGATTGCATAATAATAACAACACCTACTTAATCTAATCACAAGATATGCTTCAATTGAACTTCATCATGAAGTACAAGCCATCACAATTGAAGTAAAGGAACAAGATCACAAAGTCTTACCAATTCTCCTTCAAAAGCCGTCATACATGGTCTTACCATTAACCAACCAATTCATCCAATAATATGTGTAATAACATCATACAATAGTAATTAACACAAGAACTAAGTCAACTAAATCAACACTAGTTCATAACCTAGGGTTAGGGAATTGGGGTCAATTCATCACCTCTTCCACATACTAGGTTTAACATCCAGAACTACCATAATTGAAAAATAATACATCATAATATAACCATAATAATCATTAGAAATCAAGAACAATACAATTTGAAAGATCAATATCGGATTAGAAAGAAACTCATGTCCAATTTATCTTTTATAAATCAATTTTGAAAGAACACTTTGGGGGGAAAAATACCAAAGGTGAAAGGTTCCAATACTTTGTCAATCCTTGAATATTTATGGAGGAAAGTGGATTTATTGCTTTACTATAGCCCTTATATGTGTTTCTTCTATGGAGTATTCTTTTGGGGAGAGAGAGAGTAGAGAGAAGGAAGATATATTTGAATTTCGGAATTATGGGTGTTGGGTTAGTTTAATTCGGCTTAGGTCTTTATATAGGTCCTTAATTAACTTAATTACACCTCCCTTAACCCTTAATGAGCCAACTAAACAACTAAATAATTAAATGAACCCACTTAAAACCAAACAGAAAATCATAGACCTGACCTACAAGACCCCGACCTATGGTACGTAAGTCAGTCGATGCCCTTTTCCCCCACCGTCCTGCACAACTATCGTTTGTGTAAGTGACCTGATTTTTGGAAATTTTTAGTAAGTGGCTAAGTGTGGGAATACGGATCCATCGACGCCCCGTCATACAAATGACGGTCCGTCATTTGGAAACCATAGATGGCTACTGTCTTTTGACACCTTTTGGCCATTTTGAAAGGATCCTCCTCAAGGACCCTTAGGGTGGTCCTTGGGGAGTCCTAACTGGACATTTTGACCCTAAACACATTCTAATACATG
Source organism: Solanum sitiens (assembly GCA_016801875.1). Lineage (NCBI taxonomy): Eukaryota > Viridiplantae > Streptophyta > Magnoliopsida > Solanales > Solanaceae > Solanum > Solanum sitiens. The sequence goes on along the minus strand of JABWTJ010000482.1, from coordinate 291,025 downwards.
TTTAACACCATTCCACCAATTGTCATCAAATTATGACTCCTAAAACCCCGTGAAATAGGCTAAAGCATACTAGCACCTGTTTCACTATTCTCTGGACGTCATGGACGTTTTTTGACGTGCTGACTCTAAAACTTTCTAAATGACTTATAAGCATTATTTTTGGTCTTACCAATGTGCTAAGATGTAAATGTTATAAGGATGGTGATAACATACCAATGTGCTGTCACAACCCGAAACCATACCCTAGAAGTTAGGGTACAATCTTGGATTGTAACCGGCGTCGTCAAACTCTCAGAGGTCTAAGACAACCCTCACATATCATTCATCGTATATACATAATGAAAAGTAGTGCGGAATTAAAACTTTTCATAAAATAATATAGAAGTTTTTAAACTCTTTCATATAAGTAGAAAATAGTAAAACACTAAGTCTCGATCATCATCTTGAGACACGACAATACTTGGGACAAGGCCCATACGAATTCAAAACATACTACTAATAGTCTATTACAAAACTTCATAAAAGAAATATAAAATGACATATATGCCCTCGAGTCAAATGAGGACATACTTCAACTTCTCTTGATCGATCTTCTAAGTCCAAGTATTCTCTTCAAAGCTCTTCACCTACTAAGAACTATAGATAGAAAATAAAGCATGGAATTAGTACAACCACATGTACTAAGTATGGCATTATGCATAAAAATCATGAAAACGGACTTTATTGGAAATATGCATCTTTTCATTTTATAAATCATATTTTAATCATAACAACATCAATTATCAACATAGAAACACATAAGAAAATATTAAAACCAAAATTATAAATTTAAAACTCACTTTACAGTGAGTTCACTTCACTGTACAGTGAAGTCCATTCACTGTTACAGTGAAATCCTAGCCTTCCCTTTTAACATCTTCTAACATGTAATTCCCTCACTTAAAGTCATCCTAAGATTCACTTAAGTCACACAAAGAGAGACCGCCCATACACCCTCTCTAGATGTGCCTAAACGACCCTTAAGATTACTTATAATGAGTCACATACACACTTACAAAGCATCCTAAACATCAAGGTCAGATTCTTCTACCAAAGGTAACTCTAAGTCTCACTTGAGTGGATTGTGAAGCAACCTCCCATACAATCCCTTACACACACACTCAAGAGATCCAATAGACTCCCTAGGATAGAATCATTCTCACTAAATCACCAACACATAAATGATAGGACATTCTCATTCCAAAGGATATCAAAAGACCTACTTAAGTAAATCAAGAAGATAACGTCCATAGTGACCTCTTCAATATTACCTAAATATTTCTTAATACTACCTAAGGCTTATATCATCTCAACAACATCAAAACTTTTCCCTACCTAGAGTCATACTCAAGACTTCCAAAGATAAGTCATAAAGAGATCATCCCATATGCCCTGTTCACACCTTAACTAAGGAGTCCTTAAGTTAATTTAGATTAGGTACTTATTCATTTACATACTTTCTAACATAAGTCATTAGTTTATTAGTTCATTTAGAAGACATACATCACATAAAGGACATTCAAGTAATGGTCTTAGATAAGACCTAGGAACTCAACATAACACCTTCAAAGTCTATTGTGCAATGTCTAAGTAGCGTCCCATACAACTACCTAAACCTCATAAACTTATCAAATGTTAATAGGTAATCCATATGATGAGAATAGGCAATAAACGACATAGACCATGGTAGCAAAGCATGGAATCCAAAGTTCTATCCTACTTCGATGAGGTGTTCTACTTTCCAATGGTAGAACATAAAGATCCCACGTAGGCATATGGTTAAGGAATATGAAGGGCATACTTTGTATTCTAGTCTCATACTTAACTAGAACTACTTTCCCTTACCACATTCACTCGGTGCTAGCCTTTGTTCTCATAGGACAATTCTCATCAAGGTTCATACAAATGGGTCCCATAACATGTTCATGACCCAATTACATTTACCCTACCATTGCAAGGTCCATTAGGGCTATCTCACTATGGCGACAAGAAGCTCATCGCGACTTTCCTAAGGTATAATATGATGTCGTTTGAGACAATCAACTCTAAGTCCATCACTCATTACATGAAGGATACCATTACGGCTTACTATTTCACGATTCATAACCTTACCACTTGGTTCAAGGTTCCACATAAATGACCATTTTATCATCATTCAAGGTCTCACCTATGTTCATTTATTCAAGACTAAGACCCTTTAGTTTCCTAAGTTAAGACATCACATATTCACATAAGCATCAAGTAAGGGACACAAGTCTACCTAAGCAAGACACAACATACTTTCATTTAATACATATAGCCTATCTTCTTTTAGACTCTAAGAAATGACCCTTAGACTTATTAAGTCAACCTATCCATTACCTTAACATTATCAAGTTAACCATTTTAGACTCATATAGCCAAATTAGGAATAACCATGTATCAACTCTAAGACTACACCATAACACATAGTCAAAGCACAACATGATTAACTAGATAGCATCAATAGTCTAGCACATACTTCCACATATGGGTATATATGATCATACATCATCAAATCAACTAAACAAATAGCCATATAAGTTCAAGTAATGCCGACAAGGCCATGATTATCAATGTACTAGAAAATAACGCCGACAAGTCCATATAAATTCACATAGCACCGCCACCAAAGGTGGACCAAACCAATCATAACATAATTGAAGTAAAATTAACATTAAAATAAAGGAATTAGGTCAGCGTACTACCTCTTCATCCTCAACTCTTCAAGCCAATACCAAATCACCAAATTCAACATCATAAGGCCCTAACCCATGGCCATGAACATCAATTCAATACACAATTATAGGAATCAATAAAATCCAAACCAATTCAATATAGATTCAACAATCTAAGATATATTCTACAACAATTGAATACAATTCTTACATCAATAGAAAGCCCATAAGAAATAACACATGAATTCATCAACATTAAGTCAATATCTAGTAACCCATAATTTACTCAAAATCTAGGTTCATCAATTTCATGGGTTCATAGGTAATTTAGGTTAAAATCATCAATATAACATCAATCTAATCCATAATAGACGTTTGAAAACCTTTAATGCAAGAAACCATGGAAGAATTATGAAATTGGACAATTTCCTCTTTGAAAACTTTGAAAACATCTATGAAAGTTGGGCTACTTGATGAAACGAGTTTCAAGGATGAAAAGCCATACCTCAAGGATGATAATTCTTCACTTTGTTAAAGAATTTCCACTCAAAACGCCACACCAAGCTGTTCCTTCAATTTGGACTTCAATGAAATCTTTGGGATTTCTAAGGGACTTTGGGGTTTTGATTTTTGAAGAATGAATTTCTCTAAGTGTTAAACACTTATATACTCATTTAAAATACCGAAAATACCCTTAATAAACCGTCCATGACTTAATTAAAAGTGGGGTGAATTTACCAATTCACCTTAAGTGGACAGCAGACTGTGCAGGAACACAGGCCTCACTCGACGACTGCCTCGACGGGGCGTCACGGCCATGACGGGGCATCACAGGCCTATGTCGTTGGAAACAGTGGCCTGCAAAGGTAGTAAACTTCCCTCAAGGCTAAGTCCCTCATGACGGGACCCTTTGACGGGGCGTCATCAGTCCAACGGGCCGTTGACTGCTCCGTCGCCAAGGCCTGCCTGGGACAGCCTGCACACTAATTTTGGGTCCTTCCTCAAGCACCCTTGAATGGTCCTTGGGGATAATTTCCCGGACGTTTCCAACCCAAATACGATCGTCTATGAGTTTAACACCTCTCACATAAATTTCATACAAAAATAACACATAAAACTCAACCAAACATGCATAGATACACAAGGTCGATTCAAGGCATATCTTTCGAACGCCTTGGACGTTCTTGGACGTTTGACCTCCAAATTTCTCGAAACTTGACACACTGCCTATACATGATATAATAACTAAATTAAGAACCTTAAAACACCATGAAACGAACATAAACACATAAAACCACATAAAATATATATTGAGGTGACTTAGTCGTCGAACGTCTTAGTCGTCCCTTGACGTTCGACTACCATCAGACCTAATATCTTAGCTACTGCCTCTATACCATATATTAGACATATTTAAGATCTTATAACATCAAGACCAACATGTTAGGCTCTAGTTAACCTAGGTTATTTTCAAGGTCTTACAATCTCCCCCACTTGGACAACATTCGTCCTCGAATGACACTTGCCACTCTCCGAACACTTCCAAGATTTGAGATTCAACTAGCAGCACATAACCAAACCATATAACACATCATCAAGAAGAAATAATCAATTTCACAAAATCAAGAGATTCACAACACAACAAGAAACTAGAAAACAATTCTATAACTCATTATGCTACAAAACTCACATGCTTTAATCCAAATAGCAAAAACTCATTTTATATTTAATATCATACTCATAAACATCAGTTCTAACCACATTACAACAATTTTAGACCAATGAATCAACTAGTCATTTTCACCAAAATTTTACAGTGAGCAGTTTAACAAGCTATAGTGATTTTTAGCAAATTTTCCAAAAATGCTCATTTAAGGTAATTCATGATATGAACATGCTAATATGCAAAGTAACATCATATAAACACACCTTATAACATACTCAAAGTTTCATAAAATACACAATGCAAGAGGTCAATGAAATTCAATTTCAACCAAACTCCTAAACATCATGCACATGCAATACTTCTAGCATAATTCTAACCATACTCCCCCACTTAGAAGGGACTCATACCATCAAAAGAGAAACAAGAACTTACCAACATCATCATCACCATCACCCGGCTTCTAAAACCTAGTCCGGAGTGCATAGAAACGCCTCTTAGTTGGATCATCTTCCTTTGGAACACTAGGCTCAACCTTCTTACCCTCCTTCCTAGAAGCAATGTTTGGACAATCTCTCACTTTGTGCCCATTTTTTCCACATCCAAAGCAACTACCGGTACCCAATAAACACTCACCATAATGTCTCTTACCACAAGTAGCACATAAAGGTTTGTCATTGCTAGAATCACCTCTTTTCTCAAACTTCTTCTTAGGAACACTAGGTCCATCTTGAGTTTGAATCCTCTTTTTGAACCTAGGTTGCACTTGGTCACTAGCAACACTCCTTTTCAATTTCCTTGAAATCCTCCTAACTTTAGACTCTTCAATTGATTGTTCATACAACATGAGTCTAGCCAAAGTCATATTATCATGCAACATAGCCGTACGACATTCCTTCTTCACTAAATCGGCTACACCCGTCACAAAGCGACTCATTTCGTCCCTTGAATTTGTCACTAGGGAAGGGCCATACCTAGACAAAGTTGAGAATTTCAAAGAGTATTCCTCAACACTCATATTGCCTTGCTTGAGATTAATAAATTCTTCTACTTTCTCTTCCCTCCTCTCACGGGGAAAGTACTTGCCAAGAAAAGCTTCCTTGAATTCTTCCCACTCAATAGGACCCGACTCCACCGGTCTATTGTCCTTCCATTGAGTGTACCAAATTTGAGACACATCTCTCAATTGATAAGAAGCCAACTCCGCCTTCTCCCTATATGTAACCCCCATAGAACTCAAAACTTTGTACACACCGTCAAGAAATTCTTGGGGATCCTGATTCACCTTAGATCCAAGAAAGATTGGACGATTCAACCACACAATGTCTCTCAACCTAGATGACATAGTTCTGTCCATAGTATTAACCCTAGGCACCATGTTCAAGTTAGCTTGAGCCGTTACAGCTTGGGATATAGCAACCAAAGTCTCTCCAATCGTCCTATTAGACAACCCCGGCACTTCATCACCTCCTCCCACATTAGGAGCATGATCACCTTGAGGAGGCACTTGAGCACCTTGAGGAACTTGCTCAACTTGCTCAACTTGAGGAAGAACTTCCTTATTAACCCTTCCCTCTTCCATTCTTCTAGCGGCCATCCTTTTAGTATTCATCTCCTAGAAACACAAGGAAACACATTTAGAAGGATACTCATGACATAACTCTACCGTACACATAGGAGTAGAAATGAAGGGAAACACTATCGTCCTATAGACTCTCGCCCATAGATGTGTCGCGACTCCCACCGATGGTCAAGACTCTACTAGACGTGACTTTTCGATACTTTTTGATACCTAAGACTACTTTCACTAACCTATGCTCTGATACCAAGCTTGTCACAACACGAAACCATACCCTAGAAGTTAGGGTACAATCTTGGATTGTAACCGGTGTCGTCGACCTCTCGGAGTTCTAAGAGAAACCCCTCATATCATTCATCGCATATACATAATGAAAATTAGTGCGGAATTAAAACTTTTCATAAAACAATATAGAAGTCTTTAAACTCTTTCATATAAGTAGAAAATAGGAAAACACTAAGTCTCGATCATCATCTTAAGACACAAAAATACTTGGGACACCGCCCATACTAATTCAAAACATACTACTAATAGTCTATTACAAACTTCATAAAAGAAACATAAAATGACATATACGCCCTCGAGTCAAATGATGACGTACTTCAACTTTTCTTGAACGATATTTTAAGTCCAAGTCTTCTCTTCAAAGCTCTTCACCTACCAAGAACTATAGATAGAAAATAAAGCATGGAATTAGTACAACCACATGTACTAAGTATGACATTATGCATAAAAATCATGAAAACGGACTTTATTGGAAATGTGCATCTTTTCATTTTAGAAATCATATTTTAATCATAACAACATCAATTATCAACATAGAAACACATAAGAAAATATTAAAACCGAAATCATAAATTTAAAGCTCACTTTACAGTGAGTTCACTTCACTGTACAGTGAAGTCCATTCACTGTTACAGTGAAGTCCTAGCCTTCCCTTTTAACATATTCTAGCATGTAATTCCCTCACTTAAAGTCATCCTAAGATTCACTTAAGTCACACAAAGAGATACCGCCCATACACCCTCTCTAGATGTGCCTAAACGACCCTTAAGATTACTTATAATGAGTCACATACACAGTTACAAAGCATCCTAAACATCAGGGTAAGATTCTTCTACCAAAGGTGAATCTAAGTCTCACTTGAGTGGATTGTGAAGCAACCACCCATACAATCCCTTACACACACACACTCAAGAGATCCAATATACTCCGTAGGATAGAATCATTCTCACTAAATCACCAACACATAAATGATAGAATATTCTCCTTCCAAAGGCTATCAAAAGACCTACTTAAGTAGATCAATAAGATAACGTCCATGTGACCTCTTCAAGATTACCTAAATATTTCTTAAGACTACCTAAGGCTTAGATAATCTCAACAACACCAAACCTTTTCCCTACCTAGAGTCATACTCAAGACTACACCATAAGACATAGTCAAAGCACAACATGATTAACTAGATAGCATCAATAGTCTAGCACATACTTCCACATATTGGTAGATATGATCATACATCATCAAATCAACTACACCAATAGCCATATAAGTTCAACTAATGCCGACAAGGCCATGATCATCAATGTACTAGAAAATAACGCCGATAAGGCCACATCAATTCACATAGCACCGCCACCAAAGGTGGACCAAACCAATCATAACATAATTGAAGTAAAATTAACATTAAAATAAAGGAATTAGGGCAGCGTACTACCTCTTCATCCTCAACTCTTCAAGCCAATGCCAAATCACCAAATTCAACGTCATAAGGACCTTACCCATGGCCATGAACATCAGTTCAATACACAATTATAGGAATCAATGAAATCCAAACCAATTCAATATAGATTCAACAATCTAAGATCAATTCTACAACAATTGAATACAATTCTTACATCAATAGAAAGCCCATAAGAAACTACACATGAATTCATCAACATTAAGTCAATATCAAGTAACCCATAATTTAGTCAAAATCTTAGGTTCATCAATTTCATGGGTTCATAGGTAATTTAGGTTAAAATCATCAATATAACATCAATATAATACATAATAGATGTTTGAAAACCTTTAATGCAAGAACCCATGGAAGAATTATGAAATTGGACAATTTCCTCTTTGAAAACTTTGAAAACATCTTTGAAAGTTGGGATCCTTGATAAAACAAGTTTCAAGGATCAAAAGTCATACCTCAAGGATGATAATTCTTCACTTTTATGAAGAATTTCTACTCAAAACGCCACACCAAGCTGTTCCTTCAATTTGGACTTCAATGGAATATTTGGGATTTCTAAGGGACTTTGGGGTTTTGATTTTTGAAGAATGAATTTCTCTAAGTGTTAAACACTTATATACTCATTTAAAATACCCAAAATACCCTTAATAAACCGTCCATGACTTAATTTATAAGTGGGGTGAATTTATTTCACCCTTAAGTGGGCAGCAGCCTGTGCAGGAACACAGGCCTCACCCGATGACTGCCTCGACGGGGTGTCACCGCCATGACGGGGTGTCACAGGCCTCCGTCATTGGCAACAGTGGCCTACAAAGGTAGAAAACTTCCCTCAAGGCTAAGTCCCTCACTACGGGACCCTTTTACGGGGCGTCATCAGGCCAACGGGCCGTTGACTACTCCGTCGCCAAGGCCTGCCTGGGACAGCCTGCACACTAATTTTCCAACCCAAATACGATCGTATACGATTTTAACACCTCTCACATAAATTTCATAGAAAACGAACACATAAAACTCAACGAAACATGCATAGACACACAAGGTCGATTCAAGGCATATCTTTCAAACGCCTTGGACGTTTGACCTCCAAACTTCTCGAAACTGGACACACTGCCTATACATGCTATAATAACTCAATTAAGAACCTTAAAACACCATAAAACACACATAAAAACATAGAACCACATAAGAGATATTTAGGTGACTTAGTCGTTGAACGTCTTAGTCAACCCTTAACGTTTGATTCCCATCACACCTAGTACCTTAGATAATGCCTCTATAAAATATATTAGACATATTTAGGACCTTAGAACATCAATACCACCATGTTAGGATCTAGTTAACCTAGGTTATTTTCAAGGTCTTACATGTGCCTTATCATGATATGATTATGTAAATGTTCTAACCTCACATATATGAATTGTAATGAAAAGACAATACTCATGCAATTCTTATTGAGTTATGATGATGATTATATAAGGGATAGACCCTATGACCTACATTAAGCTATGATGATTAATAAAGGCATTAAAGACATTACAAAAAAAGGACTCTAGCTTAGCACCGAGTGAACTAGAGTGTGGAGTGTCCCTTCCCACAAAGGGAATGTAGGATGGCTAATGTACTCATGAGATTGGAGACTATGATGTATGTAGCATACAGAGGGTCCCAAATATATCTCCTAGTTCTTGAACTATGTTGCCTCTATAGGAATACTAGCTAGTGGATCCACAATAGAAGCTATGTTCATGTTTTGGTACTACATTGACAAGTAGTCCATCTTTTTTCGGTGTAGAATTCCATGACGCCGGATTCCACATTATCTCATGTGGTCTATGTAGGTTAAGGAAAGATGTTCCCAAAAGGTAAAATACAGTAATGGAAAGAACTATAACTAGGATGACCTAAGGGGTTTAGTTTAGTCTAGGTAGGGGTATGAGACTCTACTTATACATTGCAATAGTTAGCCATGAACGAAGTCTTAAATTGGATGTTTTTATGTATGTATATGCTAATAAATTTAAATGATGTGTATCTGATGATCTTACGTGTTGTTTGGTCTCTATTGCTAAAATATGATGATGATGATAATTCTAGATGATGTAGTATATGGAGTTGGACATTTCTTATGGTTCTTATTGGGTTACTTAATTGAGTTAGGGTATGGGGCTTTGCTTGGTCATTGTACTAGTGGACTTAATGAGGGTTCATGAGTGATGGTCTTACTTTGGTTAGTATCTTTTGAACTCTTATCCATGCTTGTTGATGTTATAATTTGATGATAGAGTTTTCTTGATTATGTGTTCAATTAGGGGGATGTGCATGTTTACTTGACTAGACTTAGTATTGTTGGTCTTGTGATGTACATGGTCTTGACTTAATAAATATGTATCATTGACGTGTATTGGTTCTTAAATGTTCATAAGGCTTTTCAAGGTAAATTACATGTTTTAATGTAATGTCCCTTTTTAGTATGAATTCTATGTTGTGTGTGCATATTGCCCTATACTTAGTACAAGTGATGTGCTAACCCCATTTTCTCCCTTTTCCCCAACATTTTAGGTTTTGGTCGTTGAAGGGCTTTTGAGGACATTTGAAGAAGACTTGGATCCTTATTCTCCAAGTTGTGTAGGTCCTCACTACTTTAGGACAATTCCACTTTCTAGCTTCGGTATTGCTTAGTCTTAAAGACAATATGTTCATTTCCTTTCATTTGAGTACTGAAGATTGTATAGACTATATGTGGCTCTTATTGTATTGATGTGTGGGCTATGCCCAATTGTTAAACTCTTGTTAGATGGTTATGATATGAGACATTCGTTTAAGACTACATTATGTATCTTATATATATATGTTCCATAAAGGTAGAAGACTAAGTAATCTTCTTATGCGAAGGGTCTATGTATACTCAATATTAATATATATATTGTGTAAGCAAGAGGTCTATGTAAACCTTATTATAGATAGAATAAAAGTTTTTAAACTTTTCGCATTTTTAACCTATGAATGTAATGATGTAAGCTAAGAGGCTTGTCTTAATCCTCTTCGAGGACGACGACGCCAGTTACGTCTACAGGATGCTCCCCGGATGTGACACCCTCTTTATACCATTGGAATTGTCATCTCTATGTCATGAGTACAATAGTGAACTTGCCTTCCCTACTTGAAAGGGACACTCCTCACTACTACTTCATTCGGTGCTAAGCTAGAGTCCCTTTTGAAATGTCGTTAAGTCTTCCTTTAACAATCATAACTTAGTTTAGATTATAGGAGACTAACCCCTTGTATAGTCATAGTAATTAGGTCAAAAGGGATTGCATGAGAACATCCTTTCAACACAACCCTCATATGTGAGATTAACACATTATCCTCATCACGTCATAGTAAGGCACATAGGTAATTCATAACCAACCTTATATCATAACATCTTAATCATAATTTCAAATTTAACATAATAAATACATTTCAATTGCATAATCATACCAACACATACTTAATCTAATCACAGGATATGCTTCAATTGAACTTCATCATGAAGTACAAGCCATCACAATTGAAGTAAAGGTTCATCATCACAAAGTCTTACCAATTATCCTTAAAAAGCCGTCATACATGGTCTTACCGTCAACCAACTAATATATCCAATAATAGGTGTAACAACATCATACAATAGTAACTAACACAAGAACTAAGTCAATTGCATTAACACTAGTTCATAACATAGGGTTAGGGAATTAAGGTCAATTCATCACCTCTTCCACATACTAGGTTTAAAATCAAGAATTACCATAATTGAACAATAATACATCATAATATAACCATAATAATCATTAGAAATCAAGAACAATACAATTTGAAAGATCATTATCGAATTAGAAAGAAACATATGTTCAATTTATCTTTTGTAAATCAATTTTGAAAGAACCCTTTAGGTAAAAAAATCCCAAAGGTGAAAGGTTCCAATACCTTGTTAATCCCTGAATATTTATGGAGGAAAGTGGATTTATTGCTTCCTGTAGTTCTTAGACGTGTGTCTTCTATAGAGTCTTCTTTGGGGGAGAGAGAGAGTAGAGAGAAGGAAGAGATATTTGAGTTTGGGAATTGTGGGTGTTGGGTTACTTTAATTAGGCATAGGTCTTTATATAGGCCCTTAATTAACTTAATTAGACCTCCCTTAATCCTTAATTAACCAACTAAACAACTAACTAATTAAATGAACCCATTTAAAACCAAACAGAAAATCACAGACCTGACCTACGAGACCCGACCTATGGTACGTAGGTCAGTCGACGCCTCTTTCCCCCCACCGTCTTGCACAACCTTCGTTTGTGTCAGAGACCTGATTTTTGGAAATTTTTAGTAAGTGGATAAGTGTGGGAATACGGATCCATCGATGCCGCATCATACAAATGACGGTCCTTCATTTGGAAATCATAGATGGCTACTGTCTTTTGACACCTTTTGTCCATTTGGAAAGGGTCCTCCTCAAGGACCCTTAGAGTGGTCCTTGGGTAGTCGTGCCCAAATTTTTCGACCCTAAAAACATTCTAATACATGGTTTACACCCTTCCACTAATTTTCATCAAATTTTGACTCTTAAAACCCCGTGAAATAAGCTAAGGCACACTACCACCTCTTTGACTATTCTTCGGACGTCATGGATGTTTCTTGACGTCCGAAGAAACGTAAAGTAAAGGTAATTGTCTATACGTGTTGAGTATGTCTCAATGTGATAAATGGATTATGAGTTGATTATGATTGAATACCATGTCTCTTATATTGTATTTCATGAAGTTTACTAAAATGACATAATTGCATGGCTTTCAACTAAATGTCCCTTCTTAGCATGTCTTTGCATGGTTATCATGCTTAGTTCATTTTTTTTATTAACACCATCTTCTTCATCTTTTTCCACCAAGTGTAGGTTGAAGTGATTAAAGGATTCATTCTAGTTTGATTTTCTTGGAGTTTCTGTCCTTAATCTTTGGTATTCCTCAAAGATTCGAGGACACTTATCCTAGGTGTTTCTTTATATTCATGTAATTGAATTCTAGTAGTTTTCTTTTAATTGCAAATGGTCATGTCCCTGGGATGTTGAGATGTACCTAAGATGGTTATATTGAGACTTAGTATTTCCAACATTTTAATAAATCAGTTTCTAGTAGTTGATTTTTTTGAGAAATGTTTTAATTCCAAACTATTTTTATACCTATGTGATGAATGAATGCTAAGGTCTTGTTTAAGACCACTTCGAGGTCGAATACGTCGTGTTACGACTAGGGGGTGCTTGCGGGTCGTGATAGGATCTTGCATGAGAGAAATTACTATCACTGGTTTTAGCCCTTTTTGCCTTCCTAGACTTTTCCTTAAGTCTAAACGCTTCGATCTATTGTGCATGAACAAAGATATGAGATATTTTCATTACATTAATGAGTATGGAACTGAGACAATCATTAACCACCATTTCGTACACACCCAAAATGAACTTATTCATCCGTGCACTTGAATTGGCAACCATTGTTGGAGTATACGTAGACAATTGTTTTAATTTTAGAGAATATTCCCTCACACTTATACTTCCTTGACGAAGGTTAATTAACTCAAGAACCTTGGCTTTCCACATCTCAAGGGCAAACCTATCAGGAAAAGCGGCCTTAAACATTTCTCAATTAAGAGGACCTTCATCTTCCGGTCACCCTTCCTTCCATTGGTTGTACCATATTTGAGCCACACCCATATATTGATAGAAGGACAAATACACCTTCTCCACCGATGTTACTCTCATGGTCAACAAACCATTATAAACCTCATCAATGAGATCTTGAGGATCTTCCTCAACAATAGAACCATGAAACTATGGAGATTTAATTTTAATGAAGTCCCTAACTCTAGATGTCGTCGTACGAACATTTGGGTTCACAGGAATCACAACCTCCCTGTTGGATTGGGCCGTCACAGCCTGAGAAAAAACCTGAAAGTATCCCTAAACACCGTATTAGTCACTTACTCGGCCAAAGGATCAACCAAAACTTGAGGAGCTTGGGGAGGAGATTTGTGTTCTACATTTACCCTCATATTCTTTCTAACATAAGCTCTTACAGTACCCATGTCCTCTAGAGAATTGGATAAAGACTAGGAGAGAGACTCTATATATTTAATCTCTACCCCGTGATTTTTAGAGTAATAAAGAAATTGAGTTTCCTAAAACTTTTGTAGCCTCTTATTCATAATTTGGTGCTCTTCGCACTCATGAAAAAGGCTCCACTCGACGTGGCCTATGAGACACCGAGGACCATTCTAAACATTGTGCTTTGATGAACATTTTTGTCATGACCGAGGGGTTCCCCCTACATTTAATATGGATAATAGGACCCCATGGACCCCATACAAGAAACTTCGCATTCATACCATTAGAAATAGAACAAAGAAGTAAAACAACAGACCAAGTCCAATAGTTTTTATAAAATAAAAGTGGAAGTATAAACATTTTGTCTCAATAATAATCTAATAAAATAGAATGAAATTAGTCCTAGCACATATATCATGTCCAAAACATAAATTCAAGAAAGAAAGTAATAACAATTAAAGTTCGTCCTCGAAGCATGAGAACTCACCAATTCTGGGGAACCTCGATATCAACCACTAGCCATGAAACAGAGAAACCTGACTGTCGGACCCTATATTTTGGGAAATGTAGGCAAGAGTATGCTTTAGTACAAAAAAATGCACCAATTGCGCTATTTATGTATAAAACTTTTAAATCATGCAAAAAGATGACATTTCATCACATACAGGTTTTTTTTTGGTAGAAAAGATAACTTGTGTATATAATTAATTAAAGTTTTTCATTACATCCGAAGTAGTACTATTAAGTACATAAAACTTGCCAAAATGGGCTAACTTATTACACGTAGACCATAATATTAGCATGTTAGAAGCACTCCACCAAGGTCAGCCGCAAGGTAGTCCTTTACAGCTTCCGGAGGAGATGGTAAGATATACGGTGGATTAGACGTTGTTAGCTTGGCACCCATCTTAGACAAAATATCAGCAACCATATTTGCTTGAGGAAAGTTATGACGGACCATCAGATTTGTCACGACCCGAAAGCACCCCCTAAAAGTTAGGGAAACCTTCGAATCATGACCGGGCGTACTTGACCCCTTTGGGGTATCGTACAAGCCCTCTAACTAGCATTCATAACATAAATCATGAAAAGTAGTGCAGAATTAAAACTTTTCACGATAATAATAATAAAAGGAGTCTTTTCATAAATACTAGGAAATCTTATCATCACAAGCCAACTTAAAGACACAACTTGGAATCTTAGGGACACGGCCCTTTACAATAAAAGTAAATACATTTTTTTAAGTCTTAATTAAGAAACTAAGAAACATAAAACTATGTCCTCGAATATATGAGGACATACCCAATTCTTGAGAGATAGAATTCCCAACCTTCAACTCCGATCCTCCAAAAGGCTTCCAACCTATACTCATAAGGTATATAAAAGTATGTGGTTAGTACAACAATGTACTAAGTATGGCATATGCAAAAACGTACGAAAAGGGACATTTTAGTAAAAATAACTTTTAATGCAATCTAAAGCAATATTCATGAATCTAGAAACAAACCAACATAAGAATCGACAATCAACACTTTATGGCAACTTTACCAAAACATAGAGTAATCAAAAGGAACATTTCAATGAACTTACTAAACTTACAATGACAATTTAATAAAGAATCACAGTGAATATATTGGATTCTTACAATGAAGACCTTACAGTGAATGGAAAGGTCCAAGTCATATGAACTCTTTTTCCTTTGAAGTTACCCTAACCCAAGGTTATCCTAAGACTCCCTAAAGTGAGCTAAGAAGGGATTTCATTACACCTCCCTTCAAAGCACACCAAAGTGACCCTTAAAACTACCAAATCTTAGGCTTACTTCGTTGGAAATCAAATCCATGCCCTTGGCTAACATATGCAAAACACTCATGGAAATATAGGTCATACCAAGTGGAATGTAAGATTAGCATCCCATACTCCCACTCCCACTTAGTACTCCTAATGGATTCCATTTACTCAAGTACTCCACAATAACCCTCCATAACACTACACCATAGTACTTATTCACACGCACTTCATGAAGGTACTCTTCTCCCATAGTAGGTATAGGTCACACCAACTGCAATGTGAGAATAGCATCCCATACTACTACTCCCACTCAATGCTCCTACTCGGTAACTAATGTGGATTGAGCACTTCACGACATACATACACAAATTCAACAATGTACAAGATAATTAGTTTCAAATCAATTCTTTTGTGGGAGTTAGCTTAACCGACAAAGACCATGAGAGCTAGACATGGAATCCCGATATTAACCCCTATCGGATGAGGGATCCTTACTTGCCTAGTGTAAGGTCATGCTTCTTAGCGCTTACATGGATTTTCCAATAGCTACACCTATGCGGGCACATAGTTAAGGGATAAGGAGATTGCTACTAAGTAACTCACTCTCTACTAACGAGGAGTACTCATCTCAAGAGGTACTTTGGATTACAACATCTCAACTCACGAAGTGCAATCCACCTCCCCTTCATATCCTCTCGGTGCAAGGCATAACTCCCCACGGATTTCTCAATATAATATTTTATCTTAGAAAGCTCACTAGGAATGGAGAGGTTGCTACTAGACACTACATCTCAACTCACGAATTGTGTCCACCTCAAGATTCCCCTTTTTGCTCAACTTGGCATAATACAAATCTTAAAAGAGTGTGTGTGTACATGTGCACACCTTGCATATAAGCATCGCTTCATTATCATCAAGTTCTACACATACTTTAACCTTAATTCATCAAGTTACACACTCTACATGCTTCTCATAATCATAAACTTCATTTAGACATAAACTAGGTCAAACATGCAATACAAGCTACATCAAACACAATACAAGATCCATTTCCAATATATATATATATCTTCATTTCATATATTAGACCTTCAAGGTTACATACTCAAAACATACTAAATAACATCAAGTTGATTATTTAGCACCGCCACCCATAAGGTGGACCATACCACTCAAATAGCAATTCATAATAAGAAATATACAATAAGAGCAACTCATCATAAAATCAAACCATCATCACCCATAAGCAATTTATCAATATTTCACCATATTAAAGCCCTTAGGGCAGTAGCTACACAAACATGACAAATACAAGAATACCCAAGTTCATACCCTACTCAAATCATGCTCACATAACCCATTTTTAAGTCAAAAGTTGAAGTATGCATAAACAAGAGTTCATGGAATTTTAACAATTCAAACCATGAAAAATACATTTAAACCATTAGAATTTAAATACAAGAAGACCCACACTAGAAATCAAAGCTAGAAAAAGATTGAGTTTAGGAACCCTTTTGAAAACAATTTTGCAAATTGGCTTCTTGAATGAAAAGATATTCATGAATGGAAGTAAATCCACTAATTTTGATGAAGAAACAAGTCCAAGCAGCCCTCCTTTCCCTCCTTGAGCCTTGGCTTCAATGGTGACTGTGAGAGAGTTTTCTTTTTTAGAGAGAGAGTTTGAATGTTGTAGTGAGGGGGGTCTTGTCTAGGTCTAGGGTTTAAAACTCATTTAATATAACCTAAAAATCCCTTAAAAAACCGTCCAAACCCTTTTTTAGACGTGGGGTGAATTTACAAGTTCACCCCTAACTTGGCAGAAAAATCTGCGCACAGGGACAGACTTGCGACGACCTGCTTGTGACGGGGCCTCACGGGTGCAACGGCCCATCCTGACCATCGGTTGCAAACTTCAGAGGCTTGCCAAGGGTCCCCTCCACACCCTTGAGCAAGTCCACCACGATGGAACCTTGTGATGTGAGTCACAGCCATGACTGGCCGTCGACTGCTCCGTCGCCAAGGCTGCCTGGGACAGCCTGCTTACCAGGTTTTGGGTCCTTCCTCAAGGACCCTTCGATGGTCCTTGGGGATAGTTTCCCAGACGTTTCAAACACAAAAATGATAATCTATAAGTTTAATACCTCTCACATGAATTTAATCCAAAACGAACACATAAAACCTGACGAAACTCGTCTAGACGTACAAGGTCGACTCAAGGCGTATCTTTCGAATACCTTGGACGTTCTTGGTCGTTTGACCTCCAAACTTCACAAAACTTTGCACACTGCCTAAGGACACTAAACTAACTCCTTTTAACTTAATGTCGACTCAAGAAACAATCATGAGGCTCTAGTTCACCTTCGTTCATTTTGGGGCATTATATTCTCCCCCACTTGGAATAACATTCGTCCTCGAATGACACTTAAATTTTTAAGAACAACAAGGACTCTCTTAGCATCATATAATTCACTTAGATCATGATCAAAACATCAACAATCAGAGCATCATTTAGCAAGGAACATCATTTCACACTTATCAACATAGACAACTTTTGCCAAACTCACAAAGTCAAAACTCAACCTTAAACTTCTTTTATGGAGGAACTACCTTCTCCAACATTAAACATGCTCATATACAACAATTTTGCACATATTTAAACTTCAATTAAGGCAAGGCAAATTTTTCTCAAATTGCAAATTTTTCACAGTGAACATTCACTGTAACACTGTCAAACATTCAAAACATTCAAAATTCCACTCTTTGAGCAATTTATCAAGATGACATGATCATATGAACTATAAAACCATATAAACTCATCTCATAACACAAAAGCAACAATAACAAAGAGTTGAGACTTACCAAAACCATCAATCCGGATTAACTATCCTTTCTAGCCCCCATCCCATAGGAAGGGTTCTTCTTGGGAGCATTAGGATCTAGGGAAGCTTGATTGAAATCTCTCCCCCTTGATTTAAGGTTTGGGAAGTCCCTCATCTTGTGGCCTTTATTACCACATGCAAAACAACCATCCGATCCGGCAAGACATTTACCCCCATGTTGCTTGCCACAAGTAGGGCACCTAGCCCTTTCATAGGAATGACCACCACCTTGAGAAGATTGATTTGGAGCCCTATCCTTGTTTCCCATAGAAGAATCTTGGGGATAAAACCTCTTCTTAGGCCTTTGGTGACTAGAATCATCCGACCTAGGTCTCTTGCCCTCTTGCCTTATCTCCCTAATTTTGGACTCCTCAATTTGTTGTGCATAAACCATGAGCCTAGAGATATCCATGTCATTAAGAAGCATAGCAGTACGACACTCTTTTTCCACCAAGCTAGACACGCCCATCACAAACTTGTTCATCCTAGCCCTAGGGTTGGCTACCATGGTTGGGACATACTTAGAGTGTTGGGTGAATTTGAGAGAGTACTCTTGCACACTGATTCCCCCTTGACGGAGGTTCATGAATTCAACCATCTTCTTCTCCATCCACTCTAAAGGAAAGAATCTATCTAGGAAAGCCTCTTTTAATTCCTCCTAATCAACCGGTCCTCTTTCTAAGGGTCTCTCACCCCTCCATTGCTCATACCACACTTGAGCAACATCCTTAAGTTGGTAAGCGGCCAATTCCGCTTTCTCCCTAGGGGTCACACCCATAGCATCTACCACCTTGAAAACCTCATCTATGAAGCCTTGTGGATCTTCATCCACCTTAGTGCCATGGAAAGTAGGAGGGTTCATCCTCATGAAATCCCGAATCCTAGAAGCGGGAGTACTAGCATTTGGTTGGGGCCTATCTCCTAGGTTAGCTTGGCCCACAAAGTGATTGTTGACAACTTGAGCTTGAGCCGTCATGAGTTGGGTCAAGTTCATTAGGGCAGCCCTCAACTCCGCATTAGTCATATCACCATCAACAAAAGGAGCTTGAGGCATAGCAGGCACTTGAAGTTCTTGAAGAGGAACCTCCTCATTTACCTCCCCTAAGCCAACAATAGGAACTTGGTCGACACGGTGAAGGACTCTCTCATTTGGTACACCTCCCTCCTCCCTTTTAGCGGTAGATCTCCCCGTATTCATGTCCTAAAAACACAAAAATAAGAGGTTGAGAAAAGACACCTTATATACTCAACTCTAAGGCACGATACTAGAATAGAGAAGAAAGTGACACTTCTAGCATCCTATAGCCTCTTGTCCATGGATGTGTCGCGACTCACACCAATGACCAAGATACTACTAGATGTGGCTTGTGAGACTTTCAGACCTTAAACTATTTCCCAAAACCTTATGCTCTGATACCAAGTCTGTCACGACCCGAAAGCACCCCCTAAAAGTTGGGGAAACCTTCGAATCATGATCGGGCGTACTTGACCCCTTTGGGGTCTCGTACAAGCCCTTTAACTATAGTTCATAACATAAAGCATGAAAAGTAGTGCGGAATTAATACTTTTCATGATAATAATAATAAAAGGAGTCTATTCATAAATACTAGGAAATCTTATTGTCACAAGCCACCTTAAAGACACAACTTGGAATCTTAGGGACACGTCCCTTTACAATAAAAGTAAATACATTTTTTTAAGTCTTAATTAAGAAACTAAGAAACATAAGACTATGTCCTCGAATATATGAGGACATACCCAATTCTTGAGAGATAGAATTCCCAAGCTTCAACTCCGATCCTCCAAAAGGTTTCCAACCTATACTCATAAGCTATATAAAAGTATGGGGTTAGTACAACAATGTACTAAGTATGGCATATGCAAAAAACATACAAAAAGGGACATTTTAGTAAAAATAACTTTTAATGCAATCTAAAGCAATATTCATGAATCTAGAAACAAACCAACATAAGAATCGACAATCAACACTTTATGGCAACTTTACCAAAACTTAGAGTAATCAAAAGGAATATTTCAATGAACTTACTAAACATACAAAGACAATTGAATAAAGCATCACAGTGAATATATTGGATTCTTACAATGAAGACCTTACAGTGAATGGCACGGTCCAAGTCATATGAACTCTTTTTCCTTTGAAGTTACCCTAACCCAAGGTTATCCTAAGACTCCCTAAAGTGAGCTAAGAAGGGATTTTCATTACACCTCCCTTCAAAGCACACCAAAGCGACCCTTAAAACTACCAAATCTTAGGCTTACTTCGTTGGAAATCAAATCCATGCCCTTGGCTAACATATGCAAAACACTCATGGAAATATAGATCATACCAAGTGCAATGTGAGAGTAACATCCCATACTCCCACTCCCACTTAGTACTCCTAATGGATTCTATTTACTCAAGTACTCCACAATAACCCTCTATAACACTACACCATAGTACTTATTCACACGGACTTCATGAAGGTACTCCTCTCCCATAGTAGGTATAGGTCACACCAAGTGCAATGTGAGAATAGCATCCTATACTACTACTCCTACTCAATGCTCCTACTCGGTAACTAATGTGGATTGAGCACTTCATGACATACATACACAAATTCAACAATATACAAGATAATTAGTTTCAAATCAATTCTTTTGTGGGAGTTAGCTTAACCGACAAAGACCATGAGAGCTAAAATGGAATTAACCCCTATCGGATGAGGGATCCTTACTTGCCTAGTGTAAGGTCATGCTTCTTAGCGTTTACATGGCTTTTCCAATAGCTACACCTATGCGGGAACATAGTTAAGGGATAAGGAGATTACTACTAAGTAACTCACTCTCTACTAACGAGGGGTACTCATCTCAAGAGGTACTTTGGATTACAACATCTCAACTCACGAAGTGCAATCCACCTCCCCTTCATATCCTCTCGGTGCTAGGCATAACTCCCCACGGATTTCTCAATATTATAGTCTATCTTAGAAAGATCACTAGGAAGAAGCTTACAAATTGCAAATTATGTGGTTGATAAATTAGATAACAAAAACTTATACTAAAAATCGATATACTATTATATCAAATCTAATATAAAGAAAAAACATTAAACCTGTAGAGATAATAAATCTCCTCATAAATAAAAATCTCTAAACGACTACATTGTGGATTCTATTGTTCTGTTGTGTTGGAAGAAAGTCTATGTTTATAGAGTACTAAAACCTTTCCTATTAGAAAAGAACTATCTACTGTAAAACCTTTACCTACTCCAATCCTAAAAAAAAAAGATATTATATTTTCCTTTCAAGAAAAGTAAAAACATTTATGGTAATGTTTTGTCTTTTCTTTAAGGAAAAATAAATCTGAAATTATGGTAAGAAAATCAGGGCGAAACCCTAACACATGTTTTACATTATCTCCTGAAGAGAAGCGTAAGTTTTTACGTTTTTGAAGGATTTAAAAGGTTCCAGATGGATTTCATCACATATTTCTCACTGTATGAATATGAAAGATCACAAAATCTCAGAATTAAAAAGTCATGATTGTCAAGTTCTTCTTCAAAATTTAATCCCACTTGCCATACGTAGAATGCTACGCAATGAAGTGTATGAGCCGCTAATTGAGTTATGGTTATTTTTTAATCTTCTTGGAGTATAGTGCTTAAACATAAGGAGTTGGAATAAATAAAAGCACAAATTCCTAAAACTCTATGCAGTTATAAAAGGTTTTCATTCATGCATTGTTGATGTCTTGGACCACTTGCCAATTCTTTTGGCTAATGAGGCCACGATTGGTGGACCTGTTCAATACCGATCAATGTATCCAGTGGAATGATGGTTAAATTTTTTAAGCTTTTTATTCATAATAGATCTTACATTGAAGGGTCTATTGGATAAAGATATATAGCAAATGAATTTACAACCTTATGTTAAAAGTATTTGTATAAAATGAAAAAAAAATTAATCTCCTTGAACGAGACTGTGATGTGGTGCTATTGGATCCGATGGAGATCTATTGATATTCTGTCAACCCAGAAAGCTTTAAAAGGTTGCAAGCCACACCGACTTAATTTAAAAGGATGGATCAAGCTCATATATATAGTTTGAAGAAATGTGATGAAGTTCAATAAATTATCTATAAGTAATGGCTTTTCCAAATAATAATCTTATCACTACTTCAGAATTATTATTAAATCCTTATTTCTTCTTATCTTTCCACTTCTATAGAGAGTTTTCTCAAACTCCAGGTGATTCCTCTCAAAACAATTCTGAAAGGCAATTCTTAAATTTTTTTAAAGCAAAGTTGAATACTATTTAAAAAACATTCTTTTCAAATAAGATCGATAATATTTTCTAAACTATATTCTGATCATGATAGATTGATGTATCATATAAACATGACGATATTAATAAAAATGCCGGATTTACTCACATTATCACTTGGTCTGATGAAAAATGATACAAGATTCCAAGGATACAATATTAATGGATATAGATTCCATGTATAAGATTACGATAATGGTTTGAGGACTCAAAATTGTGGTATAGTTGTTGTTGGTGAGAGTGGTGAAGAAGATAGAATCATTGATTTCTATGAGGAACTAACAAAGATTCTTGAATAACAATTTGTCGGGGAAAGACAGCTTGTTTTGTTTAGATGTATTTTTGTTTGAAGTATATGACAATGAAAGCTGAGATAAAATTGATGAGCATGACTTTGTAAGTGTTAACCACCAACGATTTTTGAAATTTGATGAACCTTTTTTATTAGCCAATCAAGTATCACAAGTATTTTATGTTAGTGATCATTCTAATAAAGGCTTGAATGTGATGCGAAAGTTGCTGCCGCGTGATTCTTTTGATGATGTGCAAGAGAATGATAATGATTTTGAGGATTTACATGATTCAATTGATAGGAAAAGAAAACGAACTCATACAGGTTTAGAATAGTTGATGTTTATAGTTTTTCAATTACATGTACATATTCTGAATTTTCTTTATGTAACTTTGATCATTTGAAGTAGTTAGGGTTTTTTTTGTTACTGGTTAGAGTTATGGAGGTATTAGCTATGCAATATTTAGTTATGTAGGGTTTAGTTATGTATTATTAGCTATGAAGGATTTATTTATGCAGCAGGTAGTAGTTATGCAAAGTTTAGTTATGAAAGATTTAGTTATATTGAGTTTTATTATGCGGGTATTAGCTATGTGGATATTAGTTATGTTGGTATTATTTAGTTAGGTGATTACAATACATAAATTATTACCTGTTGAATATCAAACTTGTCGTAAATTATTAATATATATTATTTACAAAATACTAATGCATGCTGACAAAATGTGAATATATTGAATTATATATAATGCTACTATTTAATTAGCATGTGTAGCTTTAAAAATATATAATCAATTTTTAATATTAAAAAATATTTATATTGCATAAATCAACAAAATGATCTATATATAATAAGAAATAAAAATAACACATGTTGATAGGAAACATTAAAGTTTCCAATTAAAATAAATTAAGTTAAAATAAATAAAAATAGTCTAAATATAAATGAAATCAAAACAACAAACCTATATATTGGAAAACACTAACGTTTCCAATTAAAGATAATAAAATAAATCATTTGGGTAAATATGTAATTTATCATTTTAATACATGTATAACTAATACCCACATAACTTATTCCACACACTACCCAGCATAACTTTATACATAGATTCCCTCATAAGTTATATTGATATTTGTCACATCTGGCTTTACCCCCTAGACGTAACCGGCGCCGTCGTCCTCTTCGAGGACTAAGACAAGCCTCTTGGCCTCGTCCTAGCATTCATCGATTAAAATGTGAAAGAATTTAAAACTTTTTTTCCATATCTACTCGGAGGTTTACATAGACCTCTACATACACATAATCATATTTATATCAAGTATACATAGACTTGTTCATATACGAAGATTACATAGCCTTCTACTTTTATTTCACCCATTTATAAAGTAAAAGACATAATAGTCACAAAGGTCGTCTCATCTGATAAACCATCTATCAAATACAATAAATCTTAGGCATAGCCCTACATCAATACAAGAAGCCACATATAGGCTATATACCACATCATCTCAAACGAGTAATAGAGTCAATACAGAATTATAGTAACTAAGTAACATAGGAGTAGGATGTCAGCAACGCCCTCGGAAGAGTGAGGACCTACCACTTGGATGATAAGATATCCAAGTCTTCCTTTCAAGCTCCTCGAAGCATATTCAACGACCGGAACCTAAAATATTTGGGGAAAGGGAAAGGAATGTGGTTAGTACTCCACATGTACTAAGTATGGAATCATATATACAATTACCAATCAAATATAATTAGAAAAGGACATTTAAGAAAAATCCTTATAAAACATGTATACGAGTGAAGCATAGAAAAGCAAAGCATACTAACTATAATCTGCATGAAGTCACAAGCTCAATGATCAAGTAAATTTCCATTTCTCTTACTTAATCAAGTAACCTACCAAGACCACAATTAGCAATTAACCTTACCTAACCTACTCTCCCATTTCATGAAACATTCTTCTTCAACCAAAAGTAACAACCTTGTACTCATAAGCATGTTATTTAACGTACAAAGTCATTTACATTATATCACTACCTTACATGCATAATATTGACCTCTCAAAGCTCCTATCAAGGCAAACTAGTGCAAGGCGTAGGTAGAGTCTCATAACCCTACCTAAGCTATAGCCAAACCCCTCAACTTACTTCGATTAGTCTATATATTATTCATTCATTTTAGTTTAGGGAACTATTTCCTTAACCGACATAGACCACATGAGCTAATGTGGACATGAAACCTTACACCGATGAGAGGTGGTCTACCGGCCAAAGAACAACCTAACATAAACGTAGCTATCTAGGTGGATCCACTAGCTAGTATCCTATGGTGGCAACATAGTTCAAGAACTAAGAGATAGGTATTCCCTCTACATACCTTTTGGTAATCAGGGCCACATCTCATGGGAATCATTAGGTGAGTATCCCTCAAAGGGGAGTCAACATCCAATATGGAACTATAGGGTAACACTTCCTCTAAGGAAAGCCATCACCTCCCATTGTCAAGTTCACTCTGTGCTAAGCTAAGTCCCCATTATACAAAAGTCTTTAAACTTATTAATCATCTCAACTTAGTTAGATAATAGGGTCAAGCCCTTGTACATTCATCATCATAATAGGGCACATCTTTACTTAACAACTTCCCTATATCATGTACTCCTAGGCAACCTCACAACCAACGTAAACATTTCAATTCAATCATCACACCAACCTATCACGTTAAGCAAGGTATACTTCAACACAACATTATCACTTGATAACAATTAATCACAATTCGAAGTAAGGATTAGGACAATCAAGACTTACCAATACTTCTCCATAGTTCACCAATAAGGGCCTTACCAATCAGTCCATAGATTAACCCAATTTGGGTAATCATACCAATGTAATTCAATAGTCAACATAACAACTAATTTAAGAGAAAGCACTATACCATAATGCAATACTAAATCAAAGCTTGGTAACTTGATATCAAAGTCTATCTTCTTACCCTAGGTTCAATAATCAAGAAATAGGCATGAAGAACTTCCATTCATTACAATATATTCATGATCAATGCAGTAGCAACCATTAAAGATGATTTAAACAATAATTAGATCAATTACATCATTCCAACCCAAGTTCATATCAATCTCATACCTAGGGTTAAGGGTTAGGGGTCATCACCCGCAATCTATACCAAACTACAACAATTCATAATAATCAAGTTAGAATACATGATAATTTACTCATTATAACCCAAAGAATACATGAACAACTCAATTTATAACATCAAATTCGAAATTGAATGAAACCCATATGAAACTCAACTTTTTGAAAAGTCTTTGAAGGAGCCCTTTGAGGAAAGAATCTCAAAGGTGAATTAGATCCATACCTTAAGGTTTGATGACGTTTTGATGGTGATTTCGTGCTAAGCAATCCCCCAATGATCCTCCCAAGCTATCCTCCAATGGAGTCATCCAATAGAGAGATAAAGTACAGAGAAGGAAGAAAGTTTGTTTAGAGAATTGTGTTTAGGCTAATGAGGGTTGGGGTATTTATAGGGGGCTTAAGTCAACTTAATTAGTCTTACCTTAACCCCTAATTACCCTTAAGACACTTAATAAAATAATTGAACTAAAGCTTAATTTTCCAAAACACAACAGGTCCCCGCGGACGGAACCCCGTCGATGGTTCGTCGTGGACGTGACGGACAGCCCTCCCTCCGTCCTGCACGTCCGTCGCGACTGTCAGAGACTTGTGCAGGCAAGGGTCCTTGAGGAATGACTAAGGGTGGGACAACGGTAGCCATGACGGCCCATCGTGCTCGTGAGGCCCCATCGTGCCATCCGTCGAGGCACACTACCAGGCAGTGTTGCACCTTCCTGCCTCGAGGGTCCTCTTCGGGGCCCTTGGTTGGTCCTTAGGGAGTCGTACCCTGAATTTATAATCATGAAAACATCCCTCACTATGTGTTACACCTATTGTTACAAACTTTTTACTCAATTTCTGACTCTTTAACTTGGTCAAACTAAAAGAACACTCTAGCCCTTTCATGAACCAACGTTTCGAACGTCATGGACATTTTTTTTCTTGAACGTTTTGGTTCCAAAACACTTTAACGACTCTCTAAACGCCTATTTTGGCTAGTAACAATGGTTTAGACCTTTAAGGAGCCTGTTTAAGTCATACCACATGACTTTGGCATTTCGAAATGTTACATTATCCTCCCTTAGGAACATTCATCACCGAATGACACTAAACACTATTTAAATGAGGGAATAGACTCAAGACTAGCAACTCAACCAATTCACAATACTCAATTAGCATGAATCATATCATTTCAATAAAACACTTCAAAATATCAATTTATCACACATAAGCTCAAAGTTTCCTCATGAGATACTTTCTACTCACAACACACATGAGCTCAATCATTTGATACACAAGTCAATTAGCACAAAGTTCATCTTATCAATATGCTTAATTCAGCATCCACAAGGATTCACTATATCACAATACACGACTTGACTCAAATATGCAAGAAGCAAGACAAATTTCAAATTATTGCTTAAGGCCACCTTACAGTGACTTCATTGTGAAGTCTCAAAAACTAAGATTTTTGAAGAAATTCAACAAAACATCAAAGATTCACAATACCTAGCATAATTATATCATTAGAAAGAATAACTAACCTTAAACATAAAAAAAATGAGGATAGCGGGTTTTCATGTCGGCCTCAGCCTCCCATGTTGCACCCTCAACTAGGTGGTTCTTCCATAACACTTTTACGAAAACCACCTCCTTGTTCCTCAACCTTTTCACTTGCCTATCAAGGATTTGGATAGGAACCTCCTCATAACAGAGGATATCCTTGACTCCAAGACCTTCAATAGGAAGAATAGACTCAGGATCCCCAACACACTTCTTCAACATCGAGACATGGAAAACCGGATGAACCGAAGCTAAATCGTTAGGTAGCTTCAAGCGATAGGCAACTTTACCAACCCTTTCCAAAATCTCATAAGGACCCACGTAACGAGGGCTCAACTTCCCTTTCTTTCCAAATCTTACCACCCCCTTCATAGGTGAAATTTTCAAATACACCTTGTCACCCTCTTCAAACTCCAAATCCCTTCTCCTATTGTCGGCATAGGACTTTTGTCGACTATAGGCTGTTTGCAACCTGTTCCTTATGATATGCACATTCTCCAAAGTCCTATAAATCAAGTCAGGACCAAAGATCGATGGTTCACCAACTTCAAACCATCCTATAAGAGACCTACACCTCCTACAATACAAGGCTTCATAGGGGGCCATGGAGATGGACGAATGAAAACTATTATTATACGCGAACTCCACCAACGGCAAGTGCTTATCCCAACTTCCCTTAAAATCAATGATGCAAGCTCGAAGCATATCCTCAAGGGTTTGAATTGTGCGTTCTGCTTGACCATCCGTTTGAGGATGAAAAGCGGTACTCAATTTCACTTTAGTACCCAAACCTTCATGAAAAGACTTCCAAAATCTAGATGTGAATTGCGCACCCCGATCCGAAATAATGGATAACGGAATACCATAGCGAGACACAATCTCATCTATGAAGATCTTCGCATAATCCTTCGCCGAATACGTGGATTTGACAGAAATAAAATGTGCGGACTTAGTCAATCTATCAACAATCACCCATATAGAATCATAAGACTTTTGAGTCCGAGGCAACCCTACCACAATGTCCATATTAATGTCTTCCCACTTACAAGTAGGAATTTGGATCTCTTGTAGTAAACCACCCGGCTTTTGATGTTCCGCCTTCACTTGTTGGCAACTTGGACACTTAGCAACAAATTCCGCTATGTCCTTCTTCAACCTTCCCACCAATATATTTCTCGAAGTTCATGATACATCTTAGTAGAACCCGGATGGATGGAATAGTAGGATACATGGGCTTCCTCAAGGATCCGACCCCTCAATCCATCAACATCGGGAACGCATAACCTCCCTTGGTACCTCAACACACCATCCCTTCCTAAGGAGAAAGACTCATTCATCTTGCAAAGAACCGATTCCTTCAACTACATCAATAGTCAATAAAGGTATTGTTTGGACTTCACCTCAACCACTAATGATGACTTCGAGCTATGATGAACCGTGGCACCTCCATTTAGAGAACTCTCCAACCGCACCCCTAATCTAGTCAAATGATGAACATCTTTCACTAGATCTTTCTTGTGTCCATCAATATGAGACACGCTACCCATAGTCATACGGCTTAGAGCATCCGCCACCACATTGGACTTGCCGGGGTGATATAGGACACTCATATCATAGTCTTTCAACAATTCTAACAACCTTTTTTGTCGGAGATTCAACTCTTTTTGAGTAAACAGATATTGAAGACTCTTATGATCGGTGAAAACATCAACATGAATACCATACAAGTAATGTCTCCATATTTTCAAAGCAAACACTACGGCCGCTAACTCAAGGTCATGAGTGGGGTAATTTCTCTCATGCACCTGAAGCATAGGCAATCACCTTCCCATTTTTCATAGCACACAACCCAAACCTATGCGGAATGCATCACAATACACAACGAACCCCTTAGAACCTTCCGGTAAAGTTAACACCAGAGCGGAATTAAACCTATCTTTCAATAATTGGAAACTCTTCTCGCAGGCCTCCGACCACTCAAACTTTTTACCCTTTTGAGTCAAAGAAGTCAAAGGAGATGCAATGGATGAAAAACATTCTACAAACCTTCGATAATAGCCTGCTAGACCCAAGAAACTCCTAATATCTGTCGGGGTCAAGGGTATAGGCCAATTTCTTACCACATCAGTTTTTCTTGGGTCTACCTCAACTCCCTCACTAGAGATGATGTCCCCAAGCAACGCGACCGACCTCAACCAAAACTCACACTTGTTATACTTGGGGAACAATTTATGCTCTCTAAGGGTTTGCAATACCACTCTTAGATGACCCATGTAATCAACCTCATTCTTCGAATACACCAAGATATCGTCGATAAATACAATAACGAATGAATTAAGGTAACTTCGAAACACCCTATTCATTAGGTCCATAAACGCCGATGGAGCATTTGTGAGACCGAAGGACATAACCACAAACTCATAATGCCCGTACCGAGTCCAAAAGGCCATCTTCGGAATATCTTCATTTCTCACCCTAAGCTGGTGATACCCTGACCTCAAGTCAATTTTGGAGAAGTAACTCGCCTCTTGGAGTTGATCAAATAAATCATTAATCCGCGGAAGAGGATATTTGTTCTTGATAGTAACCTTGTTGAGTTGGCGATAGTCAATACACATTCTCAAGGACCCATCCTTCTTTTTCACGAATAATACCGGAGCACCCCATGGAGAAATGCTAGGCCTTATAAAGCCCTTGTCTAGCAAATCTTTAAGTTGTGCCTTCAACTCCTTCAATTCAGCCGGAGCCATTCTATAAGGAGGAATAGAGATAGGGTTTGTTTCTGGTAGCAAATCGATACCAAAATCGATTTTCCGTTCGGGAGGAATGCCAGGAAGGTCATTGGGAAAAACCTTCGTAAATTCATTCACCACGGGGACCGACTCAATAGGAGGAATTTCGGAATCAACTTCTTGGACTCTCACAATATGATAAAGACACCCCTTTGAGATCATCTTACTCGCTTTTAGACATGATATGAAACGACCTCTAGGAAGAGAATTCCCACCCTTCCACTCAAAAACGGGTTCATTTGGGAAACTAAACCTCACAACTCTAGTCCTACAATCAATAGAAGCAAAGCTAGCATGCAACCAATCCATACCCAAAATGACATCGAAATCATACATGTCTAGTTCAACTAGATCTACATGAGAAACTCTATGGGGCATTGAGATAGGACAATTTCGGTAGACTCTTTTTGCAACAACTGACTCACCCACCGGAGTAGACACCAAAATAGGTTCATGCAAAAAATCGGGTAAAGTATCGAACTTTTTAGCTACTAAGGGAGTAACGAAAGACAGAGTAGCGCCCGGATCAAGTAAAGCATACACATCAATAGCAAAGATTTGTAGAATACCGGTCACCATATCGGGAGAGGTCTCTTGATCATCTCTCGAACGAAGAGCATAGAAGCGGTTCATTTTGGGAGCATCATTAGAACCACTTGGCTTTCTATCCTTTTTTTGTCCCTTAGCATTAGGACAATCTCGCACTCTATGACCACTTTTTCCACAACCAAAGCAAATCCCCGTTCCTACCAAACATTCTCCAAGGTGACCCTTCCCACACTTAGCACACGTAGGCTTCTCATTAAATGAGTTTCCACCCTTTCCCTTTGTAACCTTTTGCCTAGGGGCTTTAGAATCCCTAGTCTTGGGAAATTTGGATGGAACTTGATTTGAGAACCTCTTCTTGAATCTAGGCTTGTCTTGAATTCCAAACCTGTCCTTAGTAGTTCCACTCTCAAAATACCTTGCCCTTCTTGAATCCTTATCCTTCCTTTTTGCTCTAGCCTCCTCAACCCTTTGTGCATGCACCATAAGATGACCAATATTCATGTTATCATGAAGCATAGCCGAATGACATTCTTCTTCCAAGTCATCCGACACACCTGTCACAAATCGGCTCATCTCATCTCTAGGATCGGAGACCAAGGAAGGAGCATATTTGGCCAATTGAATGAACTTCAAAGAGTAATCATGAACACTCATACCTCCTTGGCGGAGGTTGATGAATTCCACCACCTTATCTTCTCTCATCTCTCTAGGGAAGAACCGATCAAGGAAAGCCCTCTTGAAGATCTCCCAAGTCACTGGCCCACCTTGAAGTGGCCTATTATTTTTCCAGTGCACATGCCAAGTCTGAGCCACATCCTTGGGGTCGTATGAGGCCAACTCGGCATTCTCACTAGAAGACAACCCCATAGCACACAAAATCTTATAAACCTCATCAATGAATTCTTGAGGGTCTTCATCAACCTTACACCATAGGTGATAGGAGGATTCATTCGGGTAAAGTCCCCAAGTCGGGAAGCCATAGTTTGCTCATGGACCCTAGGTGCAATATCCCTATTGGCTTGGGCAGTCGTAGCTTGGGCTTGCACCGTTGTGGCTTGAGCTTGAGTAGTCATGGCTTGAGCCATTTGAGCAAGAATAGCTCTCATCTGAGCCTCTGTCATAGGTGGAGGGTAAACTGGAGCCTGATCATCAGCAGCGATCTCTTCAAGAGGAGGAACTGGATCATCACGAGGATGGATTCCCGCAGCAGTAATTTCCTCCTCAAGTCTTCTGGCTGTATTACTTGTAGTATTCATCTCCTATAACCAAACCGAAAGGTTTAGGTGAAAGCATGTATAAAGTACATACTAGAGCCACGATATGGATTTCTAAATATGAGAGTGATTCCTAAGCATCAAATAAGTTCCTATTCATAAGTGTGGCGCGCTTCACAATTATGAATACAAACATATATAGCGTGGTTGAGAGAGATGTTAACATCAAGGATATTCAACCTCATGCTATGATACCAAGTTTGTCATATCCGGGTTTACCCCCTAGACATAACCGGCATCGTCGTCCTCTTCGAGGACTAAGACAAGCCTCTTAGCCTCGTCCTAGCATTCATCGATTAAAATGTGAAAGAATTTAAAACTTTTTATCCATATCTACTCAGAGGTTTACATAGACCTATACATACACATAATCGTATTTGTATCAAGTATACATAGACTTGTTCATATACGAAGATTACATAGCCTTCTACTTTTATTTCACCCATTTATAAAGTAAAAGACATAATAGTCATAAAAGTCGTCTCATCTTATAAACCATCTATCAAATACAATAAATCTTGGGCATAGCCCTACATCAATACAAGAAGCCACATATAGGTTATATACAACATCGTCTCAAACGAGTAATAGAGTCAATACAGAATTATAGTAACTGAGTAACATAGGAGTAGGATGTCGGCAACGCCCTCGGAAGAGTGAGGACCTACCACTTGGATGATAAGATATCCAAGTCTTCCTTTCAAGCTCCTCGAAGCAGATTCAACGACCGGAAGCTAAAATGTTTGGGGAAAGGGAAAGGAATGGGGTTAGTACTCCACATGTACTAAGTATGGAACCATATATACAATTACCATTCAAATATAATTAGAAAAGGACATTTAAGAAAAATCATTATAAAACATGTATACGAGTGAAGCATAGAAAAGTAAAGCATACTAACTATAATATGCATGAAGTCACAAGTGCAATGATCAAGTAAATTCCCATGTCTCTTACTTAATCAAGTAACCTACCAAGACCACAATTTGCAATTAACCTTACCTACCTTACTCTCCCATTTAATGAAACATTCTTCTTCAACCAAAAGTAATAACCTTGTACTCATAAGCATGTTATTTAACGTACAAAGTCATTTACATTATATCACTACCTTACATGCATAATATTGACCTCTCAAAGCCCCTATCAAGGCAAAATAGTGCAAGGCGTAGGTAGAGTCCCATACCCCTACCTAAGCTATAGCCAAAACCCTCAAGTTACTTCAATTAGTCTATATCTTATTCATTCATTTTAGTTTAGGGAACTCTTGCCTTAACTGACATAGACCACATGAGCTAATGTGGAATACGGTGTCATGAAACCTTACACCGATGAGAGGTGGTATACCGGCCAAAGTAGACCTAACATAAACATAGCTATCTAGGTGGATCCACTAGCTAGTATCCTATGGTGGCAACATAGTTCAAGAACTAAGAGATAGGTATTCCCTCTACATATATTTTGGTAATCGGGGCCACATCTCATGGGAATCATTAGGTGAGTATCCCTCAAAGGGGAGTCCATATCCAATATGGAACTATAGGGTAAGACTTCCTCTAAGGAAAGCCATCACCTCCCATTGTCAAGTTCACTCGGTGCTAAGCTAAGTCCCCATTATACAAAAGTCTTTACACTTATTAATCATCTCAACTTAGTTAGATAATAGGGTCAAGCCCTTGTACATTCATCATCATAATAGGGCACATCTTTACTTAACAACTTCCCTATATCATGTACTCCTAGGCAACCTCACAACCAACCTAAACATTTCAATTCAATCATCACACCAACCTATCACCTTAAGCAAGGTATACTTCAACACAACATTATCACTTGATAACAATTAATCACAATTTGAAGTAAGGATTAGGACAATCAAGACTTACCAATACTTCTCCATAGTTCACCAATAAGGGCCTTACCAATCAACCCATAGATCAACCCAATTTGGGTCATCATACCAATGTAATTCAATAGTCAACATAAGAACTAATTTAAGAGAAAGCACTATACCATAATGCAATACTAAATCTAAGCTTGGTAACATGATATCAAAGTCTATATTCTTACCCTAGGTTTAATACTCAAGAAATAGGCATGAAGAACTTCCATTCATTACAATATATTCATGATCAATGCAATAGCAACCATTAAAGATGATTTAAACAATAATTAGATCAATTACATCATTCCAACCCAAGTTCATATCAATCTCATACCTAAGGTTAAGGGTTAGGGGTCATCACCCACAATCTATACCAAACTACAACAATTCATCATAATCAAGTTAGAATACAGGATTATTTACTCATTATAACCCAAATAATACATGAACAACTCAATTTTTAACATCAAATTCGAAATTGAATGAAACCCATATGAAACTCAACTTTTTGGAAAATCTTTGAAGGAGCCCTTTGAGGAAAGAATCTCAAAGGTGAATTAGATACCATACCTTAAGGTTTGATGACGTTTTGATTGTGATTTTGTGCTAAACCATCCCCCAATGATCCTCCAAAGCTATCCTCCAATGGAGTCTTCCAATAGTGAGAGAAAGTAGAGAGAAGGAAGAGAGTTTGTTTAGAGAATTGTGTTTAGGCTAATGAGGGTAGGGGTATTTATAGGGGGCTTAAGTCAACTTAATTAGTCTTACCTTAACCCCTAATTACCCCTAAGAAACTTAATAAAATAATTAAACTAAAGCTTAATTTTCCGAAACAGAACAGGTCCCCACCGACGGAACCCCGTCGACGGTTCGTCGTGGACGTGACGGACAACCCTCCCTCCGTCCTGCACGTCCGTCGCGATTGTCAGAGACTTGTGAAGACTAAGGGAGGGACGACGGTAGCCATGACGGCCCATCATGCCCGTGACGCCCCGTCGTGCCATCCGTCGAGGCACACTACCAGGCAGTGCTACACCTTTCTACCTCGAGGGTCCTCTTCGGGGCCCTTGGTTGGTCCTTAGGGAGTCGTACCCTAAATTTATAATCATGAAAACATCCCTCACTATGTGTTACACATATTGTTACAAACATTTTACTCAATTTACGACTCTTTAACTTGGTCAAACTAAAAGAACACTCTAGCCCTTTCATGAACCAACTTTCCGGACGTCATGGACCTTTTGTTTCTTGAACGTTTTGGTTCCAAAACACTTTAACGACTCTCTAAATGCCTAATTTGGCTAGTAACAATGGTTTAGACCTTTAAGGAGACTGTTTAAATCTTACCACATGACTTTGGCATTTCAAAATGTTACAATATTAATTATGTAGGCCTACAAAAATTCAACCAAACATGGTATAAGTTATGTTGACTTTTATACCTAATAAAATACACCGACCAAACATAATAAAGTTAGTGCAACATTTTATACAAGAATAAGATGTCTCTTTTAAAATAACCAAACTACCCCTTAGGTTGAATTAAGGTTGATCCAACAATGATGTGCTTTTATTAACTTTGTATATCATGAACAGAGACATTGTGTAGTAGCATTTATCTTTCATTTGTTTACCCTATTATTTTTATATTTGTTCTATGTTAATATGTATCCTAAAAGATACATAGCTAAAGCTACTCTACTATTGGATTTTATTGTAGGGCGACATGAATCCTCCAATATTTAAGAAGTCCAAAATGGGATCAAGTTCAAAGAATTGTAAGCAATCATTCCTTCAACCTTGTGCTTTAGGCAGGGGAAGAGGGCAAAATATCAAATCGATGGGCTCTGTAAGAGTAACCGCTGAAAAGAGAAATTTTATTGATTAAACAAGCATAGTGCTAGATACTCGGAGAGACAAATTACGTATTCTAAATTATTTTCTCAAGCTATAGATATGTACTGTTAGGCGATTATGTCTTATTTTCTCAAGCTACAGATATTTGTACATTGAGTTTTCTTACGTAAGCAAATAATATCATTTCCAAATAGTAATGTGGATTTCTATTTTTTCCCTGCTCTATGCTCTAGAATAGTTCTGAATGATGTTTTGTATAAGTTGATTCCAGCTCTAAATTTAGGATAGTGTAGTTTCAGAGTAATTTTGAATAGGTTCCACTTGATGATTGTGTTGGATTTAATGTATTCCCACATTGATGTTTAGTATTTCAATATGATCTCTTAGTTTCTCAAGAAGTCTTTTAGGATTTTGTAATACATGTATCTAGTAATTTGTGATATATGTATCTAGTTAATTATGCAAGACTTTTTGTTTTCTATTTTAAGTAGTACAAATAGTGATGTAATTGACGATTATAATAATCTCAAGTGACCTTAAGTAGCCTATATAAAACTTGAGCATTCTCTAAAGATAGTATTCTCTTTCTATATTTCTTACCAATTGGTAACACAACAGGTTTCATTCTTAATCTAGGGTTAGGTGAAGAAAAAATATGGCATCCTAAGCAAATGAAGGTGTTGATTCTTAAATTGTTCTTACTCAATTTTTTTATGGAACAAATTTTGAATATTGGAAGATAAGAATGAGAATACATCTAAAAGCTGAAGGTTTGTGCACTATTGTTGTAAATTGTATGAAGAGCCACAAAACGATGGTGAACATCCAGTAGCAGAGATGAAAAATCTTGAGGCTAAGTACTTTCAAGATGCAAAAGCCTTGAGCAAATCCAAATGAGAGTCTCAAGAGAATATTTTGCAAAAATTGCTACTTGTGAGACTGCAACGCAAGCTTGGGAGTCTTTTGAAATTGAAGTGTATGGTGATTAAAAGGTACGCATTATGAATCTTCAAACTCTTAGAAGTGAGTTCCAAAACACGAAGATGATAGAATTTGAAAAAATAAATGAATATGTTAATAAAATGAGAAATCATACTGATATAATTTCTAACCAATATGTTCTGGAAAAGATTCTAATTGGTGTCACATAAAAGTATGAGTACATTGTTGCTATCATTGAGGAGACGAATGATTTTTTTAAGCTTTCTATCAAAGATCTAGTCGGATCATTTTGTGCACATGAGAATAGAAGGTCTTGTCGTGAAGATTAACCCAAAGAGATGGCTTTCCAGTCCAGAATAAATGACAATTCTTAAAATTTCTCAAAAAACCAATTGAAGAAGAATTACAAGCCAAAAAAGAAGCACGATCATGATGGTTCTTCCAAGAACGTTGAAGAAAAAGGTGATAAAAACTCTAGTCTTTTTTGAAAAGTTTGCAAAAAGACTAATCAGACTGCAGAAATATATTGGAAAAACACAAACCCCAATGTAACTTTTTAAAAATGTTTGGCCACATTGAGAAGGATTGCTGGCACAAGAAACGGGAGAAAGAAACTTTTTGTGAAAAACAAGAGGAAGAAAGAGAAGAAAAACCTTTTCTTTGCTTCTAAATTTGATGCTTCAAAAAGGAACAATGAATGGTATGTTGATAGTGGTTGTAGTAATCATATGGCTGGAGATGAAAAGTCTTTCCTCTCAATTATAATAGAATCCCTACTAAAGTTAGAATGGGGAATGGTGCCTTAATTGATACAAAAGGTAAATGTACCATTTCGATTAACATGAAAGGAAGCGGTAAGCAAATTCATGATTTTCTTTATTTTCGTGACTTTGAAGAAAATTTGCTTAGTGTTGGTCAACTCATGGAAAATGGTTATTCTCTTGAATTTAGAGATAATTATTGCAAGATTTATGATAAAATTGAGCCAAATTAAGTAATTGTTGAAGAATAGATGATAAACAGAAAATTTCTTTTACAATGCATTCAAAAATGAACTGGTAGATAATCCATAGCTTTGACACGAAAAATTTTGTCACTTGAATTTTCATAGTTTGAAGTTTCTCAAACAAAAATACATGGTGCAAGACCTTTCTGAGTTACATACTAATAATATGGTAGATAATAATTCTATCATATCATTAGATGTGTCAAATCAAGAAGAGAATGAGGAAGAAGAAGATGTCCCTCAAGGAGGAGAAATCTCGAATTCAGATGATGAAGAACAACTTACAAGAGGAATAAAAATTTTGAATGACATTTATCAAAGATGAAACTTTGCCAGTGTTAAGAAACAAAATTATGAGAAGGCAATAAAGAATGGTATTAGGAAGAAAGCCTTAGCGAAAGTAATTCGGAAGATTGAGAAAAATAATACTTGGTTGTCACGACTGGAATCTAGATCCCAGACGAGACCGGCGTCCTTGACCTCTCAGAGGTCGCAGACAAGCCTACTTACGTCATTCTTACTTTACATAGGTTAATTTTTTAGCGGAAAATTTGAAACTTTTTGTTTCTAAACACTGCTTACTAAACATTTCTAATACATTCTTAATTTGTTCAACATCAACCATCTAATCATTAAGAGATAATCAAATAAAAGGAATAGTTCAATAAACATAATTGTATAATTGCCAAAATTGCACCAATACATAGTCTGAATAAAATAAGTAAGAAATGCTAGTGGAACATGCTCCACTAGCTCAACTCCTAAACTAAGCTA
Organism: Solanum sitiens; assembly: GCA_016801875.1. Classification (NCBI taxonomy): domain Eukaryota; kingdom Viridiplantae; phylum Streptophyta; class Magnoliopsida; order Solanales; family Solanaceae; genus Solanum; species Solanum sitiens. The sequence continues at coordinate 252,122 of JABWTJ010000482.1, read as the reverse complement.
CAACATAAAACAGTAGCATCCTCGAAAGCATGAGGACCTACCAAAACCGGATGAATGTTGGACGTCCGGATAACTACAGCGATGATCCTGTAGCTCTACCGTCCACCTGTGCCTGCACCTAAATTAGTAGAGTTTGTATAGGGTTAGTACACACTTGTACTAAGTATGGGTATATGCAAGCACACACCAAGGACATGCATGAGAAAGAATAGCTCTTTCCTAACAACATGATTTTTGGAAGTCAAGTCAGTGGACTTGCCAAATTGAGATTTGGAAAGTTTCCTAATTTGGATTAGGAAAGTAAATGATCTTTCCAAATTTGGATTAGGAAAGTCAGTGAGCTTTCCAGATTGGAATAGGAAAGTTATGCCATGAGAATAACATACATCATCATACTTTTCACATTTGCACACAACACATAACATTTACACATAGCACACATCATATAGCATACAGTACATTTTGCATGTAGCACATAACTTCGTTCATATCATTCATTCATATGCCATGTGACCTTGGAATCATGGACTTGACATTAAGACATCCCAGAAATGAGGGCTCAACATATGTGACCTCAACTAGGGAGTCTTAATTAGCAAACACAGAGTCTGCTTCATTCATTCATACGTACTTCATTTCATTTCGTTCATAGTCTAGTGTAACCACCGGTTATACCTAGGATGTAGTTTAAGACTTTCATTAGGTTCGTTGTGCAATGACTAGGAATGACCTAATGTCATTACTTGAATCTAACTCACCTTTGATTATCCTATCCTAACACCTTTGGTATCATTCATTTCATTATGTGCATCATTTGAGGCTGGCCTCATTCATTCATTGGGAACTTTAACTTTAACCGACATAGATCATGTGAGTATCATGAAATCCAGTGTCTCCCCCACACCGAAAAGAGGTAGAATCACCGGCCAAAGTGATCCAATAACATGCTAGCGTACATGGGAATTTAACCCCGCCAGATCCCTATATTGGCAGTATAGGTTCGAAGACTAGGAGATATAAGGAGACCCATACCCGGCAAGCCGGACGGTCTCATCTCATGAGAGTTACGTGAACCTCCGCCCTTCCCGAAAGAAGGCATCACCGCTCATAGCTAGTCTATCGGTGCTTAGTATAAAGTTCCATTTCATTCATGTCATACGTCATGGAAGCTGACTTCTAGTATGAGGACATCATAGCTCATTAGATGATTTCTGATCTCATCATTCGTATTAAGTGTGTTAAGCTCAATACTCTCATTAGAGTGTTCATAAAGACTGGTCTCTTCATTATCTTACACTCTCATAGGTGAATACATGTTAGTAACATTTACTTAGCCTCATTTGAGATTACTCTCCTCATTTACATTAGCCTCATATCATGTTGTCACCACATTCATCATCATTTGCACCTTTGTTTTTCTTAGTTATTCACCTCTTATTACGTGAATGTTCATTTCGTCATATGCCAATACACTTTACCATTTGGTGTGTCTCACACCCTTACTTAACCCCTCTATGGTTCATCATTTCATGTCATACATCTTAGGTTCACTTACTTTTGAACGTATGTTAGACTTATGAGTCAATACTCACAAGCCATGAGGCTTCATTCATAGTTCATTAAATGATTATTACATTCCTAAGATTATGTAGTACAAGACTTATGTATCTTGTATGTATGCCAAGATCTTGATTTTGATCTAAGTAGGTGGCATTATTCTTGGATATGTCGTTCACGTATGACTTATGCATCAATACGGAAGTTTGGGCAAGGAAACCCAAGTCTTGAATCAATTGGATATCATTTACATTATTAATTGATTTTATTCTAATATTCATAACATTTTAACTCTAAGTCAATTCACAATATTAACATTGAAGGATTATTTTTCTATTTAACTATTTCCTTGTATTGGCCGATGGGTTGTGGGTTCAAGCCGCCCCCCCCCCAACCCCATTTTCATTTTCCCTTTATTGTTTCGGTCCATGTGGGACATTGGGACCCGAGGTCGAGTCCCCTCAGCCACACCTAATTCTTTTTATTTTCTTTCCCCTTCCGTTCGCTTAAGGCCGAGAGGTTGTGGGTTCGAACCCCCACAACCTCTTTATTTTATTCTCCCTTTTAAGAGTTGACTGTTTGAGTTGACTGTGAGGTTGTGGGGTCGAATCCCCACAGCCTCATTTCATTTTTATTTTTATCTCCCCCCATCCGCATAGAGGTCGTGGGTTCGATTCCCACCCCTCTCATTTCTTATTTTTCACACTTATTTTTCCCAGCCATGACACGGTTCGAATCACCCTTACCATATAATTTTTTTCTTCTTTAATTTTGGGGGATTTTAGCGGGGTGAGGTCTCAGGTTCGATCCTCAATGACCTCACCTATTATTCTTTATTTTTCTTATCATTTTATACAACTTAATTTTGCAGAGATATGTCAACATAGTGTTGGAAATTTAAGGTAAACTCTTTGCTCATTTTTATCTCCCTTTATTCGTGAATTTATAGAGTAATACATAGTTCATTTGATACGTTCTTTAATACATTCTTTCACGAATTATTAGTCAAGATGTTTACTCCTCAATTCAGCCACACTTCATGTCACATGAATATCACAATTTACTTCAATTGGTGTACATAAAACAACAAACATAACATTAACAAATTCAAGCCTCTAGGCCGAGACTCAAGACATGTCATACATTTTTCTTAATTTCGAACACACACATGGTTTGTCTTTTCATAAATTAACGTACATCTAACACATTAACATTCAGGACAAACATCACATAATCCTAAGTCTACCAGCATTCATACCAACCTACAAATTCGTTATGAGCTAATGACAGGGACATACAACGGGGAAGACAACCTTAGTTTTGAGCCGAATATTCTGAGTCCTAGGGGTCTCTTGGGAAAGGGACCAAGAGTAAGAAGACCCATACCTTTGTTTTCTTGTTAAATATCCAGAATGCTGCCCAAGAACCTCTCCAAAAATCAGTCCAAACACCCACACTCACACCTTACCCGACTAGCGTAGTATGTTTTGCTTAACGTTACCGAATTGCTTTCTCTTTTGTGTTTTGCGTGTTAATCCTTCAAGCATGAAGGACTTTTGTTATCTTTCTGACTTTTCTCACGTTTGCAGCCAGAGAGGGTGTTAGAATGGGAGAGATTAACGTGTAAGAGAGAGTGGGGAATGGGAGATAGTGGTCTAGTAGAAATAGGATTTGTTGGTAGGACTTAGTCAACTTAAATAAATAATTAAAATTAATAAAAATTTGGTTTCTTTTTCCTAATCAGCTAATATTAATTATTTATTAAAAATTAAATTAACAAATTAAAATAAGAGCAAGTTAAATCTTGCTTCTAGTGGGGCTCGAACCCGAGTGACCCCATATGCGAAGAATTGGTCAATTCGGGTTGCCCCACCCGAAATGCTTTAAATAAATAAATTAATTTAGTAATTAATTTGTTCCTCAGGGTAATTACAATATTACCCTAGGCTTGAAAAAGACCATTTTACCCTTGGACCCTCAAAATTTAAGATTTCTTCTTTTGAGTCCGGTAAAAACTCTTTCGATTAAATCTTCGTTTTTGCGTGCCTCACATGGTTGGTTCCAACCTTTCCAAGCTCAATTAACTCCCCAAGTTAGTTGGCTTGGTCGTAGTAAGGGTTCTGAGGTCTGGTTCTACGCGTATCAATACGTGTGGACCTTGGTCTAATCACAAGCATTCTTGAAAAACATAAGTCTTGATCCTATTCATTTTTAGGTTGTTACATTATCCCCCCCTTAGGAACATTCGTCCCCGAATGACACTACTACTTCATGTTGTAATGCCAGTCAGATCATAATTTAAGCACTATACACAGTCAATCAATAACAACAAAATACGGGGAGGTAAGGAAGCATAGGTTTAAGAGTATAAAGTCTAACCTCAAGAGCTGAACAGGTGAGGGTAGCGGGCCTTCATGTTGGCCTCAGCTTCCCACGTAGCACCCTCAACAAGATGATTTCTCCACAATACTTTCACTGTGGCAATCTCCTTGTTCCTCAGCCGCTTGACCTGTCTGTCTAAGATCTCGACCGGTACCTCCTCATAAGACAAGTATTCATCAACCCCCAAACCTTCAACAGGTAAGATTGATGCTGGATCATCTAGGCATTTCTTCAACATAGATACGTGAAAGACTGGATGGACAGAAGCTAACTCTGCGGGCAATGCCAACTCATAGGCCACCTTACCCACACGCTGTAGGATCTCATATGGCCCAACATATCTCAGACTCAGCTTCCCTTTCCTACCAAATCTCATCACCCCTTTCATAGGTGATATTTTTAAGTAAACCTGGTCACCAACATCAAACTCTAAGGGCTGTTTTCTGTTATCAGCATATGACTTCTGCCGACTGTACGCAGTAGTCAACCTGTCCCTAATCATTCTGACCTTCTCTAAGGCCTCATGAATGATCTCCGGCCCCAAAATGGATGACTCTCCAACCTCGAACCACCCAACTGGAGATCTACACCTCCTACCATACAGTGCCTCAAACGGTGCCAACCCAATGCTGGAGTGATAGCTATTATTATATGAGAACTCTATCAAAGGCAGATGGTCATCCCAGTTACCTATGAAGTCAATCACACACGCCCTCAACATATCCTCCAATCTCTGTATGGTGCACTCTGCCTGCCCATCTGTCTGAGGGTGGAAGGCAGTGCTAAGCTTCACCTGCGTCCAAGCTCTTCTGGAAAGATCTCCAGAAATGAGAAGTAAACTGAGCTCCTCTGTCTGAAATAATAGACAAGGGAATCCCATGCTATCTCACAATCTCATCAATGTAGAGCCTCACATAATCCTCATCTCTGTAAGTAGACTTCATAGGGATAAAGTGGGCAGACTTAGTCAATCTATCCACAATAACCCATATAGAGTCATGCTGCCTCCTAGTCCTCGGAAGCCTAACCACGAAGTCCATATTAATGGCCTCCCATTTCCATGTCGGAACCTCAATAATCTGAGTCAGACCACCAGGCTTAAGATGCTCTGCCTTAACCTGCTGATAATTAGGACACTTGGCCACATATTCTGCAATGTCCTTCTTCATGCCATCCCACCAATAAATCTGCTTGAGATCATGATACATCTTGGTGGAACCTGGATGTATAGAATATCTGGAACGCCTCTGCAACAATCCTAGTCCGCAAATCATCCACATCTGGCACACACAGCCTGTCCTGATACCTAAGTATGCCATCACCTCCCAAAGCGAAAGACTCATTCATCTTCATCAGCACTGAGTCCTTCAGCTCCATCAACACGGGATCTAGATGCTGACCCTGCTTGACTTGAACTACCAAGGATGATTCAGAACTAGGATGAACTGAAACATCCCCACTAGTGGAGTCAACTTAACGCACACCCAGTCTGTGTACATCTTTTACCAGCTCCCTCTTCTCATCCTCAACGTGAGCTGTACTTCCCATGCTCATCCTGCTCAAAGCATCAGCTACAACATTAGCCTTACCTGGATGATAGTGCACATTCATGTCATAATCCTTCAACAGCTCCAACCATCTCAGCTGACGTAGATTCAACTCCCTCTGTGTGAACACGTACTGGAGACTTTTATGGTCTGTGAACACATCTACATGCACTCCATACAGATAATGCCTCCACAGCTTCAGTGAAAATACCACAGCTGCCAACTCCAGGTCATGAGTGGTATAATTCTTCTCATGAACCTTGAGTTGTCTAGATGCATAGGCTATCACCTTACCAACCTGCATAAGAACACAACCCAAACCAACACTAGATGCATCACAATAAACAGTGTAATTCTCACCACACTTAGGCAAAGTAAGCATCGGGGCTGAAGTGAGTCTGTCCTTGAGCTCCTGGAAACTCTTCTCACAGGTCTCCGTCCATTCAAACTTGGCTTTCTTCTTAGTCAAAGCTGTCAATGGGGCAGCAATAGAAGAAAAGCCCTCCACAAACCTGCGGTAGTAACCAGCCAATCCCAAAAAGCTACGGATGTCAGTAGGAGTAAGAGGTTTTGGCCAGTTCTTCACGGCCTCCGTCTTCCTGGGATCCACCTCCATGCCCTGATCAGACACAACATGACCCAGGAAGGTCACTGATCTCAGCCAGAATTCACATTTGCTGAATTTGGCATACAACTGATGCTGTCTAAGTACCTGCAAGGTTAGTCTCAAATGTTGTTCATGCTCTTTCTTGGTCTTAGAGTAGATGAGAATGTCATTAATGAATACTATGACAAAAGAGTCAAGGTATTCACGGAAGACCGTGTTCATGAGGTCCATAAATGCAGCAGGTGCATTCGTGAGACCAAATGATATGACTAAAAACTCATAGTGACCATAGCGGGTACGAAAGGCTGTCTTTGGGATATCTCCATCCCTAACCCTAAGCTGATGATACCTTGAACGAAGATCAATCTTAGAGAAGAAACTAGACCCTTGGATTTGGTCAAACAGATCATCTATTCTGGGGAGTGGATACTTATTCTTTATAGTGACTTTGTTGAGCTGCCGATAATCGATACACATTCTAAGGGTTCCATCTTTCTTCTTTACAAACAACACTGGAGCGCCCCAAGGGGATATGCTCGGTTGAATGAAACCCTTGTCAGTGAGATCTTTTAACTGCAGCTTCAACTCTTTGAGTTCAGCTGGAGCCATTCTATAAGGAAGAATTGAGATTGGTTTAGTATCGGGCTCTAAATCGATACCAAAGTCAATCTCTCGAAGGGGAGGAACTCCAGGTAAATCATCAGGAAACACATCTAAGAACTCATTCACTACAGGTACTGAGTCTATGGAAGGAATGTCATGATCTAAATCATTATCACAAGATGACACAATAACCCCTTGGACATCATTTTATTGGCCTTAAGGTTAGAAATCAAGGGGTTAGGACGACTCGAATTGTACCCCTCCAAGACTAACTCTTCTTCATTAGGAAAGCGAAATCTCACCACTCTACTACGACAGTCCAAGCAAGCATAACAACTGTGAAGCCAATCCATGCCAAGAATAACATCAAAATCATGCATGGGTAACTCAACCAGGTTTGCACACATAGTTTTTACCACTCACAACTATTGGGCTCTTTGTATACTCTATCAGTTCTTACATTCTCTCCTAAAGGTGTACTAACCACTATAGGATCATGTAGAACTTCAGGCAATACCTCAAAAGTAAGAGCAAGCAGAGGAGTTACAAAGGAAAGTGTAGACCCTGGATCAAGTAAAGTATAAACAGAAGTTGAGAACACTTGCAGCATACCTGTGACCACATCAGCGCACTTCTCCTGCTCCTCTCTGCCCTTCAGGGCATAGAACCTGTTCCTCTTAGGAGGCTCGGCTGCTGCTACACCCTGTGGATTAGGCCTAGGCTGAGTATTACCTCCAGCCTGACCTCTGTTCTGTGGATAGTCTCTGACCATGTGTCTACTCTTACCACAACCGAAGCAGGCATTAGTGACTTGTCTGCACTCTCCACTGTGAGCTCGGCCACACTTAGCACAATTCTTCTTAGTACGCTGCATCTCACCTCCATTTCCCTTCTTGGGCTCAGGTCTGCCTCCTTTAGGTGTAGCACTCCTCTGAGGATTAGAATTCCCTGAACTCTGTTGCCCCTTTTTGAACCTTAGCTACTAACGGACGCCAAAATTATTCCTGTGGCCTCCATGACTGGGTCCTGCCTGATCTTTAGGCCTAGGCCTCCTAGCATCATGAACACCTCTCTTTCGGCGGCTGACCTCTACCTGCTGGACATGCACCATCAACCTAGAAAGATCCATATTATCATGGAGCATAGCAGATCGACACTCCTCCTCGAGGTCTCCATTGATTCCTGTGAGGAACCTGCTCATCTCATCCCTGCTGTTAGAAACCAGGGAAGTAGCATACCTGGGAGATTTCAACAAGGTTCAGTATTATTCTTATTCTTGCTATTAAATACTCAGGGAAAAAACAACATACCTTGACATCTTAACAAACTTCAGGGAATACTCCCTGACTGTCATGGAGCCTTGTTTGAGGTTGATGAATTCCTCAACCTTGGCCTCCCTCATCTCCCTGGGAAAGAATCTCTCCAGAAATGTTGTCTTGAACAGATCCCATGTGACTGGTACTCCAACTAAGACACGGCTATCTTGCCACATCTTGCACCAAGTATGTGTAACATCCTTGAGCTGATAGGAAGCTAGCTCAGCCTTCTCAATATCAGTGGCCCCCATAGCCACCAGGATCTTATGCACCTCATCTACAAACTCTTAAGGATCGTCCAATGTCTTAACCCCTGTGAAAATGGGAGGATTCATCCTCGTGAAATCCCTCAGTCTGTCAGCCATGCTACGGACCGGTGGGTTCTCCCTCTGAACATCCTGTCTGTTGACCTGGGCAGTCATAGCCTGGGCCTGCATAGTAATGGCCTGTGCCATTTGGGCCAAGATGCCCGCACCTCAGCATCAGTCAACCCAGCTGGGTTAACTGGCATGGCCACTCCTTCAGCTGGAGCCTAGGGTAGACCCTGATTACCTCCAGCAGCTGCTCCTCCTCTCCTCTGACCATTTCCTCTCCTAGTGTTCATTTTCTGGAAAAACAAAAAGTATTGATGTTAGACACGCTCATAACACCAAAAATTCATACATTCAGAAAAGCACGATAAGATTAGAAGAAGGGAAACTTTCCTACGCATCATGCAGTCTCTAATCTAGGATAGTGGTGCACTTCACCACCATGACTTAGAAACTACTCAATGTGGTTGATGTGAACTTATTATTTTCGTAATTTAACCTAGTGCTGTGATACCAACTTTGTCACGACTGGAATCTAGACCCCAGACGAGACCGGCATCGTTGACCTCTCAGAGGTCGCAGACAAGCCTACTTACGTCATTCTTACTTTACATAGGTTAATTTTTTAGCGGAAAATTTGAAACTTTTTGTTTCTAAACATTGCTTACTAAACATTTCTAATACATTCGTAATTTGTTCAACATCAACCATCTAATCATTAAGAGATAATCAAATGAAAGGAATAGTTCAATAAACATAATTGTATAATTGACAAAATGGCACCAATACATAGTCTGAATAAAATAAGAAAGAAACGCTAGTGGAACATGCTCCACTAGCTCAACTTCTAAACTAAGATAGAACATAAAACAGTAGCATCCTCGAAAGCATGAGGACCTACCAAAACCAGATGAATGCTGGACGTATGGATAACTACAGCGATGATCCTGTAGCTCTACCGTCCACCTGTGCCTGCACCTAAAATAGTAGAGTTTGTATAGGGTTAGTACACACTTGTACTAAGTGTGGGTATATGCAAGCATACACCAAGGACATGCATGAGAAAGAATAGCTCTTTCCTAATAACATGATTTTTGGAAGTCAAGTCAGTGGACTTGCCAAATTGAGATTTGGAAAGTTTCCTAATTTGGATTAGGAAAGTAAATGATCTTTCTAAATTTGGATTAGGAAAGTCAGTGAGCTTTCCAGATTGGAATAGGAAAGTTATGCCATGAGAATAACATATATCATCATACTTTTCACATTTGCACACAACACATAACATTTACACATAGCACACATCATATAGCATACAGTACATTTTGCATGTAGCACATAACTTCGTTCATATCATTCATTCATATGCCATGAGACCTTGGAATCATGGACTTGACATTAAGACATCCCAGAAATGAGGGCTCAACATATGGGACCTCAACTAGGGAGTCTTCATTAGCAACACACAGTCTGCTTCATTCATTCATACGTACTTCATTTCATTTCGTTCATAGTCCAGTGTAACCACCGGTTATACCTAGGATGTAGTTTAAGACTTTCATTAGGTTCGTTGTGCAATGACCAAGAATGACCTAATGTCATTACTTGAATCTAACTCACCTTTGATTATCATATCCTAACACCTTTGGTATCATTCATTTCATTATGTGCATCATTTAAGGCTGTCCTCATTCATTCATTGGGAACTTTAACTTTAACCGACATAGATCATGTGAGCATCATGAAATCCAGTGTCTCCCCCACACAGAAAAGAGGTGGAATCACCGGCCAAACTGATCCAATAACATGCTAGCGTACATGGGAATTTAACCCCGCCAGATCCCTATATTGGCAGTATAGGTTCGAAGACTAGGAGATATAAGGAGACCCATACCCGGCAAGCCGGACGGTCTCATCTCATGAGAGTTACGTGAACCTCCGCCCTTCCCGAAAGAAGGCATCACCGCTCATAGCTAGTCTATCGGTGCTTAGTATAAAGTTCCATTTCATTCATGTCATACGTCATGGAAGCTGACTTCTAGTATGAGGACATCATAGCTCATTAGATGATTTCTCATCTCATCATTCGTATTAAGTGTGTTAAGCTCAATACTCTCATTAGAGTGTTCATAAAGACTGGTCTCTTCATTATCTTACACTCTCATAGGTGAATACATGTTAGTAACATCTACTTAGCCTCATTTGAGATTACTCTCCTCATTTACATTAGCCTCATATCATGTTGTCACCACATTCATCATCATTTGCACCTTTGTTTTTCTTAGTTATTCACCTCTTATTACGTGAATGTTCATTTCGTCATATGCCAATACACTTGGCCATTTGGTGTGTCTCACACCCTTACTTAACCCCTCTATGGTTCATCATTTCATGTCATACATCTTAGGTTCACTTACTTTTGAACGTATGTTAGACTTATGAGTCTATACTCACAAGCCATGAGGCTTCATTCATAGTTCGTTAAATGATTCTTACATTCCTAAGATTATGTAGTACATGACTTATGTATCCTGTATGTATGCCAAGATCTTGATTTTGATCTAAGTAGGTGGCATTATTCTTGGATATTTCGTTCACGTATGACTTATGCATCAATACGGAAGTTTGGGCAAGGAAACCCAAGTCTTGAATCAATTGGGTATCATTTACATTATTAATTGATTTTATTCTAATATTCATAACATTTTAACTTTAAGTCAATTCACAATATTAACATTGAAGGATTATTTTTCTATTTAACTATTTCCTTGTATTGGCCGATGGGTTGTGGGTTCTAGCCCCCCCCCCCCCAACCCCATTTTCATTTTCCCTTTATTGTTTCGGTCCATGTGGGACATTGGGACCCGAGGTCGAGTCCCCTCAGTCACACCTAATTCTTTTTATTTTCTTTCCCCTTCCGTTCGCTTAAGGCCGAGAGGTTGTGGGTTCGAACCCCCACAACCTCTTTATTTTATTCTCCCTTTTAAGAGTTGACTGTTTGAGTTGACTGTGAGGTTGTGTGGTTGAATCCCCACAGCCTCATTTCATTTTTATTTTTATCTCCCCCCATCCGCGTAGAGGTCGTGGGTTCGATTCCCACGCCTCTCATATTTTTATTTTTTTCCTTTTCTTTCGATTCTAACCGAGAGGGTGTGGGTTCGAATCCCACCCCTCTCATTTGTTATTTTTCACACTTATTTTTCCCAGCCATGACACGGTTCGAATCCCCCTCACCATATAATTTTTTTCTTCTTTAATTTTGGGGGATTTTAGCGGGGTGAGGTCTCGGGTTCGACCCTCACTGACCTCACCTATTATTCTTTATTTTTCTTATCATTTTATACAACTTAATTTGGCAGAGATATGTCAACATAGTGCTGGAAATTTAAGGTAAACTCTTTGCTCATTTTTATCTCCCTTTATTCATGAATTTATAGAGCAATACATAGTTCATTTGATACGTTCTTTAATACATTCTTTCACGAATTATTAGTCAAGATGTTTACTCCTCAAATCAGCCACACTTCATGTCACATGAATATCACAATTTACTTCAATTGGTGTACATAAAACAACAAACATAACATTAACAAATTCAAGCCTCTAGGCCGAGACTCAAGACATGTCATACATTTTTCTTAATTTCGAACACACACATGGTTTGTCTTTTCATAAATTAACGTACATCCAACACATTAACATTCAGTACAAACATCACATAATCCTAAGTCTACCAGCATTCATACCAACCTACAAATTCGTTGGGAGCTAATGACAGGGACATGCAACGGGGAAGACAACCTTAGTTTTGAGCCGAATATTTTGAGTCCTAGGGGTCTCTTGGGAAAGGTACCAAGAGTAAGAAGACCCATACCTTTGTTTTCTTGTTAAATCTCCAGAATGCTGCCCAAGAACCTCTCCAAAAATTATTCCAAACACCCACACTCACACCTTACCCGACTAGCGTAGTATGTTTTGCTTAACGTTACCGAATTGCTTTCTCTTTTTTGTTTTGCGTGTGAATCCTTCAAGCATGAAGGACTTTTGTTATCTTTCTGACTTTTCTCACGTTTGCAGCCAGAGAGGGTGTGAGAATGGGAGAGATTAACGTGTAAGAGAGAGTGGGGGATGGGAGATAGTGGTCTAGTAGAAATAGGATTTGTTGGTAGGACTTAGTCAACTTAAATAAATAATTAAAATTAATAAAAATCTGATTTGTTTTTCGTAATCAGATAATATTAATTATTTATTAAAAATTAAATTAACAAATTAAAATAAAAGCAAGTTAAATCTTGCTTCTAGTGGGGCTCGAACCCGAGTGACCCCATTTGCGAAGAATGGGTCAATTCGGGTTGCCCCACCCGAAATGATTTAAATAAATAAATTAATTTATTAATTAATTTGTTCCTCAGGGTAATTACAATATTACCCTTGGCTTGGAAAAGACCATTTTACCCTTGGACCCTCAAAATTTAAGATTTCTTCTTTTGAGTCCGGTAAAAACTCTTTCGATTAAATCTTCGTTTTCGCGTGCCTCACATGGTTGGTTCCAACCTTTCCAAGCTCAATTAACTCCTCAAGTTAGTTGGCTTGGTCGTAGTAAGGGTTCTGAGGTTTGGTTCTACGCGTATCAATATGTGTGGACCTTGGTCTAATCACAAGCATTCTTGAAAAACATAAGTCTTGATCCTATTCATTTTTAGGGTTGTTACATTGGTGATGTGTGAGTATACCCAAAGAATGAGAAGGTTTAAGTCAAAAGTGGATTTGCCAAATACAAACTCAATCAAAAGGGAAATATTCATAAACACAAGATAAATGTGAAATTCAGTTGCAATTATTGCCAGACAGGAGAGCAACATGCTGACATCTTCACCACAACACTTCCAAGTGAAAAGTTTTGCCATATTCGAGAAGGCATTGGAGTTTTCAAGCACATGCATTAAGGGGAAGTGTTTGAATTAATGGATTCCCACCTTGATGTTTAATATTTCAATATTGTCTCTTAGTTTCTCAAGATGTCTTTCAGGATTTTGTAATACATGTATCTAGTAATTTGTGATACATATATCTAGTTAATTGTGCAAGACTTTTTTTTTCTTTTTGAGTAGTATATATAGTGATGTAATTAATGATTGTAATCATCTCATGTGGCCATAAGTATCCTATATAAAACTTTAACATTCTCTTAAGATACTATTCTCTTTCTATATTTCGTACAGTTTGTTTATGTATATTTATTTTGAAAAATCTTGTACGGAGATGCCTCAAAAAAGAAATCAGGTTATTAATTATACAGATTAATATGTTTGAATTAAAAAAAAGGGAAATCACACATAATATTACATCTATGGTCTCTGTTAAAGGAAGTATGGTAGTACAAACAACTATTATTGGAAAAAGTAAAGGTTGTAGTTTTGCTCATGAGAATATTTAAGTAATGGAAGAGATTCCGAGAAGTAAACAAGGTTTCTAATATTATTTTCTTTTTTAGTGTACAAATTTTTATTATTGTTAGATGATTAAGGATGTAATGTTTGAATTATAGTAACGGGATGAGGAAAAGGGTTTGCATCTCTTAGATCTGTAGGCGAGAGCGTTGAAATGAGAACAATGGTTAGGAAACAAATGTTTAAATTCTGCAACATCTAATAAAAATGGCATTGCGTAGAAGACTAATATTGTACATCCTCGGTTTGATGCACTGGAAGATGAAACTTCCTTTCCTAATGACAATCTTCAAGTAATGCAAGAGAATGTGAGAAGCAAACAAATATTATATTTTTATTTGATTTTATTAGTATGAAACTTTTTTTATTGTTAGACGGTTAACGTTGTATAATGTTTGAATTGTAGAAAAGGAGAATGGGCAGAACATTATATCCGTGTGCTCTATTAAAGGAAATTATGTTGTCTAGAGAATTTTTATTGGGAAAACTAAAAATAATAGTGTTCAATCTTTAGATAAAAATCAACTAGCACACCATAAGTATTAAGAGATAATAGATGTTACCCTTTTGTTTAGAAGTCCGTTATTAGTTTCCCGTATTGTAGCCATATGATTATACACGTAGTTAGTCATCTTTATTATTTATGACTTTAATAGTTTTCTCTAAACAAGGTTTTTGTTAAAATTGTACTTTATCAGCTTTGTATTGGCTCTATATAAAGGGACGTTTGTACGTGAATAAAAGCATCTTTCTCTCTTTTATCTCAAACCTTTATATGGTATCAGGAGATGTAATTATCCTCATAGAGCTCTAAGTTCCTTATTTCACACCCGCCACCAATGGCACCCTCACTTACCAATTCTGATGCAACAAACACTACCACCATTGTTAAATACAACTCGGTTACCCAGCTTCCGATTAATCTTGTTTGAAGCCATAACTTCTCCATGTGGAAAGCCCAAGAGTCCATGCCCATAAGAGGACACAATATTTATGGTCATCTTGATGGTACTATCCCTGCTCTTATCAAGATCACCAACAACAACAACCAGACAATTTCAAACCGTGATTATGTAAATTGGTTTCGTTAGGACCAATTAATCCAAAATGCAATTTTAGTATCAGTAGATCCCACTCTTGCTGCTATTGTAGCTGCTGCAACCACAACAAAAGCAGTCAGGGATTCCCTCTATACGGCTTATGCAAATACATCACAAACTCGCATATTAAACTTGCGAGATCACCTTGATTGTCTCAAAAAAGAGAGTAAACCTGTGACAAACTATCTCAACCATGTTTGATCTTTCTATGATGAGCTTGCGACTGCTAGAGCTCCTGTCAGTAATGCCCAACTCATTGTCAAGATTCTCACCGGTCTTGAATCAGAATACCGCAAAATCTCTGCAGCAATTCGAGCCTGTGACACCCAAATTTCATATGATGAATTGTTTGAAAAGCTTACCGATCATGAGTTTTTACTTAAACACAATGCTCCGCCTCAATCCACTCTAATTACTGTTGGTTTTGCTCAAAATTCCAGCTCTCAAATGTGTACCAATGCCATCAACAATAATAGGCGTTCAAACAACTACTAGACACGTTCTCTGCCAGGGCTCAACCGTCATACTAATTCTTAAGAAGTCTCCTTAGTGTGTTAGTTATGTGACTGACCTGGACACTCTGTGTGCGTTAGTCGCTCTCAGTCTCATAATCATTTTCAGGCACATGTCAACTTTGCTGGACAACAAATGCAGTAATCTGCCCCATGGATAGTTGATTCAGGCGCATCACATCATGTTGCATCGGATACCCACAGACTCAACAACGTTGCTGACTAGAATGGTCCAGAGGAAATCACTATGAGAAATGGTCACACCATACCACTTTCTCACACTGGTAACCTTTATTTATCTACATCTGGTTCTAGATTTCACTTATCCAATATACTTTGCTGCCCTTCCATTTCCAGTAACTTCATTTAAGCTTCACAATTTTGTCGTGACAGTAATACATCTATTGAATTCTTTCCATTCTCTTATCTTGTGAAGGATCTGAGTATGGGGGAGCCGTTAGTTCAAGGGTGGAGTAGAGACGCCTCTATGAGTAGCCGCTAGGAAATCCTTCTTCTTCTTCTCAACCTCAATGCAAGGTGGCTGGGTCTTTATATCTGTGGCATCGGTGTTTGGGGCCGTACTTCAATTATTTTTTTAAAAAAAAATTCCATTCCTGTTCAGCAAGATTCTCTTTCCATTTGTAATTCATTTCAATTTAGTAAAATTAAAGTCACAGGCAATTTTTTCTACAAAGTATTTACAGAGTCACATGCCTCTCCAAATTATTTACAGTAATTTGTGGTCACCGTCACCAATTTTATCCATTGATAAGAAAAGATATTATGTTTCATTTGTGGATCAGTTTTCAAAATACATATGGCTCCACACGATTCAGTCCAAAGACGAGGTTTTAGATGTTTTCAAAACACTACATCCATTGCTTAAACGCCGGTTTCAAACAAAAATATTTCTTTTTATACTGATTGAGGAGGTGAATTTCAGAGTTTAACTTCTTATTTGAAATCTTAGGGCAGTGAACACTTAATTTCCGAACCATATATGCCACAAAGAGTTGTTTTAGTTGAAAGATGATATCGCCATGTTGTCTAGAATGCAAAAACTCTAATGCATGAAGCCTCTTTACCATCCATCTTTTGGAGTTTTGCATGTCATCAAGTTGTTTTTTCTCATTAACAAAATGACAACCCCAAATTTAAAAGACAAGTGTCCATACGAGCTTTCAATTCAAGAATCACCAAATTATGACAATGGCAAAACTTTTGGTTGTTTATGTTATCCATTGTTAAAACCATATCCACAACATAAGCTTGATACTAAATCAAAGACCTGTGTCTATTTGGGATTCTCAAATAAATAAAATTGTCATCAATGGTTTGACCCGACCACTTTCAAAGTTTATCCTTCTAGATATGTAGCATTTTTTGAAACTAGTAACCCTTTTACCAATATTTTTTTCTAAATAATAAAATCAGCATTTGAAAATTTATTGGGATGACTTATCTTCATAAATAAAGGCGCACAATGATATCCCAACAACGCCAAATTGTCTTGAACTACCTTTGCCATTGTCTACAGGTGCACAAAGGTATCTCTCTATTCCTTCCTAAGTGGCGTTTCCAATATTAGGTACACCTCTACTTTCTCTCAACAATCCAGCACGAACCTTTGCTTCTACCTGCCCGATTCAATCCACTCATGTTCATCTATATTCGGTGACAACCAATAAGCCACCCATTACCCAAATCTATCAACGTCTGACTTCTACAATTACCACATTTGTCCGAGCCCCTAAACTCTCACCACTACTCGAAGCAGACACCCGTTCTCACCAAATGGTTACACGCTCCCAAACAAATAGCCTCAAACCAAAGATTTTTCTTGTTAAAACAAATTCCTCTCAACCAATTCCATGCTCCTTTTGTCAAGCATTGTAACACTCTGAAAGTTTAAAACCTAATATAGAGCCTCACATGAGTGTCTAAGGTTCATAACACTGTTTTAAGGTCAATAATAAAGTATAAAATCCATATAGTAGGTTTTAGAGTCAAAACTTCAAATAACGTCCATGACGTCTAGAGACTAGTGTAAAAGGTGCTAGTGTGCCTTAGCCAATTTTATAGGATTTTAGGAGTCAAAAATTGATGAAATTTGGTGAAAATGTGTCTCACACATATTAGAGTAGGTTTTGGGTCAAAATGTGCGGGTACGAATCCCGAAGGACCACCCTAAGGGTCCTTGAGGAGGACCTTTTCATTTTGACCCAAAGCTGTCAAATGGGACAATGCAGGCAGTGTCCACCTATGCTTTCCATTGAAGGGGCGTAGGTGAGAAGATGGGGCGTCGATGCCTCCGTCGTTGGACATATATCCACTTTCAAAAAAGTGGCAAAATGTAGGGTCTCTGACCAAAAGGACGGACCTGCAGGACGGTTGGACCCAAGGACCGTCGACTGACCTACATACCGTAGGTCAGGGTCTCGTAGGTCAGGCCTGCATTTGCAGTGTTGTTTTAAGTTGTTTCATTTAATTAAATAGTTTGTTAGCTTATTAATTAGGGGCTAAGGTAGGTCTAATTAAGTTAGTTAAGGACTTAAAAACCCAAACCTAATTAAACTAACCCAACTACCACAATTCCCAAAAACAATTGCTCTTCCTTCTTTCTACTTTCTCTCTCCCAAAAAGAAGAACTTTATTCAAGGGATAGGTCAAGGTCTTAGGGCATCAAGAAGGGTGCTTTTGTCCATCAATCTTAAACAATTAACAAGGTATGTGTCACATTCGGGATGCACCCCTTAGACGTAACTAGCGTCATCGTCCTCGAAGAGGACTAAGACTAGACTCTTAGTTTACATCATTACATTCATAGGTTAAAGATGCAGAAAATTTAAAACTTTTCTATAACTATCTTGAGTTTTACGTAGACCTCTCGCATACACATAAATATATTCATATCGAGAATACACAGACCCTTCGTATAAGAAAATTACACAGTCTTCTACTTTTATTGCACATATATGAATAAGATATAACATAGTCTTAAAACCAGATGTCTCATCTCATAACAATCTAAATATGAGTAAAACAATTGGGCATAGCCCATACATCAATACAATGAGAGCCACATATAGGCTATACAATCTTTAGTACTCAAATAAATAGGAAAGAACTAGAAGTTTTATAAATAGAAAAAACATCAATAGATTGATAGTGGCATTTTCCTCAGATAGTGATACCTACCCAACTTGGAGAGTGAGAATTCCAAGTCTTCCTTCAAAGTCGTCTCAAAAGCCCTTCAACGACTGAAACCAAAAATGTTAGGGAAAAGGGAGAAAATGGGGTTATCACATCACTTGTACTAAGTATGAGACCATATTCACACACATCATAAAATCATGCTAAAAAAGGACAATTTATTAAAGCATTCCATTTACTTTGAAAAGTCTTATGCACATTCAAGAACCAATACAAGTTAATCATCGTGACACACCCAGAAATTCTATGACTTATACTAGAGCCTTATATGTTTCTTAATGATGGTTTTAGACCTAAATAATTATAAATAACATGGTTGAGAAGTACTGGAGCCATAGCATTAACGAAAAGCCTTAACGTCTGGAAACTAGTGAAATTTAACTAGTTGACGTCCCTAGGTTTGGTGAAGGTTTCAGAGGGTCATATGAAGTCTAAAACTTGTAAAATGACTTTAAATAGGTAAATTATAGTCCATAGGGTGAAAACGTTATGTTCCAAACCCCCATGGATCGCCCAAGGGGTCCACGAAGGGACCCCCATTGGACCAAGTCCGTGTCGCAAATTTGGTTCACCCAAGGTCAAAAGTGAAGACCGCGTCGCGGGAAGGTCACTGACTCCACTGCTATGAAAATTAATTTTTTAAATCTTGCGGGAACAGATCCGCGATGTGGACTTGTTCCCCGATGACCAATCTAAAAATAGAATTCAAGTTTGACCTCATTAAATGGTCAATCTAAGTGAGGGGTCTTTTGGGTATTTTAGGGGAGGGTTATATATTGATTTTACTTCAGCTTTCCTACACAATCACTCACTCAAATCAAAACCACAAAACAAATCCCAAAAGATCTCCCTTCTCTATACATTATCTCTCTACTCATCGCCCATTGAAGAAGCTTAAAGCTTGAAGAAGAAGGCCAAATCCCTCAATTTTCTACTCAATTTCGTGGCTTTCTAATATTTAATGTATGGTTACTTTCACTCTTGGGATTCCATTCCCCAAGAGGTCCTTCAAATGATGATATCTAGATTCCCCCAAAACAAGGGTTTTTCTCCTCACATGGGTCTTCTTTCTAAAACGAAATTGTGATGAATTAATGTTGTTTAAATATATATTGATGATTAATTGATGAATTCCTATGCGATTCCCTAGACCCATGTCTTTTCCCCAATTTAATGAAAACCTTGAATTGATAATGGTGAACTGTGAAGATTATAAACATGTAGATTGGCTACATTGTTGTTAATTATGTAATTGCTTCTTGAATTTACCTTGTTTTATGTATTTGGTTATGTATTCTTGGTAATGGAAGTATGAAGGTTATTGGAAGGTCAATGGGGGTATGTTTGTTGGTTCTCCTTGAATTCTTTTATGAAGTAAGAGTTACTTAGATAGTAATGGTCTTATGTCTAATATGTGGGTTTGATGTTGATGCTATGTATTCCTCATCCTTAACCTTAGACTATTGAATTGATTATCACTTATGCAAGTATGTTATGCTATGATTGTTATATGATTGAAAGTAGTTTCTCATGATTATAATAAAGTGTTAAGTGAAAGGTTTACTCACTTATGAAATAGTGTCCAAAGTGAAAGGATTGTTCCCACTTGTGATGACCTACGAGCTATATATGATAAGATGTTTACATAGGGGTCTAGAAGAGACTAATGTGAACTTGGATGATTAAATAATATGATTACTAAAGGGAATAATTGCTTAGCACCGAAAGGGCTTGTAAATGAGATGGAGGTCTCACGTTAGTAAGTCCGTCCTCCCACATGGGTTTCCTCACGTTAGTAAGTACGGATTCCCTAATTATGTGTTGTCTCATGAGATGGAAACCTCAACGTTAGTAAATAAAGGTTTCTAGCAACAATCTCCTTGACCCTTAACTATGTGCCCACAAAGGACTCTAGCTTAGTGGATCAACCTAGATAGCTACGTAGGAATGGTTACACCTTAGTCAAGTGTTAACAATCTCTTTTCTGTGTGGGAGTAGAACACCGGATTATTGCACTTCTTTCCCTAATGTAAAAGTAAATGAACAAGTTAAATATGTGCACTCTTATTAGATTTGTCTTGAAGTCTACTACATAGGGTAAGGGAGGGTATGTGACTTCTCTTATTCATTGCACATGGGATCCTAAGGGGTTGTTCTAGTAGTGTTCTTTTTATGATTATGATTATGTTGAGTAAGTTATGAGTAGTATTCATGTATTTAATAATGTTATGAGGAATTATGAGAATATGTTGTAAGTATGAAGTGGGTTGCTTAATGTGATATTTAGCCTTAGATATGATTATGGGGTTCTATATTTGGCATTGCACAAGTATTTCTTAGTGATCTATGTGTTGGGTTACTATTATGTTGAATTAACTTATTATGATTTTTATATATGCATGCTGAGTTAAATAGATAAAAATAATGATTTTGACTAAATTGTCCTTTTCTCATGCATTGATGATTTTGTGAATAGGTGCCATACTTAGTATATGTGGTTTGTACTAACCCATATTTTCTCCCTTTTTCCCATAACATTTTAGGTTCAGGCCATTGATGAGATTTGTGGTCATTGAAAAAGAAGACTTGTCTCTTTCCTAAGTCAATTGGTGGTCTATGTTTGAGAAAATTATTCCATTCTCATGTTGAGACTTCATTGTAGCCTATATGGCATATTGTAATAGACTAAGGGATATGCCCAAACTATTGTGATTCACTTTATCGATGGTTTAATGTGAGACAATGTATTAGACTAAATTCCTATATGTTGTATGTTGTTTATGTGAGAAGCGTATGTATGCATCGTATGTAGAGGTCTATTTAAACCTCCCTGCTATATAAGCAAAAGTTTTAATTTTTCCGCATTTTAAACCTATGATATGTTATGATGAATGCTAAGAGGCTTGTCTTAGTCCTCTTCGAGGACGAAGACACAGGTTACTCATGAGGGGTACTTTGGGTCGTAACAAACTTGGTATTAGATCATGAGGTTGAATTATCTTAGTATTGATGTCTCACTAAACCATGATTATGTAGGGTCTTATTTATAATTTTGAACCGCGCCACACTTATGAATGAGAGACTATGTGATGCTTAGGAACTTCCACTCTCTTGTTATTCCTTAGTCTTGCCTAAGAGTCTTAAATCTATCTAGTCCTTTTCTTCTAATCTTTTTATTGTGCTTATAGGCAATAAATACAAGGATGAAAAATGCTCAAAGGGCCGGAGAGAAGAATTTGAATGAGGCGGTTCCCCCTCAAGTTCCTCAAAACCGTAAAGTTCTTATTAAAAGAAGGGGCTATGTCTAATGTTGATATAAGATAGGCCATTCATAGCTTGACTAAAGTGTTGTCTACTCAAAATGCTAGGGATACAAAGGTGCAAGTGAACCCCAATGCTAACACTACCGCTTCAAGGATTAGGGATTTCACAAGAATGAATCCCCTTACTTTCTTTGGTTCTAAGGTAGAAGAGAACCCACAAGGGTTCATTGATGAAGTGTTCAAAGTTCTTGATGCTATGAGGGTTTCTTCTCAAGAAAAGGTGGAAATAGCCGCCTACCAACTCAAACATGTAGCTCAAGTGTGGTATGAGCAATGGAAGGATGAGAGGACAGTTATAGAAGGCCGAATGACATGGGGAGATTTCAAGATGACTTTCCTTGATAGTTTTTTCCCCTTGGAACTAATGGAGAGATAAATGCAAGAATTCATCAACCTTCGTCAAGGGGGTATGAGAGTGAAGCAGTATAGCCTCAAGTTCACTCAACTATCAAAGCATGTTCCTACTATGGTTGTGGATTCTAGGGCCAAGATGAACAAATTTGTCATGGGGATATTCGATCTTGTGATTAATGAATGTACTTTGGCTATGTTGATTCCTAGCATGGACATCTCTCGTCTCATGTTTCGTTCCGAACAAATTGAGGAGAAAAAGCTTAAGCAATTTGATAGGGAGTTGAAGATGGTGAGAACCAAAGATGGGAATTCTTCTAAGAATAGGTTTGAGATGCAAGAGAAGCCAAGGTTCAAAGGGAGGTTTACCAACCAAGGACCTCCTAATGCTCCACGATCAACCAGAATAAGATGTCTACTACTAAGCCCCAAGAGGGGAAAGTTGGTGGTTCTTATGTTGAGAAGCCTCTTTGTTCAAAATGTGGTAGAAAACATGATGGTAAGTGCCTAGTTGGCACGGGTAATTGCTATGGTTGTGGCAAGAGTGGTCACATGTAGAGATATTGCCCTATGATGAAGACTCAAGGAAGGGAAAATGATCAAGCTCAATAATGTGCCCCAAATCCGTATGCTCCTAAGAAGAATCACTTTTATGCTCTCCTATCCCGAAATGATCAAGAGAGCTCACCGAACGTGGTCACCAGTATGTTAAAATTATTTTCCTTTGATGTATATGCTTTGCTGGATCCGACAGCTACATTTTAATTTGTGACCTCCCTTGTCGCCATGAAATTTGAAATACTACCCGACATATTAGATTAACCTTTTTCGGTTTCTACCCTTGTGGGTGATTCTGTGGTGGTTAATAGAGTCTATAAGGGTTGTCCTATTTTCTTGCCCAACAGAGTTACATTAACATTAGTTGACTTGATAGAATTTGATATGCTAGATTTTGATGTTATATTGGGTATGGATTGGTTGCATGCTTGCTTTGTCTGTATTCATTGTAGGACAAGGATAGTGAAATTTCAATTCCAAAATGAACCAATTTTTGAGTGGAAGCGAGGAAACTCATATCCTAGTGGTAAGATCATCTCATGTATAAAATCTTGCAAATTGATTGCAAACGGTTGTCTCTACAACATAGTAAGAGTTAGGGATCTTGAATGCGAGGTCCCTCCAATAGATTCGGTACATGTAGTGAGGGAAGTTTTGGAGGTCTTTACCAATAACATTCAAAGAATTCCTCCCAAATGGAAGATTGACTTCGACTTAGATTTATTGACGGATAACAACCTATTTCAATTCCTCCTTATCATATGGCCCCGACTGAATTGACAGAGCTAAAGGCTCAATTCAAAGATTTGTTCGACAAGGGCTTTATTCAACCGAGCATATCGCCATGGGGTGCTCCGGTATTATTTGTAAAGAAGACAATGGGTCGCTGAGAATGTGCATCGACTATCGTCAATTAACAAAGTCACCATAAAGAACAAGTACCTGCTCCCTAGGATTGATGACTTCTTCGATCAACTCCAAGGAGCGAGTTACTTTTCAAAGATTGACTTGAGGTCGGGTTATCATCAACTTAGAGTGAGGGAGGTTGATATTGCGAAAATGTCATTCCGAAAAAGATATGGTCACTTTGAATTCCCAGTGATGTCATTTTGTCTAACAAATGCCCAGACGACTTTCATGGACCTTATGAATAGTGTTTATAAAAAGTATCTTGATTTGTTTGTGATTGTCTTTATTGATGACATTTTTATATACTCTAGGAGTGAGAATGATCATATGAGACACGTAAAGTTCTCAAGGATAACAAACTTTTTGCTAAGTTTAGCAAGTGTGAGTTTTTGTTGAGATCGGTTGCCTTTCTTGGTCACATTGTCTCTGTTGAAGGGGTAGAGGTTGATCCAAGGTAGACGGAAGTGGTAAAAATTTATCCTAGACCTTTGAGTCCTACCAACATCAGATGTTTTCTAGGGTTGGCCGATTACTATAGGAGGTTTGTTGAGGGATTATCGTCTATCGCATATCAATTAATGAACTTAACCCAAAAAAAGTCCAAATTTTAATGGTCAGAATCATATGAAATGAGTTTCCAATTATTGAAAGATAAACTAACCTCCACTCTGGTATTGACTTTACCTGAGGGTACCGAAGGGTTTGTGGTGTATTGTGATGCCTCGCGAGTGGGTCTAGGATGTGTGCTCATGCAACATGGGAAAGTAATAGCATATGCCTCTAGACATCTCAGGCCACATGAGAAGAATTACCCAACTCATGACCTTGAGCTTGATTCTGTGGTATTTGCATTAAACATTTGGAGATATTATCTCTATGGGGTACATTTTGATGTATTCACAGATCACAAGAGTTTACAATATGTGTTTACCCAAAAAGATTTGAACCTACGTCAAAAAAGGTGGTTAGAATATTTAAAGGACAATGACATGAGTGTGCTTTACCATCCCGTAAAAGCTAATGTGGTAGAGGATGCCTTGAGTAGAGTGTCCATGGGTAGTGTGACTCATGTGGTTGATGATAAGAAAGAGTTAGTAAAAGAGAACCATAGGTTGGCTGGTTTGGGTGTCCGACTAGAAGACTCTCCAAAGGATGGTTTCGTGGTTCACCACAACTCCAAGTCATTTTTTGTGGTTGGGGTGAAATCTAAGCAACATTTTGATCCTCTATTGATGGAGTTGAAGGAAACGATCATTAGTAAGTCTAATAAGTATTTCTCTCAAGGAGAAGATGTAGTGCTTAGGCACCAAATAAGGTTGTGTATACCGATGTGGATGACTTAAGGGAATTGATCATGGAAGAGGCTCATGGATCCCTCTATTCCATCCATATATGTGCTACAAATATGTACCACGACTTACGAGAAATTTATTGCTGGAATAGTATGAAAAGGGACAACGGATTTTGTTGCTAGGTGTCCAAACTACCAACAAGTCAAAGCAGAGAACTAAAGGCCGGGTGGCTTGACTCAGAATATAGATATTCCTACATTGAAATTGGAGGATATTAACATGGACTCATGGACTTTGTAGTAGGGTTGCCTCGTACTAGAAGACAACATGACTCGATATGGGTCATCTTGGATAGGCTAACCAAGTCAACACATTTTCTTCTCGTCAAAGCCACATATTCGAAAGACTATGCCATATTGTACATCAAAGAGATAGTGAAGTTACATGAATCCCCTTTTTCCATAATTTCGGATAGAGGCACTCAATTTACCTCTCATTTTTGGAAAGCTTTCAAAGTTGGGATTGGTACGAAGGTGAAGGTTAGACCGCTTTTCATCCCAAGATGAATGGTCAAGAAGAACACACTATTCAAACTCTTCAGGATATGTTGATTGCATTTGTCATCGACTTCAAAGGTAATTGGGATGGCCACCTACCTTTGATAGAATTCTCGTACAACAATAGCTACCACTCAACTATCTCTATGGTACCCTTCGAGGCACTTTATGGTAGGAGGTGTAGTTCCCCGGTTGGATGGTAGGAGGTCGGTGAGTTTTCTCTACTTGGTCCTAATTTGGTTTATAGATCTATCGAGAAGGTTTGGGTTAAAAGAGATAGACTAAAAGCGGCTCAAAGTCGACAAAAATCATATGCCGACAATAGAAAGAGGGACCTTGAATTCAAAGTAGGAAATTGAGTCTATGTAAAAAATTTACCCATGAAAGGGGTGATGAGGTTTGGAAAGAAGGAGAAACTTAGTCCCCATTATGTGGGACCATATGAAATTTTGAAAAGAGTCAGTAGTGTAGCCTATGAGTTAAAGTTGCAAAATGAGTTGGCCATGATTCATTCGGTGTTCCATGTTTCTATGCTTAAGAAGTGTATAGGTGTTCGTTCTCCATTCTCCCTCTAGAAGGCTTAGGAGTAAAAGAGGACATTTCTTATGAAGAGGTCTCGGTTGAGATCTTGGATCTCCAAGTTAAGACATTAAGGAATAAGGAGGTCGCCTCCGTAAAATTTCTGTGGAGGAACCACCTTGTTGAGGGCGCAACATGGGAGTCCGAGGCCGACATGAAGTTCCGCTATCCTCATCTTTTCCCCCATACTCCAAGCCAAGATTGAGGTTAGTAGTTCCCTATATGACTATTATGAAATATATTGATCATATCATATTTTTCTCAATATATGTGCATATTATAGTAGAAATGCATGCCTAAGTTGAGTTCTTTTCTTTCCATGAAATATGTTTATTATGTTGGCTTTTGTTGTATGCTATAAGTACTCATGGAAGATTATAATGAGCATGTTTGATATATTTTTTATAAGAAATCAACTTCGCCACTTTTGATGTTTATATTGAGCTTATATTGAAATGGAGAAGGTAGTACCTCCTTATGTGATATGAAAAGTTGAGCTTTTGTTATGGTATGTGTGGATTAAGTTCCTATATGTTGATGCTATGTTATGTGTGGAAAGGATTTGAGATTTACTCCTATGAGTTGTGACTCATTATGATATTTTTGGTTGGTTGCCTGCTAGTCTTGAGTCTTATCTTTCTATAAAAAGGTTTAGAATGTCATTCAGGGACGAATGTTCCTAAGGCGTGGGGAGTTTTAACACACCCAAAAATTCTATGAATTATACTACAGACTTATATGTTGAGTAATGATGGTTTTAGAAATAAATAACTATAAATAACTTGATTGAGAAGTAATGGAGACATAATATTAAAGAAAAGTTTTAACGTCCTGAAACTAGCAAAATTTAACTAGTTGATGTCCTTAGGTTTGGTGAAGGATTCAGAGGGTCACATGAAGTCCAAAAATTGTAAATGACTATATATAGGTATAACCTAGTATATAGGGTGAAATGTTCAGGTCCGACCCCCCAAGGATCGCTCGAGGGGTCCACAAAGGGACCCCACATTGGACCAAGCAAGATGCCAAGAGGCAACAACTTTTGTTATTGAAGGGAACAAGTCTGCCTCGCAGACTTGGTTCACCCAAGTTCAAAAGTGAAGCTTACGTCGTAGGCCTGTCATGGAATCCACTGTTACAAAAAAATTTTTTTGAAATATTGCGAGAATTGTTCTGCGACGCGGACTTGTTCCTAGATGAAAAATCTTAACATAGAATTTGAGTTAGACCTCATTAAATGGTCAATCTTAGTGAAGGGTATTTTGGGTATTTTAGGGGAGGGTTATAATTTATCTTCCTTCAGCTTTCCCACACAATTAAGAACTCAAATCAAAACCCCAAAATAAATCCTAAAAGGTCTCCCGTCTCTCTACATTCTCTCTATACTTATCCCCCGTTGAAAAAGCTTTGAAGGTCGAAGAAGAAGTCCAAATCCCTAATGTTTCTACTCAATTTCGTGGATTTATCATATTTAAGGAATGGTTTCTTTCACTCTTACGATTCCTTTCCCCAAGAGGTCCTTAAAAAGATGATTTTTAGATTCCCCCAAAACAAGGGTTTTTCTCCTCACATGGGTCTTCTTTCTAAAATGAAATTGTGAATCAATTGTGATGAATTATGATGAATTAATGTTATTTAAGTATATATTGATGGTTAATTGATGATTTCCAATGAGATTTCCTTAGACCCATGTCTTTTCCCCAATTTCATGAATATCTTGAATTGATATGGTGAATTGTGAAGATTATGAACATGTAGATTGGCTACATTGTTGTTAATTATGTAGTTGCTTCTTGAATTTACCTTGTTTATTTAATTAGTTTATGTATTCTGTGTAATCTAAGTATGAAGGTTATTGGAAGGTTAATGTGGTAAGTTGGTTGTTTCTCCTTGGATTCAATTACAAATTATGAGTTACTTAGATAGTAATGCTCTTATGTCTAATGTGTGGGTTTGATGTTGATGCTAACTATTCATCATCCTTAACCTTATATTATTGAATTGATTATGAAGTATGCAAGTATGTTATGCTATTATTGTTATATGATTGAAAGTAGTTTCTCATGATTATAATAAAGTGTTAAGTGAAAGATTTACTCACTTATGAGGTGGTGTGCAAAGTGAAAGGATTGTTCTCGCTTGTCATGACCTATGAGGTATATATGATAAGATGTTTACATAGGGGTCTTTAAGAGAATAATGTGAACTTTTATGATGAAATAATATGATTACTAAAGGAAATAATTGCTTAGCACCAAAAGGGCATGTAAATGAGATTAAGGTCTCACGTTAGTAAGTCTGGCCTCCCACATGGGTTTCCTCACGTAAGTAAGTCCGGATTCCCTAATTATGTGTTCTATCATAAGATGGAAACCTCCACGTTAGTAAGTCAAGGTTTCTAGCAACAATCTCCTTGACCCTTAACTATGTGCCCACATAGGACTCTAGCTTATTGGATCCATCTAGATAGCTACGTACGAATGGTTACACCTTAGGAAAGTGTTAATGTAACATTCCAGAAAAATGTACATGTCTAGTAAAGAGCCTAATAGGTTTTAATAATGAGCATGGGGATACACAGGCATCCCAATGGCCAATATTGAACAATATTGGGCATATTAGAAAATATTGACTAAGGGCGTTAGCCAATTTTCTAAGAATGAATAAGTATTGTTTAAGAAGTGTACCTGCAATGAAGACCCTAAGCTAAAATATAGTGTTCTTCACATAACAAATATTAGGTACTAGGCATCCAAGTGTAAAGCCTAGTACCATAGCATATGATCAATGAAAATGATCATGTAGATCAAGTAGTGTCCAAGGACATAATGCGGATCCTTCGACAATGAGTGAACTTTCTTAATGCAACAATAGGAGTGCACGGTTGGGAAGGTAGGCAAAAACACATGTGCAAGCACATGTGTAACCGGCCTAGGGGGACCATGCGACCAAGCCAACCAAATTTGGTTAGGCGGTTTGGGGCAGGTGCACGAACGGGTACAGCCAAGTGGAGCCGGGATTCCTAACCAACTCTAGAATCTAACTAACTTAACCAACTAGCTAGCTAACCTAGCACAAACAAAGAAAGACCATCCAAGGGACCTGACAACCTAGGACCTTGTCGGGTGACACCTAACTAACCTAACTAACTTAGGGACAACCTAGTACCTAACCTAGGATGGTGCAAAGGGGTTAGTTGTGGTCCTAGTGACTTAGGGGTATTTTAGTAGTATACCTAGATCCCTTAATTAATTAATTTAGTAATCAAATTAATTAATCTAAAGTCTTGGTCAAGCCGAGACCCTTAGCCAATTTTCAGATTTGCCTAAGTCAAAATGTCCCCCTATATCTAGTCAACTTAGGAGGGGCGTTTTAGTAATTAGCTAATTAATTTATTAATTAAGTTAATTAGTCTAAAGCTGAATTATTCAATATCAGTTCCTAAGACCTAAAAACCATGATCATTCACATAGAAACACGAAGCAAAGGAAGTAAGCAAAAAACGTAGAAAGACAAAGGTTCTCTTAGGCGATTTCAAGGTACTCTTCAAGGTTCTCGTGCAAGTGATCGCCGAAGATTTAATTCTACATAAGGTATGGGTTTTATCACCTGGAATTATTTCTCCAAGAGGCCTTTCAAATGTTTTGAATCCATGAATATTGAAACTAGGGTTGTTCCCAATGGTATTGTTGAACTTCCTTTTCCCTACTTATCCTTGTTTTCGATTCTAATAAGTATGTAGATGTAATCTCGAACATGTTGTTGGTATGTGGTGC
This sequence comes from Solanum sitiens, assembly GCA_016801875.1. NCBI lineage: Eukaryota > Viridiplantae > Streptophyta > Magnoliopsida > Solanales > Solanaceae > Solanum > Solanum sitiens. The sequence continues at coordinate 222,182 of JABWTJ010000482.1, read as the reverse complement.
TAACTGATCCGTATGTTTATCTTTCTTGATTTGTTAATGGCTAATGAGGCCTATAGATTTGATTCGTATGATTTGGATATTAGTTACACGAAACAAAGAATGATGAAATGCTTAATTGTGTCCGAGATTATGAAGTTTATTATGATTTGTTTATGAAGTCTAGTTTACTGTTAAAAGTTGACTTGCTTGAGATGATGAGTTCACTAAAGTACATACATGAATTAAATCAATTTGGCTAATGATAATGTCATGAAAAATGTTGAGTGAATGATTGGCTTGTGCCAATAAATTGGCTAGCAAAATTATGTCCAAATTGTTATAGGTCAATACTAATTCTTACTAATCTTATATGGCCAATGTATTGTAATGCCAAAATAAGCACAACTAAGGTAATTCAATGAATTCATAACCAAGGGTATGCAAATCATTGGGACAAGTCCCAACATACTCTATCAAAATGAACTATGAATATAGTAACTACATTGAACGAAGTTCATAACGTTCATAAAAAATGGTATAAAGCTACCAAATGACATTGAACAGTATAAAGTGTGTAATAACATAATTAAAAGCTCAAGAGTTATGAAGGTTAACATAATGGGGTGTTAAAGGAAGTGAGACAAGTCTCACTTACATCGAAGACAACAATGTTAAAGATAATCACATAAAAGTGTGTTCGAAAGTGTGAGACGAGTCTCATTAACACCAAGATGATAATGTAAGCTTAAATTCACATTTCATCAAGTAAAGAAAGGGATGACCGGTTATCCAAAGAGTTAAGTAAACCTCATAACTAGAAGCAAGCTTCCATAATGTTTGAGTCGACTCTAAAAGATGTAAAGAAAAAGAAGTTGAGCAAAGCACCGATAGACTAGCAATGAGATTGTGCAAGCACCTATAAGACTCATGAGATGAGGCTACCACAAAGGTGGATAATTAGTCTCTGTATGTCTCCTAGTCTTTGAACTATGTTGCCAGCATAGTAACTAGCCAGTGGATTCCACCTAAGAGAGCTTGGCATGATGCGGTTTCACTTTGGTCGGTGAAACCACCCCTTTTCGGTGAGGGGCAGATACTTCATGCTTAGCTCACATGATCTATTATCTTCACGTTATGTAAATGATCAAATAATGGGCATAACCAAATACAAATTTACTCATAATGACTTCTTATATTATACCAATAAAAGAGGAGTAAAACATAATGGCTAATCAATGCCCCATAGTCTCTATATGAAAATGATGAAATAAATGGCCTAGCCAATAAAGATTGACTTATAAATATCTCATGCCCAATTTAACAAGAATGGAATGAATAACTTGTAGTAAGGGTATCAAAATTATTTCTCTAGTATTTTTGATTACTTTCTCGATTTTTTGTAGGTATGAGACTACAATGAATCATTGCACTTGTAAGTAAGACATATGACTAAGGAGATCATTGCACTCCAAAACAAGAAGAAGAAAAAGACTGAAAAATGAACTAAGTGTTGGGAAAAGAGCTCTCGGGTTTGGGAGGGGCAAATCTCTAAATTTTTGTTCGAGTTATTCTAAAATAATGTTCATGATTCTAAGGTCTTATGTTCATATAGAAAATGAGTTTTGTGTTTTGAATGCATTAAAATACGTCATATTCACACCATGAATTACAAATAACAAATTAAGAAAGTCTAGTGACTTCACTTTCCAGAAATGGCATGTTGTTATAGGAAGAGATTTCCTTGAGCATGTATAGTCCTTATGTGTATGTTTCCATACACCCATACTTAGTACAAGTGTGTACTAAACCTATACTATTACTATTTTTATAGGTGCAGGTCAGAAAGAAGGTTGAAGACTCATTGAAGCGGTTTGGACTTAGCGATCTCCAGACTTTGGTAGGTCCTTTTGAGTTCGAGGATGCTACATCTATCTTTCTAGCTTAATACTTCAGACATAGCTAGTGGATGTTGTCCCTAGCGTTTCATTTCAGATATTTTATTCAAAGCCTTGTATTAAGTCCATTTTGGCAAACTATTACGATATATATTGATTTTTTCATTTGAATTGTTTAATCGATTGTAGATGGTTGTTTAATTTGAGCTTATTAGCATATCAATCTATTAAGTATTTATATGAAGTCTATGTATACTTCATTATGGTTTAAAAAATTTAAATTTTTCGCAAATTTAACTATATGAATGTGATAAAAGCTAAGAAGAGGCTTATCTGCGACCTTCGAGAGCTTAACGACGCCGGTTTCATTTGGATTCCAGAATACGGGTGTGACAGTTAACCCTCTCTTTTTGGTGTGGGAGTAGAACACCAGAATCCATGTAACTCACATGCTCTCATGTTAGTTATTGAACTTCTTTCCCAAATGTAAAAGTAAATGAACAAGTTAAATATGTGAGCTCTTATTAGGGTTGTCTTGAAGGCTACTACATAGGGTAACGGAGGGTATGGGACTTCTCTTATTCATAACATGTATTTAATCATGTTATGAGGAATTGTGAGAATATGTTGTATGTATGAAATGGGTTGCTTAATGTGATATTTAGCCTTGGATAGGATTATTGGGTTCTATCTTTGGCATTCCAGAAGTATTGCTTAGGTGATCTATGTTTTTGGTTACTTTTATGTTGAATTAACTTATTATGCTTTTGAAATATACGTGTTGAGTTAAATTGATAAAAAAACATGATTTTGACGAAAATGTCCTTTTCTCATGCATTGATAATTTTGTGCATAGGATCCATACTTAGTACATGTGGTTTGTAGTAACCCATATTTTCTCCCTTTTTCCCTAAACATTTTAGGTTCGGGCCATTGAGGAGATTTGTGGTCTTTCAATAAGAAAACTTAGTTCTTTCCTATGTCAATTGGTGAGTCCTCATGAGTTCCGAAGATATAGACACTCATCAAGCCTTATTAATTTTGTCTATGTTTGAGACAATTATTCCATTCTCATGTTGAGACTTCGTTGTAGCCTATATGGCATTTTCAAATAGACTAAGGGCTATGCCAAAACTATTGTGACTTACTTTAAAGTATTAGACTAAATTCCTATATATTGTATGTTTTTTATGCGAAAAGCCTATGTATGCTTCCTATGTAGAGGTCTATGTAAACCTCCCTTCTATATAAGCAAAAGATTTAATTTTTCCGCGTTTTCAAACTATGATATGTTATGACGAATGCTAAGAGGTTTGTCTTAGTCCTCTTCGAGGACGACGACACCGGTTACTCCTAAGGGGTACTTTGGGTCGTAACACATACATGTTCATTAAGTCCATACCATGTACATCACAAGAGCAATAACACTAAGTCAAGTTAAGTCAACATGCATATCAACATACTTGAGCACATAGTCAATAAACTCTATCATCAAGTCATAACATCAATAAGCATATATAAGAGTTCATAATAACATAACCAAAGAAAAACCATTCCTAATGAAACATCATTATGTCCACTAGTGAAATGACTAAGAATAGCCCCATAACCTTACTCAATCAAGTAAACCCAATAAGAACCATAACCAATGTCCAACTTCACTTACCACATCATTTAGAATAGCCATCCTCATCATACTTTAACAATACAGACCAAACTCATGTTCATAAGTGAAACCATCATCATAGTGACATCAACATGTAAGATAATCATATTCATAACATTTACATTTATAAGCATTTACATACATTAGAACATCCTTGTAAGACTTCCTTCAAGGCTAACTAGTGTAATGTATAGGAAGAGTCCCATAACCCTAGCTAGACTAAGCTAAACCCCTTAGGTCATCCTAGTTAGAGTTCATTAATAACTTTATTTTACCTTTTGGGAACATCTTGCCTTATCCGACATAGACCATATGAGCTAATGTGGAATCCGGTGTCATGGAACCCTACACCGAAAGAAGGCGGACTACATGCCAAAATAATTCAAAAACATGAACATAGCTTCTATTGTGGATCCACTTGCTAGTATTCCTATGGGGGCAACATAGTTCAAGAACTAGGAGATGTAGTTGGGACCCTCTTTATGCTACATGCATTATAGTCTTCAATCTCAAAAGTACGTTAGTGATCCTACCTTCCCTATGTGGGAAGGGACACTCCTCACTCTAGTTCACTCGGTGCTAAGCTAGTGTCCCTTTTTGAAATGTCTTTAATGCCTTTATTAATAATCATAGCTTAATGTAGGTCATAGGGTCTATCGCTTATATAATCATCATCATCATAGCTAAATAAGAATTGCATGAGTATTGTCCTTTAATTACAATTCATACATGTGAGGTTAGCACATTACATAATGACATCATGATAAGGCACATTTGTAAGTTATCACCATCCTTATAACATTTACATCTTAGCCGACATCTCACAAACGATAGTCAAGACATTTCAATTCAACATCATACCAACCTTATAAATCTTAATATAAGGTATACTTCAATACAACTTCATCACTTAATCACAAGTAATCATAATTGAAGCAAAAAATTGAGATCATAAGACTAACCCCAGTCTCCTTCTTAAGCCATCATCAAGGTCTTACCATCAACCATTAAACTCAACCCAGCAATGGGTGTAATATAATCACACAACAGTAACCAACATAATAATGAAGTCAATTAAATCACTATACAATCATTCATGACTAGTTCATAACCTAGAATTAGAGACTTAGGTCAAGTTCATTATCTACTGTATAAACTAGGTCAATTACTCAAGAACTAGCATAATTGGATTACCATATATCACAATATACTCATAAATAGCATAATAACAATCCAGGATAGCAATTCACACACTAACCAAGTCAATTGTATCAATGCTATACAATTCAATTCAAGATCACAACCTATGGTTAAGGGGGAAAAATCATATTTATACATGTTAATATACTCATCATAACCAAAAGGAACCATAAACAAAGCAATTCACAAATTCAATTTCGTATTAGAAGTAAACCCACTTGAATTTCATACTTTAGAAATTAATTTGATGGAACCGTTTGGGGAAAGAGATCCCAAAGGTGAAAGGAATCTCATACCTTATTAATTGAAGAAGTTTGATGGATAAACTTGATCCTTATCATCCCAAGAACCCAAATTTTTCTTGGTCTCCCATGGGGTTTCTTTGGGAGAGAGAAAGAAGAGAGAAGGAGGAGCAATTTGGGTTTGGGAAATACTGAGGGTTAGGTTAGTCTTAGTAGGTTAGGGTCTTTATATAGGCCATTAACTAACTTAATTACACCTCCCTTAACACCTAACTAAATAACTAACCACCTAATTAAATAACTTGACTAACTTAAAACCGTGCAGCGAAACAGTGCCTTGAAAAACAAAACCCCGATTAACGGGTCGTTTGTCAATCGACGGGCACTGTTCAAGGTCGTCCTATGCAGTCGTCGTTTTGGTCAGAGAGTTCCCAAAATAACTTCACACATAATTGGATAAGTGTCCATCGAAGGTGTCCGTCGATGCCCCATAGATTGGACCATGCCTCGTCAATGGCCCACATTGGTCTATCCATTGACAACTTTTAGCCTCATTTTGGAATGGTCCTCCTCAAGGGCCCTTGGTTGGTCCTTGGGTAGTAGTACCCGGACGTTTCGACTATAAGCATACTCAAATACGTTTTAGACACCTTTCCACCAAATTTCATCATTTTTTGACTCTTACAACATAGTCTAATAGGCTAAGGCACGCTAGCACCTCTTGAACTAGTTTTGGGACTTCATGGACGTTCTTTGACGTTTTGATTCTAAAACTTCCTAAACGACTTATGTACACTATGTTTGACCTTAAAAAAAATGTTGCAACTCTTAGACTCACATATTAAGCTCTAGATTAAGATTTAGACATTCGGAGTATTACATTATCCCCCCTTAGGAACATTCGTCCCCAAATGGCACTAAAATTCTTTAAAAGGAAGGAATAACCTCAATACTAGCATCCAAACTAACATCAACACATCAAAACATGAGTCACAATCAGAAGCAACATAACTACATGACCTTTTACACAATGCAACTCAAAACAGCATTTTCAACTCATAAGAGTTCAACATTCATTTCATGCTTATTCATTATGCCAATGCTTTCTTCCACAAATCACAACATGCTCAATATAATTCATGAAGGCACAATATACCAAAATGCACAACATAAATCAAAAGAAGTAAAAAGCACCATTTTGCACAATTTCACTTTAATTTGAGTCATTATTTTCATAATAATTAGGAATGACTAATCTCAGTTATTAAATAGATGAGGGTAATGGGACTTCATGTCGGCTTTGGCCTGCCATGTTGCACACTCAACTAGGTGATTCCTCCATAACACGTGTATGAAAGCCACCACTTTTTTTCTTAACTTCTTTACTTGTCTATGAAGGATTTGAACCGGAACCTCCTCATAGGAGAGGTTCTCCAGAACACCTAGACCTTCAATAGGAAGAATGGACTCGGGATCACTGATACACTTCTTAAGCATGGAAACATGGAACACTGGATGAATCGAAGCCAATTCACTAGGAAACCTCAACTTATATGCAACCTTACCAATCTTTTGCAAGATTTAATTGTGACACACATAACAAGGACTCGACTTCCCTTTCTTTTCGAATCTCACCACCCCTTTCATAGGCAAAATTTTTAGATACACTTTATCACCTTCTTTAAACTCTAATTTTCTTCTCCTATGGTCGGCATTAGACTTTTGCCAGCTATATGTTGTTTTCAAGCGATTACTTATAATATTAACCTTCTCCAAAGTCTTAAATCAACTCGGGACCCAAAAGTGAAGACTCACCCACTTCAAACCATCCAATAGGAGATCTACACCTCCTACCACACAAGGCTTTATAAGGAACAATAGATATAGATGAATAGTATCTATTTTTGTAAGAAAACTCAACCAAAGGCAAGTGCTTATCCCAATTTCCCTTGAAATCAATTATACAATCTATAAGCATATCCTCAATGGTTTGAATAGTACGCTCGGCTTGACCATCCTTTTGAGGATGAAAAGCGGTGCTTAACTTCACCTTGGTACCCAACCCTTTTTGGAATGACTTCCAAAACCTAGATATGAATTGTTCACCCCTATCCTATATGTTGGATAATAGAATACCATGGCGACACACAATTTCATATATGAAGATCCTTGCATAATCCTCCGCCGAGTAAGTAGACTTGACGGGAATAAAATGAGCGGATTTGGTCAACCTATCCATTACCACACATAAGGAGTCATATTGCTTTTGTGTTTGAGGCAACCCTACCACAAAATCCATATTAATGTCTTCCCACTTCCAAGTAGGAACTTGGATTTCTTGAAGTAAACCACCTGGCTTTTAATGTTCGGCTTAAAAGTTTTGGCAATTTGGACACTTAGTAACAAATTCCGCTATGTCCTTCTTCAAACCTTCCCACCAAAACACCTCTCTAAGGTCATGATACATCTTTGTCAAACACGGAAGAATGGAGTAACGGGATCCATGAGCTTCCTCAAGAATCCGGTTCCTCAAGCCATCTACATTGGGAACACACAACCTTCCTTGATACCTCAAGACACCATCCCCCTAAGGAGAATGAATCATTAAGCTTACCAAGAACCAACTCCTTCAACTCTATCAATGGTTTATCAACGTGTTGTTTGGACTTCACCTCAACCACCAAGGATGATTCAGAGTTATGATGGACCATAAAACCACCATTTGGAGTATCTCCCAATCGAACACCCACACGAGCCAACCTATGAACATCTTTCACTAGGTCTTTCTTGGCTTCTTCTACATGAGACACACTACCCATGGTCATACGACTTAGAGAATCCACAACCACATTGTCTATGTCGGGGTGGTAGACAACATACATGTCATAATCTTTCTACAACTCAAACCACCTCCATTGTCGGAGGTTTAACTCTTTTTGAGTAAACATATATTGAAGACTTTTGTGGTCGGTATACACATCAACATGCACACCATACAAATAATGCCTCCATATTTTCAAAGCAAATAACACGGCCGCTAACTCAAGATCGGATAGTTCTTCTCATGCACCTTAAGTTGCCTAGAGGCATAGGCTACTAGTTTCCCATGTTGCATAAGCACACACCCCAAGCCCACTCGGGATGCATCACAATACACAACGAAGCCCTTGGTACCCTCCGGTAAAGTCAACACTAGAGAGGAAGTAAGCCTTTCTTTCAAGATTTGGAAGCTTCTTCAAGCTGCCTCTGACCACTAAAATTTCACACTCTTTTGGGTCAAAGTAGTCAAGGAAGATGAAATGGACACAAAACCATCCACAAACCTCCTATAATAGCTGTCTAGACTGAAGAAACTCCTAATGTTGGTTGTAGTGAATGGCCTAGGCCAATTTTTTCACCGCCTCTTGGATCAACCTCAACTCCCTCACTAAAGACCAAAACTCATATTTGCTATATTTGGTAAATAATTGGTTTTCCTTAAGCACTTGCAACACCACCCTCAAATGGTCCATGTGTTCACCCTCATTTTTCGAATATACCAAGATGTCGGCAATGAAGACAATGACAAATTAATCTAGATAACCTCGAAATGCATTATTTATGATATCTATAAACGCTGTCGGGGCATTAGTGAGACCAAGAACATTACTAAGAACTAATAGTGACCGTATCTTGTCCGAAATGCCGTCTTCTGTATATGTTCACCTCTCACCTTAAGTTGGTGATATCCCAACCTCAAGTCAATCTTAGAAAAGTATCTCGCACCTTGGAGTTGATCAAATAAATCATCAATCATAGGGAGAGTATATTTGTACTTAATAGTGACTTTATTGAGTTGGCAATAATCAATGCACATTCTATGGGACCTATCCTTCTTTTTCACGAATAATACCATATCACGCCATGGAGAAATACGAGGACGAATAAGGACCTTTTCTAGTAAATCTTTGAGTTGATCCTTCAAATCTTTCAATTTAGCCAGAGCCATCTGATAAGGAGAAATTGAAATGGGATTGGTATCCGGTAGTAAGTCAATACCAAAATCAATTTCTCGTTCGGGAGGGATTCCAGGAATATCATTAGGAAATACCTCCGAAAATTCCTTTACAATGGGGACTAACACAATGGGAGGATTTTCGGAGTCTAAATACTTGACTCTTACAATGTGATATAGACACCCTTTTGAAATCATTTTACAAACCTTAAGACAAGAGATCATTCGACCTCTAGGAATAGAATTTCCCCCCTTCCACTCTAAAACGGGTTCATTTGGAAACTTGAACTTGACAATTCTAGTTCTACAATCAATGGAAGCAAAGCAATCATGCAACCAATCCATCCCCAAAATGACATCAAAATTGAAAATATCAAGTTCTACTAAGTCAACATGAGTAACTCTATTGGGCAACATTATAGGACAATTTCTATATACCCTCTTTACAACCACCGACTAACCTACCCGGGTAGTCACCATGAAAAGTTCATTTAGAACATCGGGAAAAATATCAAACTTTCTATCTATCAAAAGAGTAACAAAATATAATGTAGCACTCGGATCAAGTAAAGCATATACATCAATAGAGAACACTTGTAACATACCGATCACCACATCGGGAGAACTCTTTTGTTCACCCCTAGAGCTAAGTGCATAAAACCGATTCTTCTTTGGAGGATCCACATTAAAACTACTAGCTTGAGCTTGCCCGCTACCCTTGGCTTGCCTTTTCACATTTGGGTAATCTCTAACCTTGTGGCCACTTTTTCCACATCCAAAGTAATTGTCCGTCCCAACAAGGCTATAACCCTAATGCTTTTTGCCACACTTTCCACAAGATGACTTCTTGCTTGGTGAGCTAGTACCTCATCCTTTTTGAGAGTTAGGTTTAGACATTCTATCATCACAAACCTTGGGAAATTTGGAAGGAACTTGATTAGAAAACCTATTCTTGAACCTAGGTTTGTCTTGGATATCAAGCCTACCCTTTGAAGAACCACCATTAGAAGACCTTGCCCTCTTGGCATCTCTACTCTTTCTCTTAACTCTTGTCTCTTCCACTTGTTGAGCATGAACCATGAGAAGATAAATGTTCATATTATCATGTAGCATAGCCGAACGACATTATTCTTTCAAATCTTCCGACACTTCCATCACAAAGCAGCTCATTTCATCTCTAGGGTCGGAAACCAAAGAAGGAGAATACTTTTACAATTTATTAAATTTCAAATAGTAGTCAAGTACACTCATACCTCCTTGACTAAGGTTGATGAATTTTTCCACTTTGGATTCTATCTTCTCTCTAGGAAACAACCTATAAAGAAAATCGTTCTTGAAAATCTCACATATCACCGGTCCACCCCAAAAGGCCTATTTTCTCTTCATTAAACATACCAAGTTCTGGTCACATCTTTGAGTTAGTAAGTGTCTAACTCGGCTTTCTCACTAGTAGTCAACCCCATAGCATAGAGGATCTTGTATATTTCATCAATGAACTCTTGTGGGTCTTCCTCAACTCTGGACCCATAAAAAGTAGGGAGATTCATCCTAGTGAAATCCCTCAAACGGGAGGACATGGTGCCAACATGTTGGTTTGCTCGGGGTACCACCTCTTTATTAGTTAGGGCCGTCATGGCTTATGCCTGAGTCGTCACGGCTTTTTCTTGTGTAGTAATGGCTTGGGCCATTTAGAGAAAAGATGCCCTTATGTCCCCATCCGTCAAAGGTGGAGCGTTGACCGGAGCATGGTCATCATTAGCAAATTCTTCAAGAGGAGGGACTTGATTGCCTCAGAGAGGAACTCTCGCATTGGAAATCTCTTCATCAAGTCTTCGAGTGTCTGTTATTTGAGTATTCGTTGACTATAATCACAATAAATAAATTAGATTCTAAGGGCACATAGAGTCAACACGTGATATTGTATTTCCAAGAAAGTGAGAGTTTCCTAAGAATCATAAAGTTTCCTATTCATAAGTGTGGTGCGCTTCACAATTATGAGTTAGAATCTACATAGACGTGGTTGAGTGAGACATCGACTCTAAAGATATTCAACCTCATGCTCTGATACCAAGTTTATCACATCTGGGGAGCACCCCTTGACGTAACCAGCGTTGTTATCCTCATAGAGGACTAAGACTAGCCTCTTAGCATAATTCATTACATTCATAGGTTAAAAATGCGGAAAATTTAAAACTTTTATATATCTATCTTGAGGTTTACATAGACCTCTCGCATACACAAAACATATTTATATGCGTATACATAAACCCTTCGTATAAGAAGATTACATAGTCTTCTACTTTTATTGCACATATTTGTATAAGATATAACATAGTATTAAAACCGGATGTCTCATCTCATAACCATCTAAAAATGAGTATAACAATTGGGCATAGCCCATACATCAATACAATGAGAGCCACATATAGGCTATACAATCTTTAGTACTCAAATGAAAAGGAAAGAACTAGAAGTCATACAACTAGAACAACATCAATAGCTTGATAGTGGCATAGTCCTCAGAAAGTGAGGACCTAGCAAACATGGAGAGTGAGAATTCCAAGTCTTCCTTTAAAGTTGTCTCAAAAGCCCTTCAACGACCGAAACCTAAAATGTTGGGAAAAAGGGAGAAAATGGGATTAGCACATCACTTGTACTAAATATGCACACACACATCATATAATCATGCTAAAAAGGACAACTCATTAAAGCATGCCATTTACTTTGAAAAGTCTTATGCACATTCAAGAAACAGTACAAGTCAACCATAAATGTTCACTAAGTCAATACCATGTACATCACAAGACCAATAACACTAAGTCTGGTCAAGTCAACATGTATATCAACATACTTGAGCACATAGTCAATACAACTCTATCATCAAGTCGTAACATCAATAAGCATATATAAGAGTTCATAATAACTTAACCAGAGCAAGACCATTACTCATGAAGCCTCATCAAGTCCACTAGTGCAATGACTAGGCAAAGCCCCATAACCTTACTCAATCAAGTAAACCCAATAATAACCATAACCGATGTCCAACATCACATACTACATCATTTAGAATTGCCATCATCATCATACTTTAACAATAGAGACCAAACACATGTTCATAAGTGAAACCATCATCATATAGTGACATCAACATGTAAGATCATCATTGTCACATCCGTGGAGCAACCCTTAGACGTTACCTGGGTCGTCATCCTCGGAGAGGACTAAGACTAGCCTCTTAGCTTACATCATTACATTCATAGGTTTAAAATTCAGAATATTTAAAACTTTTCTATATCTATCTTGATATTTACATAAACCTCTTTCATGCACATAATATATTCATATCGAGTGTACAAAGACCCTTCGTATAAGAAGATTACATAGTCTTTTTTTTTTGTGCGCAGATACACACATACAAAAAAAACATATATATATATATATATATATATATATAAGATATAACATAGTCTTAAAACCGGATGTCTCATCTCATAACCATCTAAACATGAGTATAACAATTGGGCATATCCCATACATCGATACAATAAAGCCACATATAGGCTATACAATCTTTAGTGCTCAAATGAAAGGAAATGAACATATTGTGTTTAAGACCAATCAATATCCAAAACTAGAATATGGCATTGTCCTTGAAGTAGTGAGGACCTACCCAACATGAAGAGTGAGAATTCAAATCCTTCCTTCAATTTTGTCCCCAACCCTTTAATGACCGGAACCTAAAATATTGGGGTATAAGGGAGAAAATGGGGTTAGCACATCACCTATACTAAGTATGAGACCATATGCACACATCACAAAATCTTGCTAAAAAAGTGATATTTCATTAAAGAATTCCATTTAATTTGAAAAGCCTTATGCATATTCAAGAACCAATACAAGTCGATCATACATATCCATTAAGTCAATAACATGTACTTCACAAGACCAACAAAAGTAAGTCTAGTCAATTAACATGTATATCAACATACTTGAACACATAGTCAATACAACTCTATCATCAACTGATAACATCAATAATCATATATAAGAGTTCATAATAGCATAACCAAACCAAGACAATCACTCATGAACCCTCATTAAGTCCACTAATGCAATAACTAAGCAAAACCCCATAACCTTACTTAATAAACTAAATCCAAAAAGAACCATAACCAATGTCCAACTTCACATATCATATAACTAAGAGTACATAACATCTACTTTAGCAATAGAGATCAAACATATGTTCATAAGTGAATTCAACATCATATAGTGCCATCAACATATTGTAAGGTCCTGAAAATGACTTAGGTGAAGTTAGAGCCTAACGTGGTTATCATGATGGTCTAAGGTCCTAAATTGGTTTATAATATGGTATATTAGTAGTGTCTAAGAGTTTAGGTGCATTGGAAGTCAAACTTCAAGGGACGACCAAAACGTTCGACGACTAACTCACCTATGTGCCTCATATGTGGTTTTATGTGTTTATGTTCGATTCATGAAATGCTTAAATGAGTTATTATGGTGTATATAGGCAGTGTGTCAAGTTTTATAAAGTTTGGAGGTCAAACGCTCAAGAACGTCAATGACGTTTGAAAGATGTGCCTTGATATGACCTTGTGTGTCTAAACATGTTTCGTACAATTTTACGTGTTTCTTTTGCATGAAACTCATGTTGGTGGTCTTAAACTCATATACGATTATGTTTGGATTGGAAACGTGCAGGTACGAATACATGTAGGACCCATAAGGGACCCTAAAGGAGAACCCCAATTTGGAGCTCAACACTGACATGCAGTGGCAATCAACTGACCCAAACGACGGCCTGTCGATGGGTGGCGTCGATGGAGCCACTTGGCCTGCAGATTGAGGAGTTGCAGAAGCAAACCATGAGACCCCATAGACGTGGCGTGGGTGAGACTACGGACCGTTGATGCTGGGCATTGATGGTCCTCTGACTTTCCTGCAAGTTTTCTGTTAAGGCTTGGGGTTTTTAGGAAATTCACCCCAAGTCTTCTAAAATAAGAGAAAGGTTGTTTTGAGTGTTTATGGGTATTTTAAGAGTATATAAGTCATCAAACACTCATTTAAACCCTAACACCTAAATCAAAACACATTCCCTCCAAACGTTTCTCCAAAAACCTCCATGAGAGCTCAAGGTTATCACGACTGTGGTCTAGACCATAGCCGTAACCGGCGTCATTGACCTCTCAGAGGTCGCAGACAAGCCTACTTACGTCGTCATTACATTCGGTAGGTTAATTTTAGCAGAAAATTTGAAACTTTTTGTTTTGTTTGAAGTGTACGTAGACTTCATAGTTATAACATGCATACGCGTATAAAAAAGTTCATTGCTCATGTGTATCAACCATCTAATAAAGGATCATTCAATATTGAAATAAATAGTCTTATAGCATAAGTAACAGTTGCCAAAATGGCACCATTGCATAAGTCTGAACAAAATAGGAAAGAAATACTAGTGGAACATGCTCCACTAGACTAAACCTATTACGAAGCTAGAAACATAACGGCAGGCATCCTCTAATGCATGAGGACCTACCAGGTCCGGATGAAAAGCTTTTATGTCTGAACAGCTGCAATGAATGTCTTCAACACCCTTATGAACCTGCACCTAAAATAGTATAATGTATGGGATTAGTACACACTTGTACTAAGTATGGGTGTATGCAAGTACACACCAAGGACATGCATGATAAGAAGAGCTCTCTCCTAACGATATGAATTATGGAAAGCCAAGTAAGTTGGACTTGCCAAATCAGATTAGGAAAGTCATGCTATGAGAGTAACATGCATCATCATTCTTTTCATATTGCACCCAGCACATAACATATTTCATATAGCACATACATATATCACATATAATTCGTTTATATACAATGAGACCTTGGAATCACGGATTTAACATTAGGCCTTTCCAAATGAGGGCTCAACATATGGGACCTCAACTTGGGAGCCTTTTTTAGCAAACACAGAGTCTTCTTCTTTCATTCAGATGTACTTAACATTATTCATTCCATTTATTCGTACGCTGATGTAAACACCAGCTATACCTAGGATGAATTTTAAAACTCTCATCGGGATCATGAAGTCCAATGACCAAGAATGACCTAATGTCATTAACTGAATCTGGTTTCACCTCCTGATTGTCTTGCACATACATCTTCAATATCATTCATTTCATTATCTTTCATACTTTGAGGAACTTCAACTTTAACCGACATAGATCACATGAGAATCATGAAATTCGGTGTCTTCCCTACACCGAAAAGAGGTGGAGTCACTGGCCAAGGTGAAACCAAAACATCCCTAGCTCGCTTAGGTGGAAAACCAGTGGCTAGTTCCCTATGTTGGCAGCATAGTTCAAAGACTCGGAGATTTAGGGAGACCCATACCCACCTTGGTGGAAAGTCTCATATCATGAGAATTACGTGAACCTCCGTTCTTCCTGAAAGAAGGTATCACCACTCATAGCTAGCCTATCGGTGCTCCGTTTAAATTTCCTATTTACATTCAACTCATACATCATCGAAGCTTGATTCTAGCATGAGGTAGTCATAGCTCATTAGATTATTTATCATCTCATATTTACGTATTAAGTGTGAATTATCCTTACACTTACATATAGAGTGTGATTGAGACTTGTCTCTTCATACTCAACACTCTCTTAGGTGAGTACTTTTGGTTACCTTATATTGGAATAGGTACAGCTTGTCTCACTTGCACTAGCCTCATATTGTGGTACCACCCTGTTCTTTCTTAACATCTTTTCATTTTATCATTACTCACCTTTCATTATTTGTTCATCGTATAACATACTTATGCTCTCTTGGAATTTACATTGAGGGGCATTGATTCTAGGCGTAGATACAACTTGTCTCACTTATACTAGCCTATCCTCATGTAGCCACTCTTTCTTTGCTTATTCGTCGTTTAGTATAAATGTACTCTCTTAGAAATTTCATTTAGTGACATTGATTTTTAGGCGTAGATACAACTTGTCTCACTTGCACTAGCCTATAGTCATGTAGTCACTCTTTTTCTTTACATATTAACTATGAATTCATTCTTAACACTTTCTTTTGGAGTACTTGAGATATGACTCTACATCATTCTACACACCCATAGGTGAGTACATTTGGTAACATTTTCTTAGGCTTGGTTGAGACTTGCCTCACCATTCATCTTAGCCTCTTATCATGTTTTCACTATTTTCATTAGCATCATAGTATAACATAATTACTCAGCTCATTACGTGAATGTTCATTTCGTCATATCCCAATGCACTTGGCCTTTTAGTGTGTTTCACACTTTTACTTAACCCTCCTGGGTTCACATCATTTCATTACATACATCTTAGGTTCACTTATTTTTAAACGTACGGTGGACTTATGGATCCATACGTACAAGACATGAGGCTTCGTTCATAATTAGTCTAAGTGATTCATACTTACCCAAGATTATATAGTACAAGACTTATGCATCTTGTAGGTCTGCCAAGGTCGCGAGTTCGATTCCTATAGGCAACATAATTATTTATTCACGTAAGACTTATGCATCAATACGGAATTGGGCAAGGGAACCCGATTTCGAATCCCTTGAGCAACACTTAGTCTCATATTAAATTTTTGGTTTATATTTTCGGCTTGGGGACCCGAGGTCGATCTAGAAACCTCCATTGTTGTTGAAGCTCAAGAACACCTTGTAGATTGTATTCTCATGGGTTCTTAACCATGTTTTAAAGGTTTTAAACTAGATAAAGGTATGGTGATCCTTCATCTCTAGTTATCCTTCCATCTAGAGAGTTAATCTCAAAGTTTCAAAAGAAATTTTATGATCAAAGTTCTTCTTCTTCAATCTAGCCATGGATTCTTTATAAAAAATGTTTTAAATGGTTAAATCATGATTAATTGATGTTAATGTATTGGTTTGACCATGATTTTAATACAATTGCATGATGAACCCATGTCCTTTACCAAAAATTGATTTAGTCCTTGCATGGGCTTTGTGATCATGGCTTGTTAATGGTTGAATTATGATTCTCTTACGTTGAATTGTCTAAATCTACTGTTATTTACGTGAATTATTGATGAATTTATGATTAAGGTCCATGAGGATCAATGTATGAAGATTTGAGTATGAATAGACTATGTTTCTATGTGTTACAGTGATTTCAATTATTGCAATTGTGGATGATTTCGATTATGCAAAGCACCATTGTAGCTACTACTTTAAGTAGGTATTATGGATGAATTGTGGGTATAAATCCTTGATGATCAAATTAAATAAGACTTACATGAATTTATCTAAGTTCTTCTAGTCTATGGATGGATGATGTTATGTACATAGTGAAATGTAAGTTCTAGAATTAATGAAGCATGATTTAGACTTGATTTATATGGCTTTATATACTGACCTAGGTTGGTATTATTGGTACATTATGAATGTTAGCCATGGAAATCAAAGTAAAGCATATTAGTAAGTGATCTAAGACTCTCTACTTTCTAGTACATATGAGATGCCTTGTATTATGTTGTAGTGTGTTCTTGTAGCAACTTGTACATGGTTTCTTTTATGATTAAAGTACATATAACTGCTACCCTATATATGAATTGTTTATAAACAAGGTGTATTGATCAATGATGATCAAAGGGTGAGAAATTGGTAAGAATGCTTAACCCCTCTACTTTTCAGTATTATTGTAGTTGATGAAGCCTTGTATGACATTGTGTGGTATGATCAACTTATGGTGGCGGTGTTTACTTTTTTGTCATTATATATGTGTTTACCATGGCCTTGAAGTCAAATTAATGAATATATGAATAATGTGTACTTGTGCCTAGTCTTCTATTATAGTTGTGAATCTAGGTTATGTTACTATTGTTATATGCATGAAAATGGTTATGCTAAGATCATGTGTAGGTGCTGCCATTAATAAAGTGTTAAGGATTGATGAACCCTACCCATTTACCCCTATGTGAATGTGTAAATAGCTAAGTTTAGGAGTCTTGATTATAATGTGAAGATTGTCTTTCCTCCTATGCTATTGTGTGTTGTGTGGTCTATGCTTGAAAGATTATTGTGGTATTAAGAGGGTATGGGACCTTGTCTATGCGTTGCACATGTGTACCTTGATAGGATAGTTCCTAGGTTTGGTTTCTACATACATGAAAATGAATGTATGGACATGTTATGAATGGGATTTATATGATATGATGAAGTAAGAATGTGCATAGAATTTTAGTGGGTTTATATGAAAAGTATTGCTCATATTGTTATACCTATAGACTTATGCATTTATATATGAACATGTGTGACATTAAGTGTTATGCGAAAGGTTTGTTCACATCTATGTATACACTCACACACATGTATGAAGATCTAGTTAATAGAGAGGCCTTGAAATGTCACTACACCATTTTAGCCCTAAGGCAACACTAAATCTTGACAACACTCATAAAGTGTTGCCAAAAATATTTTTGGGCACACTTTTCAAGTGTAGCTTTACTTTTTACCTTTTGACAACACTTTTATTAGCAACACTTATAAAACATGCTCTTTAGTAGTATATGCTACACTTTATAAATGTTGTCAAATTATGATATAATTAACAACACCTATTTACATATATGACTACACTTTTAAGTGTGCTATTTTTGTAGTTCTTAAAAGAACACTTTATAAGTGTCACCTTATATAATTCCTAAAATATTTCCAATTTTTTCACTAAATTATTATATTCCCTCCTAAATATTTTACTCTCCCTCCAATTTAATTGGCCAAAAAACAAAACTCATAAAAGATGTTGTTTTGCCCTAAATCAAAAAGGGATTACTTCTACTCCAAATTAGATATCTCTTGTAGGAGCTCTTCTTAGCCAAAATCAATGCACTGAGAAACTGCTGAATGCCGAAATGGATAAGCTTTCGCTATTGAAACAACCCATGGATAGAAATATGCACCCCAACCTTTAGGTACAAGATCGAAATCAGCAAAATGTGGCTTCCCTTAAATCGTTACAGATCTGAGATATGGGAAACTTCTTATCAAGATTGAAGGGCTAACAGCATAACAGTTTCCAATGAACACACTTATCCTACAACAGCTCTAAGCTTCATACAAAGATTTACTAACCAAGGATATTCAGTTCCTGTCCTTATCTGAAGTTATCGGAGAAGATGTGTTCAAGAACTTCTAAGGGAAGTGAGTTCACCATTACTGTACAAAAATGGGGTGCTAAAGTTTACATTTTTCTTCAAGAATTTCAAGAATCTTTAAATCTTTGAGTAATGAAAGTTCCGATCTGTGGAGACGAGAAAGGGAGTCTGTGGGAACTGAAGAAGAGGAGAAGGGGGTGGGTAGGTTGAAAGGAGGTAGTGGGTTCGTAAACTTTCTCGACGGCTTCTCCAAACGATTCGTATATGCAGGTACTCATTGTTGCAAACCCTTTTCTTCAAATTTTTGCCTCATGGGTCTTTTGATTTTCTTGTTATTTTGCTTTTTTGATGGAATTTGAAGTTTGTTAGGGTTGTTATGATCTTAATTTAAGATTTGAAATGTGAACTGAGAATACATGTCTAATGTGCTTGGAAATTGTAGAATCGTAGTAAATTTGCCTTTATTTATGGGATGAATTTGTTTTCATTATGATGGAATTTAAAGTAAGTTAGGCTTTTATGAGCTATATCTTTGAGTGGGACAAGAAATTGGTCACTTTACATTCAACTCTTCTTTGATGACCGATGGTAATTTTCCTACTTCTTCTACGCCTTTGTTTGGGAAACTGGAGAAATAGTTCGACGAATTCCTACATCATTTAGAGGAGTTTGGGAGTCTACTGAAGTTGATATGGGTTGTGGTGATTGAGATAGATTCAGCCACTTGACTCATATTGCCTGTTTGATAGCTGCTTTTCAGCAACTCTACTGTCTAAGGCATTTGTGAATAACATATAACGTAATTTAGGACATGTTGTCTGGTGGTTCTGTTATATTTTAGTTTGGTTCTTTAATTAGATTTATAGTGTGTAAAAAGGGACAACCCTTTATTAATGGGGTGTCATTTGTCTTGTGGGACTAATATTAGTTGTAAGGGCTGGCATGCTATCCAAAAGCTCCCTTCTTGGATTCTTTCAATGTTGGTAAGAGAATAAGAGCTATTGCAAGCTAAGGGTATCGGTTGCAGGTTTGCCTTGTCAAAAAAAAAAACTATTAGGGACTACAATGATTGTGTAAGATGGTATTCAAATAACATAAAATCCATTAATTCATTTTTTGTATTTTTCTTGGTGAACTTAAGAGTTTACTAATTGGGGTATGTTTAAATGTGCTTTTTTTGTTTGTATCGATCAAGGTTTATAGGCCAGCTAGTCTGGTTATAAGTAACAAAAGACCGAAACATTGTAAAGTGAATATAAATTCGAAACCTCCATTTTGAACTTATGATTGTTATGCTACCAGAAGATACATACAGAACCCCGCTTAAGTTAAGGATAGAGTTTTGGGAGAGGCAATTAAATTTTTTAATAGGCTAATGATTATACACTTCAGACTTGAAGATAATAACAAATACTTTTGTCATGGCTGATATCTACAAAGAAGATGGTGGATCTTATGGATTTAAAGCTACTGGACAACATAATTCAAGTCATTCAGTTTATATATGTATATATAGAAAGATATGTTCTAATGCTGGTTCCTACTAATATTTTGTTGCAGGAGTTTCAACATCCATTTCACAAATGCCACTACTCATTGAACAATAAAAATTCAGTCACTTCTCTTCTAAAAAGATCAATATTTAGAAATACACCTCTCCTTATTTTGAAGCTTGCAGATATAAATGGTGCAGAAAATTTATCCTAGCTACTGTAATCTAATTAATATAACTGTCCTCTTCAGGTTTAAGTATTGTAAGTTGTGCAGGATATTGGTGTTTCAGCCAAATGGAAAGAAAAGCAAGAATAAAGTAGGGAGCATGAATTTGTGTATCTGATTGTGGCGGATGTAACCTCACTAGCACTTGCAGGTTGAGAGGTCCATGTTGGTTTTCGACAGTTTATGCTTGATCACAACAATGACAACTACTTGGTCCTCCAAGGTTTGTGCTCTTACATCTACCTAATTTCTCTTTTTACACAAACGATAAAGAATCAAGTCTTCTTTATTACAAAGAAGAAATAATCAAGTCTTCTTTATTACAACAACAGATACATCTACTGGAAACAGAAGGTGATTCCATGCTTTGAAGCTGGAATGGGATTTGATCATTTCTTAAGTCAAGGAGTTTTCAGCAATCCAGAAAATGGTATGTTGTAGATGACACTTGTGTCTTAGAAGAAGAGGAATATATCCGTCAAGAAAAGTTCTGAGGTAGACAAGACTGTCTCTCCATGGTGAAAGACCCCATTAGCTATAAGCACACCTGGAAGATCTACCAGTTCTCTGCTCTTACTGTTGGTTTTGTAAACTCTAATACCTTCATTGTAGCAGAACATAAATGGTACAATCACGTGCAAAAAAGTCAGAATTGGAGTCCTTTCACGTGCCACAGAGTCAGGCAAGGTTAACTTCTTCAATTTAATTATTTTTATTTCTGAAGTATCCTTATTTCTCATCGAAATTATTGAATCATATAGAATTTCGCTGCTAAAACATTCTTGAGAAACATTGAGAATTTTTAATATTATTTTGCTTAACATATGTTTAGAGACGATGAAAATGAGACTGGAAAGAATGTTACCTACTTGATACGCGACTATTTTAAAGAATGGTGTAGACTAAGGATTGCTGGATATTTGTATCACTATATGCGACATTCATATGTTCCATCAAATAAGCATGTTTATGTCTAGCATTTACTTGTCAATGGTTGTGGAGGTGCTTTTTTTGCACCCTAGACACGTCTTGAAGAATTTCAAAGAAAGATATGGAACATCATACGAGACTAAAGCTTTATCCAAAAGAGGCATTTAATCAAGGACCTAAATGGGATGTTATGGTAAAGACAATCTTAATTCTTTTTATTTTGTACAGCTCGAACTCCATTGTTACATTCTGCTGGTAGTGGTTGTGTGCTCTTCTGAAATTTAATAGATGATATAATGCCTTCTTTTGCAGTCACTGAATATAGATTTTTCTTTTGCATATGTTTATTTCTATTTTTGCAGGTTGATCTCTTCTTTTATAGAGCGCCTGAAGAGGCAAAGGAGCAAGAAGAGGAAGTGCCAACAATTGCAGATTATGCAGACTACTCTGCTAGTACTGCCCTTGCTGGTGAGTGGTGACTGGACTAGTAGCCAAATCCCTGAGGCGCAATGGACTGCAGATGCTGTAGCACCTCCAGTAGGTGGTGGTTGGGCTGGAGATGGAGGTTAGTTTGTTATTATGTGAAATTAGTTCCTGGTATTGTTTGCTTAAAAATCTCAAACCCCAACTGGAACTTCATTGCTCTTGAGCTCATTTTAGCTGATAGTCTTTTCCTTTTTTTTTTCCTATTCTATGATTGTGAGCCTATTCTGTACGTAAGCATTTTCGGATAAAGATTAGATATTCTGAGTTCTACAATAGATGGATATGTTATATCATTATCGCCCGATTAAAGGCACTTTCACTCCATTAGCTTTGAGCTTAGGTCTAATGATCTTTGATATTTGTAGTATGGTCTACTTGTGGGCGTCTGTAAGTGTCTGTCGAACACTCAAGCTAGCAACACTAGTAAATATCTTGCTTACTAGATCAAATATGGGTCGGATGGTGTAGGAGAGTTCTCGGAAGTTGTTTGACTTTTGATGTAGAGTTTTTACTGCATAGCACTTTGGGCTACTTCTGATTATGAGACATAGGGATGTGGCGTCAACTGTTGCTCTATGTGGCATATAAAGTTACACTTTATAAGTGTTGCTGTAGATGACATATAAAAGGCAACACTTTTGAAGTGTGACCAATAACACTTCAAAAGTAACGCTTATAAGTGTAGTATAATAAAAAAATAGGTGTCTCTAATGCATCACAACAAAGCGTGCCCTTATACATATTTGGCTACGCTTATAGATGGCGACATTTAAAAAGTGTTGCCTAATGTCAAAGGTTACTCTTCTTTAGGCCACCCCCTAAAAAGCATTGCTTAAAGTCCAAAAGTGTAGCCTTTTGTCAAAGGCAACACTTTTTGCTAGTTTAGGCTACACTTTAGTGGGGTGGCCGTAGGCCTAAAATGGTGTAGTGGGTGTACCCAAGAATACTCTAAAGCTAGATAGGTGCTTGAATATTCTATAAGCATATAAGGAGTGAACATCCTAAGCCTATGTTTTATGAAAAATGTAATGATGGATTTTCAATAAAGGGAACTTAGCTTATCACCGAGTGAACTTGACATTAAGAGGTATTGACTTTCCTTGGAGGAAGATTCACCATTTGTCACTTATAGATGTTCACTTTCCTTAGAGTAATACTTACCTATGGACCCACATGAGGTGTTGACTTCCATTAATGAGGAAGGTTCACCCATGTTTTCTCATGAGAGGAGGCCCAATTACCAAGTGGTATAAACAGGGAAGACCTATCTCTTAGTTCCATAAACTATGCTTGCCACATAGGATCTAACAAGTGATATGACCTAATATGCTAGGATATGTGTTAATGTTCTACCTTGGATAGGTAGTAACACCTTCCCTTGGTGTAAGGCTCTACAACACCAAATTTCATGTTTAGCACCCATGGTCTTAGTGTCGTATAAGGCTATAGTTTCCCTAAAGTAAAATTGACAATGAAATTAAATGACTAGGATCCTATCTAGTATGACTTAAGGGAGGTTACTTAGGATAGGTGGAAGTAATGAACCCATGTAGACATTGCACAAATAGTTCCTTAAGAAATCCTAGTAAGGTGACCTAATGTATATATTTACGATTATGTCTTTATGCATGACATTGTAGTATTTGTCTACTTGTGATGAAGATGTGCATGGTATGAGTCTATATGATATGACTTTATCCTTATATGCACTATGTTGGTCTAAATGACTATATGATGAAGGTCTTGTACTGACATGAATGCAGTTGTCTTCATTTACTTGTTGATGTATGAAATAATTTTAAGGTTTGTGGTCTCATGAAGGGTTTACTAAGTACGTGTGGGGTTATGGGGATTCACATTTAAATTTCACTAGTATGCTAGGATTGGGGTCATGAACAAGGTCTTAAAATGATGAGTATGAAAAGAAGTAAATATATGTGTAAATTAAATATAACTTACTGTAATAGTCCTATATTATTGACTTAAATGTGTCTTTGATATATTATGATTATATGAGGATATGTGTTGGCTTATGTAGGTTTCCTTGTGGCCTTAAGATGATGCATTGCATCAAGTATCACTAGAGGTTACTTGGGAGGTTAATGAATAAAAGGAAGGAATATTCAATGAAAAGTAGAAATAACTTACTGTAATGTGACTTGAAAATGTAATAAATTCTATATGTGATCTTATGAAATGTTTATCCTTTGAATATGTTTATATGAAGTATGTGAATTATATAAATGCTATTGGATAAAGGTTTTATGAAGATTTACTCAAAAAGGCATGAAGTATGATTTCAAGAAAATGTCCCTTTTAAATGCATATTTTTGCATAGTTGCTATACTTAGTGCATTGTTTAACTAACTCCATTCTTCTCTAAGAAACATATAACAGTAAAACCCCTTATAAAACCCAAAACAAAACCTAAACGTAAAAAACTCTAAGCTCAAAATCCTATAAATCCCTAAATCATAAATATTAAACCCTAAAAATCCAAAAAAAATAAACCCCAAATCCCTAAACTTTATACTTATAATATCCTAAAAACCCTTAACTTAAAAAAACCCAAACCATTAAACCCTAAAAACCTAGATGAAACCATTAATCTGAAACACTAAACCTAAGAAAATCCAAAGGCCTAAACCATAAACCCTAACCTAAAAATCAAAATCCAAAACCTAATACGCTAAAAATCATGAATCCTAAAAACACTAAAAACAAAAAAAATCTTTAGCTCTGAACCCTATCAAACCCTCAATCTTATCTGCTTACAAAAACAGTAAAAACCTCTAAGCCCTAAACCATAAATCTATAAAACCCTAAAAACTAGATAAAACCCTTAACCTAAAACTCTAAATCTAAGAAAAACCTAAGCCCTAAACCCTAAACCCAACCATAAAATCCTAAATCCTAAACGTAAAAATCTTTTAAAACCCCTAAAAAACCCTAAGCTCTAAACCCAAAATACTAAATATCCATAAATCTTAAGCATTAAAAACACAAAAACCCTGAGAAACACATAACCCTTAAAACCCCTAAAAAATACAAAAAACCCTAAACCCACAAACTTTAAGCTCTAAACCCATTATAGTCCTAAATCTTATATTTTGAACCATAAAAAAGCACAAAATAATCTAATCACTGAACCATAAGACTATAAAATCCTAAAAAATCTAATACCCTAGACCCTAGAACCTAGATAAAACCCATAACCGAAAAGCCAAAACCTACAAAACACTAGGGCCTAAACCCATAAACTTTAAAACCAAACCTAAAACTCTAAATTCTGAACCTAAAATCCTATTAAATTCTTTACCTTAAAAACGTGAAATCCTATAAGGCTTAATAAAAAAATATATCATTTAAAACCAATACAAAACCTTAAGCTCTAAGCCCTAAATCATAAAATTCTGTAAACCTTATACCTAAAAACACAAAAAGCCCTAAGAAATACATAACCGTAAAAACCCTTATAAAACAAAAGCCCTAAGCTCTAATCCCTAACCTAAAACCCTTGATCCTAAACCTAAAAGCCTAAGAAACCCTAAACATTATGAAAATGTAAATCATACAAATCCCATAATAAACCCTAAATGACATTTCAACTCTTATGAAACCCTACACTCTAATTCATAAATCCTAAAAATCCGTAAACCCTAAATTTAAACAAAGAAAACAAAAACCTAAGCTCTAAACCCCAACTACTTAAACAACTTGAGAAATATTTAACACTTAAAAACCTTAAAAACACAAAAATCCCTAAACCTAAAAAACTCTCATAAGTTATAACCCTTATAAACCCCTAGAAACAATTAACACTATAAAATCCTACAAAACAATGAAACAACCACTATACATAAAAAACTCTAAACTATAAATCACTAAATCATAAATACTAAACCTTAAAAAATACAAAAGAAACTTGACGCCCCAAAATCTATAACTACAAAAATCATAAAAACCCTTAACCTAAAAAACCAAAACACCTAAACCCTTAAAACCTAGATCATTAATCTTAAACCCTAAACCTAAGAAAAATCTAAACCCTAAAACATAAATTCTAACCTAAAACCCAAAATCGTAAATATAAAACCCTTACAAACCCTGAACCCTAAACTTTAAGAAGCCATAAATCCTGTAAACCCTAGAACAATTTAAAGCCCCTACAATACCCTAGCCTCCAAAAACAAAAATCTAAAATTCCATAAACCCTAAACCTAAAAAGCAGAAAAAAACCTAAACCCTAAGAAACATTTAAACCTAAAACCCCCAAAACCTCTTAACCTAGAATAACCTAATCTCTATACCCAAAAACACCTTTGTAACAACCCTCAAAATGGATAAGATAAGAAATGCTTAATGTGTCAAGAATGCCTACGATTAGATCGGATTCACACGAATTAATGCGCGTAGAACCAGACCTCTGAACCCTTGCTAAAGCCAAGCCAACAAACTTGGGGAGTTAGTTGAGCTAGTAAAGGTTGGGTCCAACCAGGTAGGGCTCTCGAATACGAAGATTTACTCGTAGGAGTCTTTACCGGACTTAAAAAGGGAAAATCTTAGGTTTGGAGGGTCTAGGGGTAAAATTGTCTTTTTCCAGGCAAAGCGTAGTATTGTAAATACCCTAAATATATAATTAATTATTTAATTAATAAGGTGGAGGGGAAATTTGGGGAGAGAGAGCTGAAATTGAGCTCTTGAAGTGAAGTCTTGCTCCACCCGGGTTCGAACCTAGGTGGAAGCAATGATTTAAATTATTTTTATTTAAATTGATAAATTAATTTAATTAATTTGTATTTATCAGCTGATTTAATAAAAAGGAAAATAAGATTTGTATTATAAATTATTTATTAATTAAGATATCTTATTTTGACTAAGTCTCAACTAGAATCCTAATCCTAAGTAACCTCTCTCTTTTTCACGTTTCATCCCCTCTCACGATCTGCCTCTCTCTCTTTTTATTTTCACGTTTTCTTTTCCTAACAAAAGCTTAAGAACAGAAAACACAACCAAAGTTCTTTAAACTTGAAGAACTCACAACGAAAATTACAAACAAACAACTAATCAAAAACGTTACGCAAGAAGGAGGATTATTCCGTCGAATTGGTGTTGAAGTTGAGGGGATTTGGACGTGATTTTGGAGAAGGTGTTGGGCAGCAAGTCAAGGTTTGAACTACAAAATAAGGTATGGGTTTTCTCTCTTGGAATCCTTTCTCCAAGAGAAATTTCTTTCTACAAAATTCAACGTATGAAACTAGGGTTGTTCCCTTTATTGTTGAATTCCTTGTCCCTAGACTCCTTCCAATTTCAGTCTAAATTAGGTTAGAAATCATGTTGTTGGTATGGTTTCTGGTAGCTAAGTGTGAATATGATGTTCTTTGTGATTTTTTGTTTGGAAATAGCAAGCATGTTCAATGATGTCAACCGAAAATTATGTGGTGCAATGTGTAAAATATTTGTTGTTGTTCTCCGTTTTGAAGTCTTAAAATGGCTTGTTTGATGATTGGAATTATTGTGCATAAGGTGTGTAAATTGTGATGTTTAAATGAAGTGTAAGGTGGCTGATCTTAAGTGGAAAAATCTAAGCTAAAACAACAATGAATCTACACCTAAAAACGCTTTAAACAAACTGTGAAAATACCACAAAACGAACGTATGAATGTTGTTAAATAAAGGCTAGAAAATTTAATAAAATTTCCAGCACTTGGTGATGGAGTTTTCGGCCAGAATACTTGAAGTTTGAGAAGTTTAAAAATGAATTAAAACAAGTGAGGTCATGTAGGATTGAACCCGTGACCTCACCATGTTAAAAACCATGAAAAATAATGAAGTACAAAGAAATGTGGTGAAGGGGATTCGAACCCATGACCTTGGCTGGAAAATGAATTATGAAAATAAGAAATGAGAGGAGTGGGATTCCAACCCACAACCTCTCAGATAGTAAAGGAGAAAGAAAAATAAAAAGAAAAGAAATGTGAGGTGTGGGAATCGAACCCACGACCTCTTAGGCAGATTTGAGGAGGAGAATAAAATAAAAATAAAGAGAGGCTGTGGGGGTTTGATCCCACAACCTCATGGTCAACTCAAGATAGTCATGAAAAATTTAATAAAAAAAAATAAAAGGGGTTGTGGGGGTTCGAACCCACAACCCCTCGGCCAAAAGGAGAGAGTTTAAAGAAAAAGAAATTTAAAGAAAATGAGGTTGTGGGGGTTCGATCCCACATCCTCTCAATTCCATCGAGCGAAAAATGAAGAGAAAAACTAAAGGAAAAATAAAATGAAGGTGTTGGGGCTCGATCTTGGGTTCCAAATGTCATGAGGATTAAAAATAAAATCAAGGAAAAATGTAAGTGTTGTCCAAGGTATTCGAACTTGGGTTCCCTTGCCCAAATTTCCGTACTGATACATAAATCATACGTGAATTAAATGTTCAAGAATAATGTCACCTACTTAGATCGAAATAGAGATCTTGGCATATATACAAGATAAATAAGTCTTGTACTACATAATCTTAGGAAGATATGAGTCACTTAACGAATTATGAATGAAGCCTCATGGCTTGTATGTATAGACCCATAAGTCTAGCATACGTTTAAAAATAAGTGAACCTAAGATGTATGTAATGAAATGAAGTAACCCTAGGAGGGTTAAGTACGAGTGTAAAATACACTAAATGGCCAAGTGCATTGGCATACGATGAAATGATTATTATGTACTGAAATGATAAAACCCTAGAAGGGTTAAGTAAGAGTGTGAAACACACTAATGGCCAAGTGCATTGGCATATGATTAGATGAACATTCACGTAAAATTGGGTGTGTAATAATGAAGAGCAATTGTGCTAATGTTAATGAATGTGGTCAAAATATGATATGAGGGTAATGTAAAATATGAGAACAATCTCAAATGAGCCTGAGTAATTGTTATCAAAACGTACTCACCTATGAGAGTGTAAAGTTAATGAAGAGACCAGTCTCTATAAACACTCTAATGAAAGTATTGAGATTAACACACTTAATACTAATGATGAGATGAGAAATCATCTATTGAGCTATGATGTCCTCATACTAGAAGCCAGCTTCCATGACGTAGATTCAAGTAATGACACTAGGTTATTCTTGATCATTACACAGCAAACCCGATGAAAGTCTTAAACTACATCTTAGGTATAGCTGGTGTTCACACTAGCCTATGAACGAAATGAAATGAAGTACGTATGAATGAATGAAGCAGACTCTGTGTTTGCTAATGAAGACTCCCTAGTTGAGGTCCCATATGTTGAGCCCTCATTTTGGAAAGTCTTAATGTCAAGTCCATGATTCCAAGGTCTCATGGCATATGAATGAATGTTATAAAAGATGTTATGTGCTATATGCTATATGATATGTGCTATGTGTAAGATGTTATGTGCTGTGTGCAATATAATTAGTATGATGATGCATGTTACTCTCATGGCATGACTTTCCTAATCCAAATTTGGAAAGCTCACTGACTTTCCTAATCCAAATTTGGAAAGCTCACTGACTTTCCTAATCCAAATTTGGAAAGTTTACTAACTTTCCTAATCACAATTTGGCAAGTCCACTGACTTGACTTTCCATATCCATGTTGTTAGGAAAGAGCTATTCTTCCTCATGCATGTCCTTGGTGTGTGATTGTATATACCCATACTTAGTACAAGTGTGTTCTAATCCCATACAACTCTATATTTTTAGGTGCAGGCACAGGTGGATGCTAGAGCTTACAGGTTGACGTTGCAGCTATCCGGACGTGGAGCTTTTATCCGGACTTGGTAGTCCCTCATGCTTTCAAGGATGTCTACCGTTATTATCTAGCTTAGATGTAAGGCTTAGCTAGTGGAGCATGTTCCACTAGTGTTTCTTTCCGTTTTCATTTCAGACATTTTATTGTGCCATTTTGGCAATTATACATTTATTACAGTATTGCACTGTTTCTTTCATTTTGATTATCTCTATATGAGATGGTTGATTTGTGAACGCCCATTATGTTAAGTTTAAAATCTTTAGCATGAAATAAGAAAACAAATGTTCAAATTTTCCGCTAAAATTAACCTAGATGAAGTAAGAATGACGTATGTAGGCTTGTCTATGACCTCTGAGAGGTCAACGACGCCGGTCTCGTCTGGGGTCTAGATTCCGGTCATGACAAAGTTCGTATCAGAGCACTAGGTTAAACTTCGAGAATAATAAGTTCAGATCTACCACATTGAGTAGTTTCTAAGTCATGGTAGTGAAGTGCACCACTATCCTGAATTATAGACTGCATGATGCGTAGGAAATTTCCCTTCTTCTTATCTTATCGTACTTTTCCTAATGTCTAAGGTCTTGGTGTTATGAGCGTGTCTAACATCAATCATTGTTATTTTCAGAGAATGAATACTAGGAGAACCATTAGTCAGAGGAGAGGAGGTGCAGCTGTTGGGGACAATCAAGTTCCACCCCAGGCTCCAGCTGAAGGAGTGGCTATGCCGGTTAACCCAGCTGGGTTGACTGATGCGGAGGTGCGGGAATCCCTGGCCCAGATAGCACAGTCCATCACTATGCAGGCCCAGGCTATGACTGCCTAGGTCAACCGGCAGAATATTCAGAGGGAGAACCCACCAGTTCATAGCATGGCTGACAGGATGAGAGACTTCACGAGGATGAATCCTCCTATTTTCACAGGGTCTAGGACTTCAGAGGACCCCCAGGAGTTTGTGGACGAGATGCATAAGATTCTGGTGGCTATGGGGGCCACAGATACTGAGAAGGCTGAGCTGGGTTCCTCTAAGCTCAAGGATGCTGCACAGACTTGGTGCAAAATGTGGTAGGATAGCCGAGCGTTGGGCGGAGTTCTAGTCACTTGGGAGCTGTTTAAGACAGCCTTCCTAGAGAAATTCTTTCCTAGGGAGATGAGGGAGGCAAAGGTTGAGGATTTTATCAACCTTAAGCAGGGATCAATGACAGTCAGGGAGTATTCCCTGAAGTTTGTTAAACTATCCAGGTATACTACTTCCCTTGTATCTAACAGCAGTGATGAGATGAGCAGGTTCCTCACAGGAATAAACAGAGATCTGGAGGAGGAGTGTCGGTTTGCGATGCTCCATGATAACATGTACCTATCCAGGTTGATGGTGCATGTCCAGAAGGTAGAGGACAGCCGCAAAAAGAGGGGCATTCGTGATGCTAGGAGGCCTAAGCCTCAAGACTAGGCAGGTCCCAGCCATGGAGGCCACATAAACAATTTTGGAGTCTGTGAGAAGCCCAGGTTTAAGAAGGGACTCTCCCACCAAGGGGAGTCAAGTTCATCCAAGGGTCGCTATGATAGGTATTCTGAGTCCAGAGTTAAGAGAAACAATAGAGTATATACACCTCAGGAGAGGCCACCTTGCAGGAGGTGTGGCAAACTGCATGGAGGAGAGTGTATGATGGGCTCTAACGCTTGTTACAGTTGTGGAAAACCAGGTCACATGGTGAAGGATTGTCCGAATAGAAGAAGTCAAGAACAAGGGAATGAGAGAGTTCAGCCTAATAGTCCAAGTGAAGAGGCTCCAATGAGGCAACGATTCTCCACACTCAAGTCTAGGGGTGCAGGGGGAGGCACTTCTGGTGAAGTCTCGGGTGCGTAGCCTTAATTAGTCTTTCATATATTTGACTGTGTATGGTGTTTATGCACTAGTATGAGGTTAATATGTTTGAGTCATCATGTTGGTTGCTGATTTGTATGACTTATATATTGACTTATGTTGTATGCTTTGATGAGACTAGTTATGAAAGAATTCCTTAGTCTATTAATGTGAAACTACTAGTAGGTTTCAAGGATGTACACCATCATGTTAATACGTGAATCGGATATTCACCAATGGGGAGTATTGAATACCTATGTATGCATACGTTCTATAGATGACTTACTTATTACTAGATAGTAGTAGTGTCATTCGGGGATGAATGTTTCTAAGGGGGGGGGATAATGTAACAACCCTAAAAATGGATAAGATAAGAAATGCTTAATGTGTCAAGAATGCCTACAATTAGATCGGGTTCACACGAATTGATGCGCGTAAAACCAGACCTCTGAACCCTTGCTACAACCAAGCCAACTAACTTGGGGAGTTAGTTGAGCTAGGAAAGGTTGGGTCCAACCATGTAAGGCTCTCGAATACGAAGATTTACTCGAAGGAGTCTTTATCGGACTTAAAAAGGGAAAATCTTAGGTTTGGAGGGTCTAGGGGTAAAATGGTCTTTTTCAAGGCTAAGGGTAGTATCGTAAATACCCTAAATATATAATTAATTATTTAATTAATAAGGTGGAGAGGAAATTTGGGGAGAGAGAGCTGACATTGAGCTCTTGAAGTGAAGTGTTGGTCCACCCGGGTTCGAACTTAGGTGGAAGCAATGATTTAAATTGTTTTTATTTAAATTGATAAATTAATTTAATTAATTTGTATTTATCAACTGATTTAAGAAAAAGGAAAATCAGATTTTTATTATTAATTATTTATTAATTAAGATATCTTATTTTGACTAAGTCTCAACTAAAATCCTAATCCTAAGGAACCTCTCTCTTTTTCACGTTTCATCCACTCTCACGATCTACCTCTCTCTCTTTTTCTTTTCACGTTTTCTTTTCCTAACAAAAGCTTAAGAACAGGAAACACAACCAAATTTCTTTACACTTGAAGAACTCACAACGAAAATTACAAACAAACAACTAATCAAAAACTTTACGCAAGAGGGAGGATTATTCCGTCGAATTGGTGTTGAAGTTGAGGGGATTTGGACGTGATTTTGGAGAAGGTGTTGGGCAGCAAGTCAAGGTTTGAACTACAAAATAAGGTATGGGTTTTCTCTCTTGGAATCCTTTCTCCAAGAGAAATTTCTTTCTACAAAATTCAACGTATGAAACTAGGGTTGTTCCCTTTATTGTTGAATTCCTTGTCCCTAGACTCCTTCCAATTTCAGTCTAAATTAGGTTAGAAATCATGTTGTTGGTATGGTTTCTGGTAGCTAAGTGTGAAATATGATGCTCTTTGTGATTTTGTGTTTGGAAATAGCAAGCATGTTCAATGATGTCAACCGAAAATTATGTGGTGCAATGTGTAAAATGTTTGTTGTTGTTCTCCGTTTTGAAGTCTTAAAATGGCTTGTTTGATGATTGGAATTATTGTGCATAAGGTGTGTAAATTGTGATGTTTAAATGAAGTGTAAGGTTGCTGATCTTAAGTGGAAAAATCTAAGCTAAAACAACAATGAATCTACACCTAAAAACGCTTTAAACAAACTGTGAAAATACCACAAAACGAACGTATGAATGTTGTTAAATAAAGGCTAGAAAATTTAATAAAATTTCCAGCACTTGGTGATGGAGTTTTCGTCCAGAATACTTGAAGTTTGAGAAGTTTAAAAATGAATTAAAACAAGTGAGGTCATGTAGGATTGAACCCGTGACCTCACCATGTTAAAAACCATGAAAAATAATGAAGTACAAAGAAATGTGGTGAAGGGGATTCGAACCCATGACCTTGGCTGGAAAATGAATTATGAAAATAAGAAATGAGAGGAGTGGGATTCCAACCCACAACCTCTCAGACAGTAAAGGAGAAAAAAAAATAAAAAGAAAAGAAATGTGAGGTGTGGGAATCGAACCCACGACCTCTTAGGCAAATTTGAGGAGGAGAATAAAATAAAAATAAAGAGAGGCTATGGGGGTTAGATCCCACAACCTCATGGTCAACTCAAGATAGTCATGGAAAATTTAATAAAACAAAAAAAAAGGGGCTGTGGAGGTTCGAACCCACAACCCCTCGGCCAAAAGGAGAGAGTTTAAAGAAAAAGAAATTTAAAGAAAATGAGGTTGTGGGGGTTCGATCCCACATCCTCTCAATTCCATTGAGCGAAAAATGAAGAGAAAAACTAAAGGAGAAATAAAATGAAGGTGTTGGGGATCGATCTTGGGTTCCCAATGTCATGAGGATTAAAAATAAAATCAAGGAAAAATGTAAGTGTTGTCCAAGTTATTCGAACTTGGGTTCCCTTGCCCAAATTTCCGTACTGATACATAAATCATACGTGAATTAAATTTTCAAGAATAATGTCACCTACTTAGATCGAAATCGAGATCTTGGCATACATACAAGATAAATAAGTCTTGTACTACATAATCTTAGGAAGATATGAGTCACTTAACGAATTATGAATGAAGCCTCATGGCTTGTATGTATAAACCCATA
The DNA here is from genome assembly GCA_016801875.1 of Solanum sitiens. NCBI lineage: Eukaryota > Viridiplantae > Streptophyta > Magnoliopsida > Solanales > Solanaceae > Solanum > Solanum sitiens. Next base: position 187,664 of record JABWTJ010000482.1, on the reverse strand, counting down.
AGTCTAGCATACGTTTAAAAATAAGTGAACCTAAGTTGTATGTAATGAAATGAAGTAACCCTAGGAGGGTTAAGTACGAGTGTAAAATACACTAAATGGCCAAGTGCATTGGCATACGATGAAATGATTATTATGTAATGAAATGATGAAACCCTAGAAGGGTTAAGTAAGAGTGTGAAACACACAAATGGCCAAGTGCATTGGCATAAGATGAAATGAACATTTACGTAAAATTGGGTGTGTAATAATGAAGAGCAATTGTGCTAATGTTAATGAATGTGGTGAAAATATGATATGAGGGTAATGTAAAATATGAGAACAATTTCAAATGTGCCTGAGTAATTGTTATCAAAACGTACTCACCTATGAGAGTGTAAAGTTAATGAAGAGACTAGTCTCTATAAACACTCTAATGAAAGTATTGAGATTAACACACTTAATACTAATGATGAGACGAGAAATCATCTATTGAGCTATGATGTCCTCATACTAGAAGCCAGCTTCCATGACGTATGAGTTGAATGTAATGGAACTTTATACTGAGCACCGATAGACTAGCTATGAGCGGAGATGTCTTCTTTCGGGAAGGGCGGAGGTTCACGTAACTCTCATGAGATGAGACTGTCCGGCTTGCCGGGTATGGTTCTCCTTATATCTCCTGGTCTTCGAACCTATACTGCCAATGTAGGGATCTGGCGGGGTTAAATTCCCATGTACGCTAGCATGTTTTGGGTCACCTTTGTCGGTGATTCCACCTCTTTTCGGTGTGGGGGAGACACTAGATTTCATGATGCTCACATGATCTATGTCGGTTAAAGTTAAAGTTCCCAATGAATGAATGAGGCCAGCCTAAAATGATGCACATAATGAAATGAATGATACCAAAGGTGTTAGGATAGGATAATAAAGAGGTGAGCTAGATTCAAGTAATGAGACTAGGTTATTCTTGATCATTGCACAGCAAACCCGATGAAAGTCTTAAACTACATCTTAGGTATAGCTGGTGTTCACACTAGCCTATGAATGAAATGAAATGAAGTACGTATGAATGAATGAAGCAGACTCTATGTTTGCTAATGAAGACTCCCTAGTTGAGGTCCCATATGTTGAGCCCTCATTTTGGAAAGTCTTAATGTCAAGTCCATGATTGCAAGGTCTCATGGCATATGAATGAATGTTATAAAAGATGTTATGTGCTATATGCTATATGATATGTGCTATGTTTAAGATGTTATGTGCTGTGTGCAATATAATTAGTATGATGATGCATGTTACTCTCATGGCATGACTTTCCTAATCCAAATTTGGAAAGCTCACTGACTTTCCTAATCCAAATTTGGAAAGCTCACTGACTTTCCTAATCCAAATTTGGAAAGTTTACTAACTTTCCTAATCACAATTTGGCAAGTCCACTGACTTGACTTTTCATAATCATGTTGTTAGGAAAGAGCTATTCTTCTTCATGCATGTCCTTGGTGTGTGCTTGTATATACCCATACTTAGTACAAGTGTGTTCTAATCCCATACAACTCTATATTTTTAGGTGCAGGCACAGGTGGACGCTAGAGCTTACAGGTTGACGTTGCAGCTATCCGGACGTGGAGCTTTCATCCGGACTTGGTAGTCCCTCATGCTTTCGAGGATGTCTACCGTTATTATCTAGCTTCGATGTAGGGTTTAGCTAGTGGAGCATGTTCCACTAGTGTTTCTTTCCGTTTTTATTTCAGACATTGTATTGGTGCCATTTTGGCAATTATACATTTATTACAGTATTGCACTGTTTCTTTCATTTTGATTATCTCTATATGAGATGGTTGATTTGTGAACGCCCATTATGTTAAGTTTAAAATCTTTAGCATGAAATAAGAAAACAAAATGTTCAAATTTTCCGCTAAAATTAACCTAGATGAAGTAATAATGACGTATGTAGGCTTGTCTGCGACCTCTGAGAGGTCAACGACGCCGGTCTCGTCTGGGGTCTAGATTCCGGTCATGACAAAGTTGGTATCAGAGCACTAGGTTAAACTTCAAGAATAATAAGTTCAGATCTACCACATTGAGTAGTTTCTAAGTCATGGTAGTGAAGTGCACCATTATCCTGAATTAGAGACTGCATGATGCGTAGGAAATTTCCCTTCTTCTTATCTTATCGTGCTTTTCCTAATGTCTAATTTCTTGGTGTTATGAGCGTGTCTAACATCAATTATTGTTGTTTTCAGAGAATGAATACTAGGTGAACTATTAGTCAGAGGAGAGGAGGTGCAGCTGCTGGGGACAATCAGGTTCCACCCGAGGCTCCAGCTGAAGGAGTAGCTATGCCGGTTAACCCAGCTGGGTTGACTGATGCGGAGGTGTGGGCATCCCTGGCCCAGATAGCACAGGCCATCACTATGCAGGCCCAGGCTATGACTGCCCAGGTCAACCGGCAGAATATTCAGAGGGAGAACCCACCAGTTCGTAGCATTGCTGACAGGATGAGAGACTTCACGAGGATGAATCCTCCTATTTTCACAGGGTCTAGGACTTCAGAGGACCCTCAGGAGTTTGTGGACGAGATTAGGGAGATGAGGGAGGCAAAGGTTGAGGATTTTATCAACCTTAAGCAGGGATCAATGACAGTCAGGGAGTATTCCCTGAAGTTTGTTAAACTATCCAGGTATGCTACTTCCCTTGTATCTAACAGAAGTGATGAGATGAGCAGGTTCCTCACAGGAATCAACGGAGATCTGGAGGAGGAGTGTCGGTCTGAGATGCTCCATGATAACATGGACCTCTCCAGGTTGATGGTGCATGTCCAGCAGGTAGAGGACAGCCGCAAAAATAGGGGCATTCGTGATGCTAGGAGGCCTAAGCCTCAAGATTAGGCAGGTCCCAGCCATGGAGGCCACAGAAACAATTTTGGCGTCCGTGAGAAGCCCAGGTTTAAGAAGGGACTCTCCCACCAAGGGGAGTCAAGTTCATCCAAGGGTCGCTATGATAGGTATTCTGAGTCCAGAGTTAAGAGAAACAATGGAGTACATACACCTCAGGAGAGGGCACCTTGCAGGAGGTGTAGCAAACTGCATGGAGGAGAGTGTATGATGGGCTCTAACGCTTGTTACAGTTGTGGAAAACCAGGTCACTTGGTGAAGGATTGTCCGAATAGAAGAAGTCAAGAACAAGGGAATGAGAGAGTTCAGCCTAATGGTCCAAGTGAAGAGGCTCCAATGAGGCAATGATTCTTCACACTCAAGTCTAGGGGTGCAGGGGGAGGCACTTCTGGTGAAGTCTCGGGTGCGTAGCCTTAATTAGTCTTTCATATATTTGACTGTGTATGGTGTTTATGCACTAGTATGAGGTTAATATGTTTGAGTCATCATGTTGGTTGCTGATTTGTATGACTTATATATTGACTTATGTTGTATGCTTTGATGAGACTAGTTATGAAAGAATTCCTTAGTCTATTAATGTGAAACTACTAGTAGGTTTCAAGGATGTACACCATCATGTTAATACGTGAATCGGATATTCACAAATGGGGAGTATTGAATTACCTATGTATGCATACGTTCTATAGATGACTTACTTATTGCTAGATAGTAGTAGTGTCAATCGGGGACGTATGTTTCTATGGGGGGGGGGGATAATGTAACAACCCTAAAAATGGATAAGATAAGAAATGCTTAATGTGTCAAGAATGCCTACGATTAGATTGGGTTCACACGAATTGATGCGCGGAAAACCAGACCTCTGAACCCTTGCTACAACCAAGCCAACTAACTTGGGGAGTTAGTTGAGCTAGGAAAGGTTGGGTCCAACCATGTAGGGCTCTCGAATACGAAGATTTACTCGAAGGAGTCTTTATCGGACTTAAAAAGGGAAAATCTTAGGTTTGGAGGGTCTAGGGGTGAAATGGTCTTTTTCCAGGCTAAGGGTAGTATCGTAAATACCCTAAATATATAATTAATTATTTAATTAATAAGGTGGAGGGGAAATTTGGGGAGAGAGAGCTGACATTGAGCTCTTGAAGTGAAGTCTTGCTCCACCCGGGTTCGAACCTAGGTGGAAGCAATGATTTAAATTGTTTTTATTTAAATTGATAAATTAATTTAATTAATTTGTATTTATCAGCTGATTTAAGAAAAAGGAAAATCAATTTTTTATTATTAATTATTTATTAATTAAGATATCTTATTTTGACTAAGTCTCAACTAGAATCCTAATCCTAAGGAACCTCTCTCTTTTTCACGTTTCATCCACTCTCACGATATATTGAGCTATGATATCCTCATAATAGAAGCCAGCTTCCATGACGTAAGAGTTGAATGTAATGGAACTTTATACTGAGCACCTATAGACTAGATATGAGCAGTGATGCCTTCTTTCGGGAAGGGCGGAGGTTCACGTAACTCTCATGAGATGAGACTGTCCGGCTTGCCGGGTATGGTTATCCTTATATCTCCTGGTCTTCCAACCTATACTGCCAATATAGGGATCTGGCGGGGTTAAATTCCCATGTACTCTAGCATGTTTTGGGTCACCTTGGCCGCTGATTCCACCTCTTTTCGGTGTGGGGCAGACACTGGATTTCATGATGCGCAAATGATTTATGTCGGTTAAAGTTAAAGTTCCCAATAAATGAATGAGGCCAGCCTCAAATGATGCATATAATGAAATGAATGATACCAAATATGTTAGGATAGGATAATCAAGAGGTGAGCTAGACTCAAGTAATGACACTAGGTTATTCTTGATCATTGCACAACAAACCCGATGAAAGTCTTAAACTACATCCTAGGTATAGCCGGTGTTCACACTAGCCTATGAACGAAATGAAATGAAGTACGTATGAATGAATGAAGCAGACTCTGTGTTTGCTAATGAAGACTCCCTAGTTGAGGTCCCATATGTTGAGCCCTCATTTTGGAAAGTCTTAATGTCAAGTCCATGATTCCAAGGTCTCATGGCATATGAATGAATGTTATAAAAGATGTTATGTGCTATATGCTATATGATATGTGCTATCTGTAAGAAGTTATGTGCTGTGTGCAATATGATAATTATGATGATGCATGTTACTCTCATGGAATGACTTTCGTAATCCAAATTTGGAAAGCTCCATGACTTTTGTAATCCAAATATGGAAAGCTCACTGACTTTCCTAATCCAAATTTGGAAAGTCCTAATCCTAATTTGGCAAGTCCACTGACTTGACTTTCCATTATCATGTTGTTAGGAAAGAGCTATTCTTCCTCATGCATGTCCTTGGTGTGTGCTTGCATATACCCATACTTAGTACAAGTGTGTGCTAATCCCATACAACTATATATTTTTAGGTGTAGGCACAGGTGGACGCTAGAGCTTACAGGTTGACGTTGCAGCTCTGCGGACGTGGAGCTTTCATCCGGACTTGGTAGTCCCTCATGCTTTCGAGGATGTATACCATTATTATCTAGCTTAGATGTAGGCTTTAGCTAGTGGAGCATGTTCCAGTAGTGTTTCTTTCCGTTTTTATTTCAGACATTGTATTGGTGCCATTTTGGCAATTATACATTTATTACAGTATTGTACTGTTTCTTTCATTTGATTATCTCTATATGAGATGGTTGATTTGTGAACTCCCATTATGTTAAGTTTAAAATGTTTAGCATGAAATAAGAAAACAAAATCTTCAAATTTTCCGCTAAAATTAACCTAGATGAAGTAAGAATGACGTATGTAGGCTTGTCTGCGACCTCTAAGAGGTCAATGATGCCGGTCTCGTCTAGGGTCTAGATTCCGGTCGTGACAACCTTTACATAAAAATTCAAAAGCCCTAGACCCTAAAAACCTAGATAAAACCCTTAACTAAGACCCTACACAAAAAAACCTTAAACCCTAAATCTAAAACTCCAAATCTTAAACGTAAAACCATAATAAACCCTAAACACTAAAACTTAGGAAACAAAAAAAGCCCTAATTGAACCCTAAAAACCTAAGCTCTAAACCCTAAATAAGAAAATTTTGTATACCCTAAATCTAAAAAACACAAAAAATCCTAAGGCCTTAAACCCTAAGAAAGACGTACACCTTTAAAACCTTAAATATAGCCCAAAACCCCTAAACCATAAAAACTCTAAGCTCTAAACCCTATAAATCCCTAAATCGTATATGCTAAACATTAAAAATACACAACAAAAAAAACCCAAACCTATAAAATCATAAAACACCTTAATCTAAAAAACCCACCAAACCTAAATCCCAAAAATCTTAATAAAACCCTTAACCAAAAACCAAAAAAAAATAAAAACCTATGCCCTAAAGACAAAACCCTAAGCTAAAGCTCAAAATCCTAAACCCAAAACCCTAAGTAACTCTAAAACTCTTATCCTTAAGAAACCATAAATCCTATAGACCTGAAAGAAAACCCTAAAACAATTTAAGGCCCTTACAAAACAATAAGCTCTAAACTTTAATCCCTAAGAAACACTTAACAGTTAAACTGTGAAAATTCCAAAAACTCCTAAACCTAAAATTCTATGCTCTATACCCTATCAAACCCTAAATATTATATGTTAAACCCTTAAAAGTTTAAAAACCGTAATACCTAAGCCATCAACCTATATACCCTTAAAAACATAACCTAAAAACCCTAAAGCCATAAATACTAAAACCCTAGATAAGACCATTAACCTAAAAATCCTAAGCCTAAAGAAAAATCTAAGCCCTAAATCCTTACCCTAAACCTAAAAATCAAAACTCTAAACGTAACATACTAAACCTTAAGAAACCTTGAATCCTAAAAATATCTAAACCCACCAAACCCCATACAAAAACCTAAGCTCAAGACCCTAAATCCAAAAATTTGTAAACCTAAACCTAAAAAACACAAAAAACCTAAGCCTTAAACCCCTAACCATAAAAACCCCTAAGAAACACCAAAACTTTACAAACCCTAAAAAAACAAAAAAAAAATATCTAAACTCTAAACCCTATCAAGCCGTAAATCTTATCTACTAAATGACCAAAAAAAAAAACTAGATAAAATGCATAACCTAAAACTCTAAGCCTCAAAAAAATCCTAATCTTAAGGACGTTTGCATAGCCTTCCAATATAAACAATGGTGGATCTTTAGACATAAGCATATTTTGTGGGGAGATTGTTTGAAGGCTAAGTACTGTCAGAGATCCAATCCTATTAGAAAAAATGGGATAGTAGCAAATCATTGACATGGAAACACCTGATGCAGAATAAATAGGAAGTTGAAAAACACATTCACTGGAAACTCAATTCTGGAAATTGCTCTTTTTGGTGGGACAATTGCTTGGTATTGGACCCCTAGCACAATTTTCTACGGGAAGCAATCAATTCAACAACACAACTAAAGTTGAATTTTGGGAGGAAGGACACAGGAACTGGAATATGCTACTCCAACTAGATCCTATCAACTAGATTTCTAATATCCTTGCTACTGAGTTGCACATCCAACAAAACACTCCGGATCAAGCTGTTTGGATACGTAACAATAATGGAAAATTCAGTTGCTCATCTGCCTGGAATGTAATTAGGGAGAAGAGATCAAAGTTCCAATTCAACACCGTCATATGGCACAAGAGTATACCTTTTAAATCATCTTCCTTTTGTGGAGAACTTTAAGAGGTAAATTTCCTACTAACGAAAAGCTAACCAGTTTTGGCATTGAGACAACAATATTTTTTTATTGTTGTAACAGCACAGGTATGGATACCATAGAGCATACTTTCAACAATGGAACATTTGCAACATACATATGGAAGAGCTTTGCACAAAGTGTTGGGATTGTCACAAATCATAGCTCATTGTACCATCTCATTATGCAATGGTGAGCAACTAAATACAACAATGAAGACCATCGATTGTTATTACTGGCTACTCCAATATTCATATGCTGGAACCTCTGGAATTCTATAAACCCTAATATAAATCATAAAAATAATTTAAAAGTCGTTCAAAAACCTGATCTCTAAACCCTAAGAAATACATAATCCTTAAAACCCTTATATAACACAAAAATTCCTAAACCCTAAAGCCAAACCTAAAACCCTTGATATAAAACCTAAAAACACACAAAAAACGTAAGCCCTAAACCCTAGATCCTAAAAACCCATAAAAAACACTTAACACTAAAAATCATAAACAATACAAAAAAACTAAGACCTACACTCTAAACTTTTATAAATCCTAAAAACCATAACTTAAAAAAACCCCAAAAACCTTAATAAAACCCTTAATTTAAAACCCAAAATGTCAAAAAAATCCTAAGCCATAAAATTATAACACCTCTAAAATGAATTAGGTGAAACTAGATACTAACGTAAGTTTTGTGAGGTTATAAAGTCCTAAAATGGTTAGTAATAGTGTTAGAAGTCAGTTTAAGTAGTTTGGAAGAATTTTGAATTGAAACGTCCAAGACGTACGAAAACTAGTCGAAGTTGAACTAGTGTGTCATAGTGTTTTGTGCTGGAGTTTTGGGGTATGTCATGGGGTGAAATTGAGTATTGATGGTAACAAAACATATCCTGACATGTAAAGGGTCAAAAAGTCCAAGAACAACACCACAAGGACCAGCGAAAGGGTACTTGAGGAGGACCATAACATGGTCCAATGAAGCTGCTGGGCAGCCAAGATATGGCACTGCCTGCGCGTCGCGCCTGCTACACTCAAAGGCAAAAACATTTTCCCTGCGGCGCATGGCAGACACGAACCTTTCTGTCTCAAAATTAACAAGAACCAAGATGTGGAAGTGCCTCCGCGATGCGCAATCATGTCCAAGATTTGGGCACATTATTTTTAAGTCAAATTAGAATTTGTTAAACGGTCCTATATGTGCAAGGGTATGTTTGGTACTTTGGGGACTTATAATTGACGGTTATTGAGTCTTTTTAAACCCCAAAAGTCACCATTTAACCAAAACCCTCAACTCAAAACAAAACCTCTCCATTCCTTTTCTAGAAAAACCTCCATTGATGAAGCTCTGAAGCTCCAAGGACGAAGACTCATTTTCGAAGTTTTTCTCCATCAATTTAGTGGGATTTTCTTCACATAAGGTATGGTGTTTCATCCTTGTATTCTGTTCCATTCGAGGATTCTATTTCAAATGGTTTTTAAAGATGATAAAAACATGAATCTTCTATTTGAACTTCTAGACATTGGTTCTTGCATAAAATGTTTTGAATTAATGATTATGATTGAATTGATTTTAATTTGATGATTTTAGATAAAAAAAAAAAAACTAAATGAACCCATGAAATCATTATTTCCTCATTTTGGCTATATTATGGGTGATTTGATCATATCTCTATTGTATTGATTTCTTGTGTAGTTTACTTTGGGCTATTAAATTATGTAAGAAACATGTTAGAGGCTTATATAGGCTATACTAATTTGATTAATTTCATATTGTATCATCTTGGAGCTTTGTATAGTTTAATTATTGGTATGAATTGGTGATTATGGCTATTGGTAAGAGCCTTTGTGGATTGAATTAATTGAATTAGCTATGGATTTGAGTTTTTGATGTTGAAATGGTGGTATGTTGACCCAACTTCTTCTATATTGCGTAGTATAGGTGTTTTCATTGTGATGTTTGATATGGTCCACTTATGGTGGTGGTGCTTATTTGATAAGTTTGTGAATAATGTGGTCTCGTCGGCATTACTTTTTGAATTATGGTATTATCATGTAAAAACTTGCATATGTAATCATTGTGAGGGTCTATGTTACTTATGTGTATATGTTATTTCAAATTATGAGTTCTTCTAGTTGATGATAGGTGTCTACAATATATTATTGTGATGCCTTAATGTGTGTTGATTGATGTTGAAATGTGAATCTTTCTACTTGACTATACGAGTCTTATGATGAGTTATGTTGATGTTTCTAAAGGAATGAGTAGGGTGACTTGTAGAGTACTCAGTTTACCCTATGTACTACTTTAGTGTTATTATATATGTGATAATATGAACAATGTGTGTCTTGTTGTGGTAGACCTATGTCCCTCTAGATACATGAAGAATATTAATATGACTCTTGACATAGTAGGCTAAAACACCTTTTTCATGAATGTGTATGTATGATTGAAATATGATCTTTAACATAGTTAAGAGGGTCATTAATGTTAAACCTTCAACCTAGATAGAAGGTTATGATATCCTTGAAGTCGAAAGACGTAATGGTATCCTTCTTGTGTGAATGATCGACTTAGGGGTAGGTTGGCTGGAACAACATGAAACCATCTTTAGGAAAGTCATGAAACTATCCTATTTGACCATTGTGTGGCTGCTCTATTGGACCGCCTTTGAGAAGGTGTACTATTATTTGTTTATGACTTCTATATGGTACCTCTTCATATTCCTTAGATTGAATTACTCTATAAGAAGTAGGGATAGCACCAAGTGACTATTCTTTGGGAGTGACTCTACTTAAGATGAGACTAGAGTATAAAGAAACCCTTGATATTCCTTAACCATGTGCCTACATGGGATGTGTCCTAGTTCTACCCTTTCCAAGTAGAACACCCTCCATTGGAGTAGGGGATACTCCAAATTCCATGCCTAACTAGTATGGTCTCTGTCGGTTATTGCATATTATCATCATATGGGATACATTCTAGTACTGGATAAGTTCTACAACGTTTAGGTAGTGAAATAGAAAGTCTATCTAGACATGGGACGAGTAGACATTAAAGATGCTAATGTGTAGGTTCCCTAGGTCTTCTCCAAGACCATTATATTAAAGTCCTCAATTGTTGAATGTTTATTAAATGGTTTAATGAACTTCGTAAGTTAAGTAAATTTGATGTAAATGAAAAGGTACTTATCTAGAGTAGCTTTAAGGATTGTTTAGGTAGGCTTGGAGAGGGTGTATGGGTGGACTCTTAATGACTTACTTAGGTGAGTCTTACAGTAATTCTAGGTAGCGAGTTTAGTTGATGAAATGGCAATAATCTTATCTTAGGCAGTCTTAAGGATCACTTAGGTGTGTGTGAAGGAGTTGTATGGGCGGTCTATTCATATCTCACTCAAGTGAGCCTTAGAATAACCTTTGGTAGGAGGGTCTCATGTTTATATGTTTTGTAGTGATATTGATTTTATATTGTGGAATGTGACTTATATAAGTTTATGTTGACCTGTAGGTGGCTCTTATACTTGTCTTATAGATTTTTCGTCAAACAGAGCATTTTTTCTAGAAATGTCCTTTTATCATGGTTTTAGTTGTATGTCACCATACTTATTGCATTCTAATGTAATAATTCCATATATTTTTTCTTATCTCTAAAGGTGTAGGTCACATTTGAGAGGAGTCATTAAAGTGAAGCTTGGACATTATTATTCATTCAAGCAAAGTTATGGTATGTCCTCAATTTATTTGAGGAGATCACTATGTTTAGTTATGTTAAAGACATTGTAATAGACTTAGATATTTCTATTTTATTAATGTATGGGCCGTGACCCAACATATTCGTGTGTCTAAGATGGCAACATTGAGACTAAGTCTTTCCTATAATTCTACGAAAGATATTTTGAACTATTATTCGATTGTGTGAAAAGTTTTAATTCCGCACTACTTTTCATACAATTATGCAATGAACGATGTCAAAGGACTTGTACAATACCTCTCAGATGTCAAGTACGCCGTGCCACGATTGGAGATTGCCATTTCTTCTAGAGTATACTCTCTGGTCATGACAACCTTTGTATCAAAGCATAAGGTTTTAGGAGTAGTCTTTAGGAATTCAAAGTCTCATTAAAGCCACATCTAGTAGATTCTTGTTCATCAGTGTAAGTCACGACACATCTATGCGCTATAGGCTATACGACAATAGACTTTCACTTTCTTCATCACTCTTGTGTCGTGCCAATAGAGTTGAGGTTATAAGTCTCTATTTCTAATCTCTTCTCTTGTGTTTTTATGAGATGACTATAAGAAGAATGACGCAAGAAGGTTGTAATAGGAAGGAGTGAATGAGGGAGTTCCCCAAATTGGATTAGATCCCGAAGGAGTTAAAATTCCTCAAGGTGGTCATGTTCCTCCCCAAGTAAATCAAGTTCCTATTGGGGGTGGAGGTATTGAGGTTCCGATGGTTCCCCCGGACATGACTAATGGAGAGATTAGATAGGATCCACTTGTATTAGCCCGATCCATGACAACTCATGTGAATAGGGGTATTGAGCCTAGGGAGAATGTATTGGAGAGTACCATGACCTCTATGTTGAGGGACTTTGTGAGGATGAATCCTTTAATTTACCATCACCTTTATGTTGAGGGACTTTGTGAGGATGAATCCTTCAATTTTTCTTGGCACTAAGGTGGGAGAAGATCCCCATGAGTCTGGTGTGAACAAGATGTTGAGTTATATAGGGGTGGTTTTTTATGGATAAGTCATAATACGTTTCATACCCATTGAGGGAAGTTGCTCAAGTATGGTACACCCAATGGAAAGATAATAGGCAGTTGAGTCAGGTCATATGGACTGGGAGAAGTTTAAGGAGACTTTGATTGGAAAGTACTTTCCCCGTGAGAGGAGTGAGGTGAAGGTTTATTTCACATCCGGGGAGTACCCCCTTGAAGTAACCTGGTGTACATCACCTCTCAGAGGTCTTATACAAGCCCACAGTTATCATTCATTGTATTGACATAGTAAATTTAGCGGAAAATTTAAAACTTTTCATAGCACATCACATGCTAGAACATTACTTCATATATATAAAACATAAGTCATAATACATATATAGACCTTAAGTATCTTTTTCATCTTAGACTCAACAACATTAGATTACATTAGGGAGACGGCCCATAAGACACATTACATAACTATACAATATTTAAAGACTTTAAAATAAAGACATAAGTAGGAGATCCTTGAACTTAAGGATTCCATTCATTAAGCTTGGCAATCATCTATCAAGCTCTTCACCATTCATGACATCCTTTAATCATCCATAACCTATACGTTGTGTAAAAAGTAGAGAAGAATGGGATTAGCACAAGAATGTACTAAATATGGCAACCATGAAAAAACATGCATTTAAAAGGGATATTTCCCTTGAAATCATACTTCATGCCATTTTGAGTAAATCATTATAAAACCTTAATTTAATAACATTTATATCATTCACATACTTCATATAAATATATTCAAACGCCAAACATTACATAAGATCACATATAGAATTTATGACATTTTTTAGTCACATTACAGTGAGCTCTCTTTCCCTTAACAGTGAGCTTTATTTCCTTTTATTCATTAACTTCCCAAGTAACCCTCTAGTTATACTTGGTGCAATGTATAACCTTAAGATCACAAATAAAGCATACATACAACCTACATAAACCAGCACATATCCTCATCTAAGCATAATACATCAAAAACACATTTAAGTCAAAACCTTAGGACATTACAGTAAACTACTTTTAACTTGCACATATACCAACTCCACTTCACATCAATGCATTAAAAAACCTTACCCAGAATCCTACTGTAAATCTAATAATGCAATGTATAGTGAAGCCCCATAACCTCACACATACTTAGTAAACCTATCATAAGACAGCAAGCCTTACCATCCAATTCATACATCAACAAGTAAGTGAATATAACTTCATTCATGTCAATACAAGACCTTTACCATGTAGTTAATAATAGCAACATCATATATATAGACTCATACCATGCACATCTCATAACAAGTAGACCAATACTACCAAGTCGTGCATAAAGAACATATACATATACAAATGCATTAGAACACCTTCTAGAACTTCCTAAGGAGATAATTGTGCAATGTCTAGACGGGTTCATTATTTCCACCTATCCTAAGTAACATACTTTAACTCAATCTAGTTAGGGTCCTAGTCATTTACTTTCATTGTCCATTTTACTTTATGGAAACTATAGCCTTAACCGCCATAGACCATGTTATTCTAAACATGGAATCTGGTGTCATAAAACCTTACACCGATGAAAGGTGGTCTACCGGCCAAGGTAAAACCCAACATAAACATAGCTTCATATATGGATCCATTAGCTAGTCTTCCTGTGGTGGCAACATAGTTCAAGAACTAAGAGATAGGTATTCTCTCTTCGTACCATATGGTAATTGGGCCTCTTCTCATGGGAATCCCTCGGATGAAATACCCCTAAAAAGGTATAGTAAACATCACATGGGCAACTATAGGGTGAACCTTTCCTCTTCATGAAAAGGTCATCACCTCCCATTGTCAAGTACACTCGGTGCTAAGATAAGTTCCCTTTATTGAAAAATCCTTTATTAACATTTATTTATATAATATAGGCTTAGGAGAGTCATCCCCTCATATGCTTAGCTCATAGGTCATAGATGAGAGTTCATCAACCTAATTCATGTGAGAAATCCTTTCACATGGACATAGCATATGTATAGAACTATCTAGTTTAGGGTACACATGAATACATCTTTCAAGGCCCCTCTCTTGACTAGATCTTCATACCCGTGTGTGTGAATACCTATATGTGAGCAAACCTTTCACATAACACATTAAGACCACACATGACCATACATTCATATTCATGCACATAGAAACCAAACCTAAGAACTATCCTATCAAGGTACACATGTGCAATGCATAGGAAAAGTCTCATACCCTTTCCCATATTAGTACACCTATCAAGTCATCCTAGCTAAGGAAAGACATATCATACTTTCATAAACATCATCTTAACAAACATAGTAGTAGACACTAGTGAATAGGAAAACTACCTTTTATTTAGACACCATGACCTATACTACTTGTAACATGCATGTAAAGTGAGTGTGTGTGACATTTGTCAACATGATCACATAATGTCTATCAACACATTGACGCGGCCACCCTCTTAGACCATAATACTCTTTCAAGCATAGACCACACAACACACAATAGCATAGGAGACAAGTCAACTTCATGTTACACTTAAGACTCCTAACTTGTACTATTCATGCATTCACATACGGGTACATAGGTAAGGGATTATTAACAATTTTAAAACATCAATGGCAGCACCTACTTTACCCTAACATGGATATACACATGCTTATACAATAGCCATACAAACTAAATCACAACTAGAATAGGAAATTAGGCATAAACTTCTCATAGTATCATCATGAGGACATGTTCATAAGTTCATCAATTTTCCTTCAAGGCCATGGTCAACACATATATAATGACAATAAAGTAAACACCACCACCATAAGTGCATCATACCACAGAATGTCATACAAGACTTCATCAACATTACTATAAAGAAATAGTGAAGTAGAAGAATAGAGCAATTCTTACCCATCCTTTAGCCTTTGGTCATCATTGACCTTTACTACTCTTTCATCAATAATTCAAATATAGGCAGTAGTTAAAATATAATAATCATATACAAAATCATGCATAAGCTACTACAAAGCCATGCTACAAACTATTACAACATATCATTAACATACTAGAATGTAGAAGGACATAGACCATCAACCAATTTCACTTACATGAATTATAGATCATATTTCATCAATAATATAAATCAAAGTGAGTAGCTAATCATACACTTAGTCATAAAGAAATCATGCTTAAAGCACTTCAAGATCAAGCTTCCAACATAGGCATTAGGCTTATTAATTCGCTAGACTAGAGAGGAATTAGCCGATAATATTTATTCTCTAAGGCCTTGATCATCAATCATATTTTAACTATATTGTACATGTTAGTCAGTAGCTAATTAGACCATTACTCAAAGAAATCATGCTTCACATAATCTAAAGATATAGACCACATCACATACATAGTATTTTCAATCAATATATTAGAAGGAGTAGATCAATTCATGCCAATCATTCTTTTCTTTGATCATACAAGATTCCTATACATAAATCAATCATTATATAACCTAAACAGTAGCTACAAGCAACTTAACGTAATCCAAAGTCTTACAACAATTGACATAAAGCCAACCTTACAGTGAATACATAGATCATATAGTAGTCATGTGGAATTCTTCATACATTGATCCATATGGATCCTTCAACCTCAATTAAACATTAATTCATTTAAATAACAATAGATATAACCACTTCAACGTAATAGAATCCCAATTCAATAGATAACAAATCAAGATCACAAAGCCTTACATAGACTAAAATCGAGTTTGTGAGAGAGAATGGGTTCATCATGCAATTGGATTGAAAACCACGTCCAAATCAGAAGATAATCACTAACACATTCATATAATGCCTTTAAAATCGATTTAAGAAAGAACCCATGGAAGATTGAACAAGAAAATGTTTGATCATATTTTTTTCTCTTTTGAAACTTTGAGATTTAACTCTCTAGATGAAAGGATAACTAGAGATGAAGATCACTATACCTTTATCTACATGAAGACCTCCAAAACTTGGTGAAGAAATCATGCCATTCCAAGCTCCAAGATGTTCTTGAGCTTCAACAATAATGGAGGTTTCTAGGGAGAAGATTTTTGGAGGGAAAGATTTCTTACGTGTGTATGGGATTGGGAATGGAAGGTTCACGTTTTTGATCACTTGTATACACCCAAAATTAGGTAAATAACTCAATTAGGGTCAGTTTAGGACGTGGGGTGAATTTCCCATTCACCTCTTTAATAAAACAGTACGCAGGCATAGGTTGTAGGCTACCATCGATGGAAACATCTACTGGCCGTTGGTCAGTCGACGGGCCGTGCATTGGCTTCCGTCGATTGGTCCTTGGCCAATTTTTGGCTTGAGACCTGACCAAGCTAAGTACCAATCGATCAGACCTCTCCTATGGGCCGTTGGTTGACCAACTGGTCGTCGTTTGGTCCGTCGATTGACAATGCCAAGATAGTGTCTCGACCAACCTTGAGTCCTTCTTGAGGGCCCTTTTGCGGGGCCCTTTAAAAGTCGTACATGTACGTTTCAAACGTAAATACAACCCTTAACAAGTTTTTGACATTACACATAAGTTTCACCCAAAACAAACATCTGTAACAAGTCAAATCATACAAGGCCCCATCAAGACGTACATGAATGTCTCAAGGGCTAACTTTCGAACGTCTTGGACGTTCTTGAACGTTTGACCTCCAATCTTCTCGAAACTTCATATAATACAATTTAACATCATTCTAAATCATTTTAAGACTCTTTAGGTTCATTTCATACAATTTTAAGCATGCATAGACACATGAGGCACATAGGTGACTAGTCGTCAAACGTTTTAGTCGACCCTTGACGTTTGACTTCCAATTAACCTCAAAATTTGCGCACTACCTATTAACCACATTATAATTCATTTTAGGACATTATAACCTTAAGACAACCATGTTATTATCTAGACACCCTAACTCATTTTGGGGGTCTTACAATATCCTCTAGTTGGGAACATTCGTCCTCGAACGAAACTTAGAACCTTTCAATCAAACAAGGACTTCAATGCATCATAGAGAAGTTCATAACATTTATAACATCATTTAATCATTTTAGCACCCAATGCACACAAGCAAGCAAAACTTCAATTCACTCACTCTTTAATGCATCAGTCAAAAGGCTTTTATCATGTTCATAGGAGGAACATCCTTCTCCTAATCATAACATGGTCATCATACTCCATTTTATTAAGAGTTCATCTTACATCGATTTCAAAGTAGCACTTAGGTATATTTCAACAATACTCAAAAGCAAGTAGGCACTCATACATCCATGCACATAGTGTTGAGTTAATTGAATCAACAAAGATCTTTATTAGATATACCTAGCGCCATGAAGGTCATACTCAACCATACCATGCTTAGTTGTGTCCATGGAGGAATGTCCCTTTCCTCAACACACTTACATGAATCATAAATTCACACCTTAGCAAAGTACATGGTCGATTTCCTTTTGAAATGAGAAATTCTAAACTTTTAAATCAAGACATGCTCATGTTTCCTTCCTACTGAAGTCCAAATGGTAAGTCGCACCAAATACATCACAACAAATAGGAAGCCATTTCACAAAAATTCAAATTCTAACATAGCACTAGCCTTTACAGTAAGCCTCACTTGGGAAAAACAATACAAATTATAGGCACACACATGAACACTTAGCTAAACATGCTTTCACCTTTCAAGAATGGGCCTAAAATAATGCTTTCCAAACCTTACAAATCACATAGTTTTCAAGAGACTCAACATATTTCATTTTAATTAGACTCAACTTTTCATTATAAGGCTAAACATTACACCTCACAAGTGACTAAATCAAGTTTCTTATCTTATCTCATGAAGTCAAGTGTACCATTAGCATATTAAGATGCACCATACACATGAGGAAACATGGAATTTATCAAAATTTCCCATTCATGCACCTTGGAATCTTCACAATATGTTTAACGTAATGTCAATCAAGACATACTAAACATGTAGAGGTCATGCAATTCATACTTTATGCAAGACTATATTCATGAACAAGTTCATCAAGACTTCATTAAATTCAGGATCAGGCAAAAATAGAAGGTCAAGGTAGACAATACCTATAACCTTACTATTCCATCACCATCCCCCACTAAGGGTAAACCCAATTAAGAGAAATATAACCCAACCTTAAGAGGATCTTAACTGAACAACATTCATATTTCAACAATTACAAGTGATGACTACTTAGAAGGAACTTACAGTAAGTCAACATAGTAACACCAAGGTATTCTAAACCTTCTCATTTTAGGAAAATCATCCTCAATCATTAAGTTAGATCATCTCATTCAACCACATAAGGTTTTTATACCATAAAATAGACACCAAGGTCATACAACTTTATGGAAAACAACAAGGGGACTTAGCCATAAGGACTTTTTTTTTATTTAACATTAAAGTAAGGTAACTTCTAGGTCAATCAAACCCACATCATCACCCTACAAAGATAAGAATACTACCATCAATTCTATGCGAAACATCCATTCCACAGCATCAAGGAACTCACAACACAATAAGAAGTTAGAGACAACTATACGACTCATCATTCCATAAGACTCTCATTCTTCATTCCAAATTGTAAATCTCCTTTTTACATTCTTTATCATGCTCATATGCATCAATTCTATACACATTTCAACGACTTCCAATCAAAGTAAAATTTAGTTGATTTCCTAAAAATCATACAGAAAGCTGCCTAACATTACAGTGAGCATGCTTTCAAATTCCAAAATGCAACATTTAGGCAATCGATGGGAAAAACATGACAATATGAGATACCAAACTTTACCAAGAGAAGCATACTATCATCACACCTAGAATCAAGTTTATACAAAGAACTCAAATCCATACTAGGCACATATCAAGGACCACATATATACAAACGGAAACATTGAACACTTTTAAGTACATATTCTTAGGGTAGCATGCCTCCATGGGTACTCACTAAGCATTTCAAGTTCAAATCATAGTATTAGGCTACCATCAAGTAAAACCTTATAGGAAAACATCCTTCCAAAAAAACTCATTTTAACCATAATAACTTCTAACATGCCATAACTATATTATGACACACATTCTTCAAAATAACATGATATTCCACATAAGTCTTATACATAGCCATAAATTGCATCATATCATCAAAACATGCCAAAATTCACCTTCACACATACTAATTCAACCATAAAACCAAGATAAGACTTTAAACTTACCTTTTCTCCCTCAAGAATAGAGATACAATCTAATCCAAGCAATCACATCTAAAAGACCACCGGACAAGCAAACATAAGAGAGAGATCTTATAGAGAAAAGTTCTATGGCACGATATGAGAATGATGAAGAAGGGAAACTCTATCGTCCTCTAGCCTCCCGTACCATTTGATGTGTAACGACTCACCACCAATGCTACGAGACTCTACTAGACGTGGCAATATGAGACTTTTAGAATCGAAAACAACTTTATAAACCACATGCTCAGATACCACGTTTGTCACATCCGGGGTTGCACCCCCTAGAAGTAACTTGGCGTACTTGACCTCTCGGAGGTCTTATACAAGCCCATAGTTGTCATTCATCACATTGACATAGTAAATTTAGCGAAAAATTTAGTACTTTTCATAGCACATCATATGCTAGAACATTACTTTATATATATAAAACCTAAGTCATAATACATATATAGACCTTAAGTCTCTTTATCATCTTAGACTCAACAACATTAGAGTACATTAGGGACACGACCCATAAGACACATTACATAACTATACAATATTTAAAGACTTTAAAATAAATACATAAGAAGGAGATCCTTGAACTTAAGGATTCCTTTCATTGATCTGGGGAATCATCTATCAAGATCTTCACCATTCAACACATCCTTTAAGCATCCATAACCTACACATTGTGTAAAAAGTAGAGAAGAATGGGATTAGCACAAGAATGAACTAAGTATGACAACCATGAAAAAACATGCATTTAAAATGGTCATTTTCCTTGAAATCATACTTCATGTCATTTTGAGTAAATCATCATAAAACCTTAATTCAATAACATTTATATCATTCACATACTTCATATAAACATATTCAAACGCCAAACATTGCATAAGATCACATATAGAATTTATGACATTTTTGAGTCACATTACAGTGAGCTCTTTTCCCTTAACAGTGAGCTTTATTTCCTTTTATTCATTAACTTCCCAAGTAACCCTCTAGTGGTACTTGGTGCAATGTATAACCTTAAGATCACAAAGAAAGCATACATACAACCTACATAAACCAGCACATATCCTCATATAGGCATAATACATCAAAAACACATTTAAGTCAAAACCTTAGGACATTACAGTAAACTACTTTTAACTTGCACACATACCAACTCCACTTCACATCAATGCATTAGAAGACCTTACCCATAATCCTACTCTAAATATACTAGTGGAATGTATATGTGAATCCCCATAACCTCACACATACTTAATAAACCTATCATAAGACCACAAGCCTTACCATCCAATTCATACATCAACAAGTAAGTGAATATAACTTCATTCATGTCAATACAAGACCTTTACCATATAGTCAATAATATCAACATCATACATATAGACTCATACCATGCACATCTTCATAA
The DNA here is from genome assembly GCA_016801875.1 of Solanum sitiens. Taxonomy (NCBI): domain Eukaryota; kingdom Viridiplantae; phylum Streptophyta; class Magnoliopsida; order Solanales; family Solanaceae; genus Solanum; species Solanum sitiens. The sequence continues at coordinate 166,584 of JABWTJ010000482.1, read as the reverse complement.
CAAGTAGACCAATACTACCAAGTCGTGCATAAAGAACATATACATAGACACATGCATTACAACACCTTCCTAGAACTTCCTAAGGAGAACTTGTGCAATGTCTAGATGGGTTCATTATTTCCACCTATAGTAATTAACATCCTTTAAGTCATTCTAGTTAGGGTCCTAGTCATTTACTTCCATTGTCCATTTTACTTTAGGGAAACTATAACATTAACAGCCATAGACCATGTGATTCTAAACATGGAATCCGGTGTCATAAAACTTTACACCGATGGAAGGTGGTGTACCGTCCAAGGTAAAAGCCAATATAAACATAGCTTCATATATGGATCCATTAGCTAGTCTTCCTGTGGTGGCAACATAGTTCAAGAACTAAGAGATAGGTATTCTCTCTTCGTACCATATGGTAATTGGGCCTCTTCTCATGGGAATCCCTCGGATGAAATACCCCTAAAAAGGTATAGTCCACATCACATGGGCAACTATAGGGTGAACCTTTTCTCTTCATGAAAAGGTCATCACCTCCCATTGTCAAGTTCACTCGGTGCTAAGATAAGTTCCCTTTATTGAAAAATCCTTTATTAACATTTATTTATAAAATATAGGCTTAGGAGAGTCATCCCCTCATATGGTTAGCTCATAGGTCATAGATGAGAGTTCATCAACCTAATTCATGTGAGAAATCCTTTCACATGGACATAGCATATGTATAGAACCATCTAGTTTAGGGAACACATGAATACATCTTTCAAGGCCCCTCTCTTGACTAGATCTTCAGACCCGTGTGTCTGAATACTTATATGTGAGCAAACCTTTCACATAACACATTAAGACCACACATGACCATACATTCATATTCATGCACATAGAAACCAAACCTAGGAACTATCCTATCAAGGTACACATGTGCAATGCATAGGCAAAGTCCCATACCCTTGCCCATACTAGTACACCTATCAAGTCATCCTAGCTAAGAAAAGACATATCATACTTTCATAAACATCATCATAACACACATAGTAGTAGACACTAGTAAATAGGAGAACTACCTTTCATTTAGACACCATGACCTATACTACTTGTAACACGCATGTAAAGTGAGTGTGTGTGTACATTGGTCAACATGATCACATAATGTCTATCAACATATTGAGGCAGCCACCCTCTTAGACCATAATACTCTTTCAAGCATAGATCACACAACACACAATAGCATAGGAGACAAGTCAACTCATGTTACACTTAAGACTCCTAACTTGTACTATTCATGCATTCACGTACGGGTACATAGGTAAGGGATTATTAACCATTTTAACACATCAATGGAAGCACCTATACTTTACCCTAACATGGATATACACATGCTTATACAATAGCAATACAAGCAAAATCACAACTAGAATAGAAAAGTAGGCATAAACTTCTCATAGTATCATAATGAGAACATGTTCATAAGTTCATCAATTTGCCTTCAAGGCCACGGTCAACACATATATAATGACAATAAAGTAAAAACTACCACCATAAGTGGACAATGCCACACAATGCCATACAAAACTTCATCAACATTACTATAAAGAAATAGTGAAGTAGAAGTATAAACCAATTCTTACCCATCCTTTAGCCTTTGGTCATCATTGACCTTTACTACTCTTAAATCAATAATTGAAATATAGGCAGTAGTTAAAACATATTAATCATACACAAAATCATGCATAAGCTACTACAAAGCCAGGCTACAAACTATTACAACATATGATTAACATACTAGAATGTACAAGGACATAGACCATCAACCAATTTCACTTACATGAATTATAGATCATACTTCATCAATAATATAAATCAAAGTCTGTAGATAATCATACACTTAGTCATAAAGAAATCATGCTTAAAGCACTTCAAGATCAAGCTTCCAACATAGGCATTAGGCTTATTAATTCGCTACACTAGAGAGGAATTAGCCGATACTATTGATTCTCTAAGGCCTTGATAATCAATCATATTTTAACTATGTTGTACATGTTAGTTAGTATCTAATTACACCATTACTCAAAGAAATCATGCTTCACATAATCTAAAGATATAGACCACATCCATACATAGTATTTTCAATCGATAGATTAGAAGGTGTAGATCAATTCATGGCAATCATTCTTTACTTTGATAATAAGACATTCATATCCATAAATCAATCATTATATAACCTAAAACAGTAGCTACAAGCAACTTAACGTTATCCAATGTCTTACAACAATCGACATAAAGACAACCTTACAGTGAATACATAGATCATATAGTAGTCATGTGGAATTCTTCATACATTGATCCATATGGATCCTTCAACATCAATTAAACATTAACTCATGTAAATAACAGTAGATATAACCACTTTAACATAATACAATCACAATTCAATAGATAACAAATCAAGATCACAAAGCCATACATAGACTAAAATCGAATTTGTGAGAGAGCATGGGTCCATCATGCAATTGTGTTGAAAACCACGTCCAAATTAGTAGATAATCACGAACACATTCATATTATGCCTTTAAAATCAATTTAAGAAAGAACCCATGGCAGATTGAAGAAGAAGATGTTTGATCATTATTTTTCCTCTTTTGAAACTTTGAGATTTAACTCTCTAGATGGAAGGATAAGTAGATATGAAGATAACCATACCTTTATCTACATGATGACCTCTAAAATTGGTGAAGAAATTATGCCATTCCAAGTTCCAAGCTGTTTTTGAGCTTCAACAACAATGGAGGTTTTTAGGGATAAGATTTTTGGAGGGAAAGCTTTCTTACATCTGTATGGGATTGGGAATGGAAGGTTCACGTGTTTGATGACTTATATACACCCAAAATTAGGTAAATAACTCAATAATATTCGGTTTAGGGTGTAGGATGAATTTCCCATTCACCACTTTAATAAAACAGTACGCAGGCACAGATTGTAGGACACCATCGATGGAACCATCTATTGGTCGTTGGTTAGTCGATGGGCCATGCATTGGATTCCGTCAATTGGTCTTTGGCCAATTTTTGGATTGATACCTGACCAAGCTAAGTAAAAATTGATGATACCTAACCTACGAGCCGTTGGTTGACCAACTGGCCGTCATTTGATCCGTCGATTGACACTGCCAAAGCAGTGTCTCGACCACCCTTGGGTCCTTCTTGTGGGACCTTTTGCGGGTCCCTTTAGAAGTCGTACCTGGATGTTTCTAACGTAAATACAACCCTTAACAAGTTGTACACATTACACATAATTTTCACCCAAAACAAACACCTGTAACACGTCCAAACATGCCAGGCCCCATGAAGAGGTACATGAATGTCTCAAGGGCTAACTTTCAAACGTCTTGGACGTTTGACCTCCAAACTTCTCGAAACTTCATATAATACAATTTAACATCATTATAACTCATTTAAACACTCTTTAGGCTTATTTCATACAATTTTAATCATGCATAGACACATGAGGCACATAGGTGACTAGTCGTCTAACGTTTTGGTCGATCCTTGACGTTTGACTTCCAATGCACCTCAAACTTTTCACACTGCCTCTTAACCATATTATAAGTCATTTTAAAACATTATAACCTTAATACAACAATGTTTTGCTCTAGAAACCCTAACTCATTTTGGGGGTCTTACAATAAAGGAGTTCATTAAACTTAGGCAAGGGACAATGAGTGTTGTAGAGTATTCTGTGAAGTTCACATTGTTTTCTATGTATGCTCCATTCTTGTTGTATAACCCTAGGGATCATATGCATAGGTTTGTGACTGTGTTTCTGACCTTGTGAAAGCAAAGTGATGACCGTGCTCCATGGAGACATGAACTTGTCTAGATTTATGGTGTATAAACAATCTATTGAGGAGTCCAAACTTAGTAGGATTTCAAGGAACATGAAGAGGGGTAGATTCGATGACCAAAACCAACCTAGGTTTAAGAGGAGGGATCCAAACCAAGATGGATCTAGTGCTCCTAAGGTCAAGGTTGAGGTTGGTGGTAATTCTTAAGGTGTTAAGCCTATTTTTGCTACATATGGGAAGAAGCACTGTGCAAAATGTCTAGACAGTACCAGAGGTTTCTTTTTTTGTGGTAAGGATGGTCAAAAGGTGAGGGATTGTCCTACTATTTCATCTAGAGGAATAGATGCCAAGCAAGCTCCTCCAAGTGTTCCGCAAGTTGATGCACCAAAAAGGAATCGCTTCTATGCTCTCCAATCTAGGGGAACAAAGTCAGGTGATGATGCCGGTAAATTATAATTTTCTCTCTTGTGTGGTAGTGGGTTCCTTCTAAATGAGTGATTATGGTGAGTAGTTTGGTTGTGATTTGTTGTCTCTTCTCTTCTCTTCTATTCAATCTTGAGAGAGAGAAAGTCATAGTAGCATGTTCCATGTTGCATGTTGTTTAGTAGTGTAGTTCAAAATAAATTTCATTGTTCTCCTTGCATTGTGCATTTCATAGAGTTGTGTTTATGTTGTAAAAAAAGTGTATATGGTTTTGTCTTTCATATTGCCATGCTTCCATCATAAATTGCTTAAAAGTTGCATATTGAATGTTATAGCATACTTCAATGTAAGAGATGTAGTACTTCGGTGTAAAGAATTCTGAAATTTTATTAAATTGTTATTTCATAAACAATGGTTGTAATGTGTATAGAATTAATTTATATGAGCATGATAATGTGTGGATAATGATTTCGTCCTATATAAATTGAAGAAAGTGAGTCTTATTGCATGATGAGTTGTAGAAGTAGTATCTTCTAGTTGTGTTTTGAGTCTCTTAAAGTATGTGAAATTGGTGTTCCTCCTAGTTGTGTGTATTGTATATCGTCTGGTATGGTTATGAGTTGCTATTATTGAGTCTTTTCTCTTGAAGTGTTTAAAATGAAGCAAGTGTCATTCGAGGATGAATAATGTTCACGTTGGGGAGAATGTAACACCTCTAAAATTAATTAGGTTAAGCTAGAGACTAAAATGTGTGTCGTGAGGTTATAAAGTCATAAAATTTATAGTTACACGGATAGAAGTCAGTTTAAGGAGTTTGGAACTGAAACGTCCAAGACGTCCAGAAACTAGTCGAAGTTGAACTAGTGTGTCGTAGTGTTTTGTAGTGGAGTTTTCTGGTATGTTATGAGGGTAAAATTGAGAATTACTGGTTCCTACACATTGCCTAACATGTAAAGGGTCGAAATGTCCAATAATGACACCCCAAAAAACCAGCCAAAGGGTCGTTGAGGAGGACCCACATATGGGCCAATGAAGTTGTTGGGGCAACCAAGATATTGCAGTGCCAGCGTGTCGCGCCTGCTACTTTCAAAGGGAAAAAAGTTTTCCCTGCAACGCAGGGCCGACACAAACCATTCTTTCTCTAAATTTTCCAAAACCAAGAACTGGAAGTGCCTCTGCGACGCGCAACCATGTCTTAGATTTGGTCGCGTCATTTTTAATTCAAATTAAAATTAGTTAAATGCTCTTATATGTGCAGGGGTGTTTTGGCAATTTTGGGGACTTCTTATTGATGGTTATTAAGTCTTTTTAAATCCCAAGAGTCACCAATTAAGAAAAACTCTCAACTCAAAACAAAAAATCTCCATTCCTTCTCTCCAAAAACCTCCATTGATGAAGCTTTGAAGTCCAAAGAAGAAGATTGATTTTCCAAGTTTTTCTCCAACATAAGTTATCATGTTGCATAATAGTAACACATTAGGTACTAGGCATCCAAGTGTCAAGCATACTACCATAGCACATGACCATTTATAATGATCATGTAAATTAAGCAGTGCCCAAGGACATGGTGAGGGTCCTTGGGACAATAAGTAAATACTCCAAATAGTACATCAAGTATAGTTAGTTAGGAAAGTACAACAAGAACATGTGCATGACATGTGAAAATCAGCCAAAGTAGGGGACCACCCTAACCAAATTCAGTTAGGGTAGTTAAGGGGCAGCATGTGCGGACGGGTCCCTCTATGTGGGGCCTAACTTCCTAACAAACTCTAGACTCTAACTAACTACCCTAAATAGCTAATTAACCTAGGACTAACCGAAATGGACCAATTAGTGCACCTGACAACGTAAGAATTAACCGGGTGACACTAACCTAGTAACTAGTTAAAGAGACAACCTAGTACCTAACCTAGAATGGTCCAAAAGGTTAGTTATGGTCCTCACAACTTAGGGGTGCTTTAGTAATTTCCATAGTTTACCTAATTAATTAACTTAGCAACTTAATTAATTATTTTAAAAGGCTAAAAGGAAACTACAAAGAAAATTTCCAGATTTCGGTTAAGACAAGAAAGGGACAACCTAGTACCTAACCTAGGATGGTCCAAAGAGTTACTTATGGTCATAACTTATGGTCATAACCACTTAAGGGTACTTTAGTAATTACCCTAGGTCACCTAATTAATTAAATTATCAATTTAGTTAATTAAATTAAATGGTCAAACCGAAATCCTTACACTATCATAGTATGACTCAAGAAACATCCTAGTACTTAACCTAGGATGGACCAAAAGGATTAGTGATGGTCCCAAAGACTTTGGGGTACTTTAGTATTTACCCTAGGTCCCTTAATTAATTAAATTAAGGATTTAATAAATTAATAACAATTTCTAAAATTGGCCGAGTCAACACCAATTTAAAGATTTTTGGTCAAGTCAACATCCTCCTACGTTTAGTCAACTTAGGAAGGGCATTTTGGTAATTAAGTAATTAATTTATTTAATTAACTTATTAAGCCTTAGTTGAATGAGTCAAGATCAGTTCCTAAGACTTAGACTCACGTTCAAACACTAAGAGTTTCACAAACGCAAAACAGCAAACAACGAAAACAAAAATGGGAAAAGTTTCTATCGACGTTCTTAGGCGATTCCAAGGTTTCTTCAAGGTTTTGTGCAAGGTGGTCTTCGTAGATTAAGTTTTATGTAAGGTATGGTTTCTCTCCTGGAATTCTTTCTCCAGGAGTACTTTACATCGTAACAAATCCATGAAATCTCGAAACTAGGGTTGTTTCCAAAGGTTCTCGTCGAACCTCCCTTTTCCCTAGTATCCTTGTTATGTTTTCAATGTTGTATAGATTAGTGTTGATCATGTTGTTGGTATGTTGTGCTGGCTGATCTTAATGTGTAGGCTTCTTGCTTTGTAAATTTTGAATAAACCTATGAATTGAACTCGTATGATGTTAAGTGTTCCTTACGTAAATTAAACAATGATGCTATGTTACATTGTTCCGAAAATGTTAAGTATTGAGATGTTACGATCGTGATATGCATACCTACTTTTAATCGTGATTTGATGAAAATGTTATGTTCATTAAAGTGTTCATATGAGACTGTCCAAAAGACTACTAATGTGATGTTTAAGATATATTATAAGGTTGGCTAATAAAATCTCCATGAAATCATAATTTGAGTGAATGTTTGGCTTATTGCAATAAAATGGCTAACACTACATTGTCAAACAAGATGAATAAAATTGGCTATAATGTTATCTTTAAATAACTAAAAGATTGTATAATTAATAATGTATCCCAAATTAAGCATGAACGAATGTAACTCTGGCTTGTGCCAACAAAGATAGCTATGAAGTCTTTTCCAAATTTTCTAGGCCAATACTAAATTTATGCCAATCATATATAGCCAAAAGATTGAAATGACAATTTAAGTACTCCTAAAGTAATTCAATGAATCCATATCCAAGGGCATGCCATTCATTGGGACAAGTCCCAACATGCCCTAAACGAATGAACTATGAACATATGTAACTCATTGAATGAAGTGCTCATCGTCCATAAACGATGATATGCAACTACTGAACGAATACAAGCAAGTAAAGTGAGTATTAACATATTTAAATATGTATAGGTTAAGAAAGTTACCAGAATTAGGTGTTAATGGAAGTGACACAAGTCTCACATACACGTAAAATGCTATGTTAAAATACTCACGAAAGATGGTGTTAGAACGTGTGAGATAAGTCTCATTAACACCAAAAGATGTTATGTAAGGACAATTCACATTTCAGCAATGTAAAGAAAGGGATGACAAGTCATCAATAGAGTAAGTAAACCTCAATCTACAATAAAGCTTCCATAATGTTTGAGTCAACTCTAAAACATAAGAAGATGAAGAAAGTGAGCAAAGCATCGATAGACTAGCTATGAGCCTGTGCTTGCACGTGTAAGTCTCATGAGATGAGGCTACCATCGAGGTGGACAAGTAATCTCCATACGTCTCCTAGTCTTCGAACTATGTCTAGCCAACAAAGGAACTAGCCTGTGGTTTCCACCTAAGAGAGCTAGGTATGTTTCAATCTCACCTTGGCTAGTGAGATCACCTCTTTTTGGTGTGGGGTATACACTGGATTTCATGTTTAGCTCATATGATTTATGTCGTTTAATGATCAAAAGAATGTTCTTGGTTCACTATATTCGTGAGCCACTTCTTTTGGTGTGGGGTAAACACTTGACATGGATTCACCTTAGCCGGGAATCACCCCTTTTTTCTGTGGGGCAGACACTGGATTTCATGTTAGCTCACATGATCTGGATTCATTTTGATCGGTAAATTACCTCTTTTCGGTATGGGGTAGACACTGGATTTCATGTTAGCTCGCATGATCTTAATTTCAAAGCTGTCTCTAAGAAAGTAAGAAAGAAAGAAGAAGTAACGTATGTTCAAAGTGAGCTATGAAAGGAAGAGCTTATGAATATCAATCGTCAATGTTGATACCAATGAAGCTTTCAGCAAATAATGGGAATAGACAAATAAGATTGGCTTATAATGACTTCTTTAAGAAAATAACAAGAAAGAAGAGATATAAGTTCAAGGAGAACTAAGAAAGAGCTGTGAATGCCAATATTGATAAGAATGAAATTTTAACAAGTTATTGGCTTGTGCCAAATCAAGATATATGCTTCATTATCTTCACATCATGAAAATGATCAAAGCCAAATAAATTGGCTTTTAATGACTTCTTTTATTATGAAAATGATCATTGCTTATAATGAATTCAAATATTATCCAAAATGATCAACTAATGTATTTAGCCAATAAAGATTGGCTTATAAAGACTTCATGGCCAAAGTTAGCAAGATCATAAGTTTTATTGATATGCCCCAAGAACTACACCTTATGCAATCAATTAAAGAATGAGTATAGCCAATAAGTATTGACTTATAAATACATTCATGCCCAATCTAACAATAATGGAAAATCAAACTTGAGATAGGTAGCCAAATCATTTCCTTAGTTCTTCGGATTACTTACTCTATTCATTGTAGGTATGGGACTACAATGAATCATTGCACTTGTAAGTAAAACATAGGACCAAAGTAATTATTGAACAACACAATGCACCAGCTGCATTTATCTACGTTCAGGGTATCATCATCTTAGGGTTAGGGATGGAGATATCCCAAAGACAGCCTTTCGTACCCTTTATGGTCATTATGAGTTCTTAGTCATGTCATTTGGTCTCACTAATGCACCAGCTACATTTATGGACCACATGAACCGAGTCTTCCATGAATACCTTGATTCTTTCGTCATAGTATTCATTGATGACATCCTCATCTACTCTAGGACCAAGGAAGAGCATGAACAACATTTGAGACTAACCTTGCAGGTACTTAGACAACATCAGCTGTATGCCAAATTCAGCAAGTGTGAATTCTGGCTTAGATCAGTAACCTTCCTGGGTCATGTTGTGTCCGATCAGGGCGTGGAGGTGGATCCCAGGAAGACTGAGGCTGTGAAGAACTGGACAAAGCCTCTTACTCCCACTGACATCCGTAGCTTTCTGGAATTGGCTGTTTACTACCGCAGGTTCGTGGAGGGTTTTTCTTCCATTGCTGCCCCACTGACAGCTTTGACTAAGAAAAAAGCCAAGTTTGAATGGACGGAGACTTGTGAGAAGAGTTTCCAGGAGCTCAAGGACAGACTCACTTCAACCCCGGTGCTTGCTTTGCCTAAGTGTGGTGAGAATTACACTGTTTAGTGTGATGTATCTAGGGTTGGTTTGGGTTGTGTTCTTATGCAGGTTGGTAAGGTGATAGCCTATGCGTCCAGACAGCTCAAGGTTCATGAGAAGAATTATCCCACTGGTGACCTGTAGTTGGCAGCTGTGGTGTTTGCACTAAAGCGGTGGAGGCACTACTTGTATGGAGTGCATGTGGATGTGTTCACAGACCACAAGAGTCTCCAGTACGTGTTCACATAGAGGGAGTTGAATCTACGTCAGCGGAGGTGGTTGGAGCTGTTAAAGGACTATGACATGAATGTTCACTACCATCTAGGTAAGCCTAATGTTGTAGCTGATGCTTTGAGCAGGATGAGCATGGGAAGTACAACCCACGTTGAGGATGAGAAGAAAGAGTTGGCAAAAGATGTACACAGACTGGACAGACTGGGTTTGCGATTGGTTGACTCTACTAGTGGGGGTGTTTTAGTTCATCCTATTTCTGAATCATCCTTGGTAGTTGAAGTCAAGCAGGGTCAGCATCTCGATCATGTGTTGATGGAGTTGAAGGACTCAGTGTTGATAAAGATGAATGAGTCTTTCTCTTTGGGAGGTGACGGCATACTTAGGTATCAGGACAGGCTGTGTGTACGAGATGTGGATGATTTGCGGACAAGGATTGTTGCAGAGGCCCATGGTTCCAGATATTCCATACATCCAGGTTCCACCAAGATGTATCATGATCTTAAGCAGATTTATTGGTGGGATGGCATGAAGAAGGACATTACAGAATATGTGGCCAAGTGTCCTAATTGTCAGCAGGTTAAGGCAGAACATCTTAAGCCTAGCGGTCTTACTCAGATTATTGAGGTTCCGACTTGGAAGTGGGAGGCCATTAATATGGACTTCGTGGTTGGTCTTCCGAGGACTAGGAGACAGCATGACCCCATATGGGTTATTGTGGACAAGATGACTAAGTCTGCCCACTTTATCCCTGTGAAGTCTACTTACAGAGCCGAGGATTATGCGAGACTCTACATTGATGAGATTATGAGATGGAATAGGATTCCTTTGTCTATCATTTCAGATAGAGGAGCTCAGATTACTTCACATTTCTAGAGAACTTTGTAGAAGAGCTTGGGCACGCAGGTAAAGCTTAGTATTGTCTTTCATCCTCAGACTGATGGACAGGCAGAGCGCACCATTCAGACATTGGAGGACATGTTGAGAGCTTGTGTGATTGACTTCAGAGGAAGCTGGGATGACCATCTGCCTTTGATAGAGTTCTCGTATAATCATAGCTATCACTCCTGCATTAGGATGGCACCGTTTGAGGGATTGTATGGTAGGAGGTGTAGATCTCCAGTTGGGTGGTTCGAGGTTGGAGAGTCATCCATTTTGGGTCCAGAGATCATTTATGAGGCCTTAGAGAAGGTCAGAGTGATTAGGGACAGGTTGGCTAGTGCTTACAGTCGGCAGAAGTCATATGCAGATAACAGAATATGGCCCTTAGAGTTTGATGTTGGTGACCAGGTCTATCTGAAGATATCACCTATGAAGGGGGTGATGAGGTTTGGCAGGAAGGGGAAGTTGAGTCCAAGGTATGTTGGGCCATACGAGATCCTACAGCGTGTGAGTGCGGTGGCCTATGAGTTGGCATTGCCTGCGGAGCTAGCTTCTGTCCATCCAGTCTTTCATGTATCCATGTTAAAGAAGTGCCTAGGTGATCCAGCATCGATTCTACCTGTGGAATGTTTGGGGGTCGATGAAGACTTGTCCTACGAGGATGTACCTGTAGAGATCTTAGACACACAGATCAAGCGACCGAGGAACAAGGAGATTGCCTCAATGAAGGTATTGTGGAGAAATCATCTTGTTAAGGGTGCTACGTGGAAGGCAGAGGCCGATATGAGATCCCACTACCCTCATCTATTCAGCTCTTGAGGTTAGACTTCCTACTCTTAAGTCTAAGTTTCCTTATCTCTCCATATTTTTGTTGTTATTGCTTGACTGTGCATAGTGATTATATTATGATCTGAAAAGCATTACGCTAGATAGTAGTAGTGTCATTCGGGGATGAATGTTCCTAAGGGGGGGGGGATAATGTTACAACCCTAAAAATGGATAAGATAAGAAATGCTTAATGTGTAAAGAATGCCTATGATTTGACCAACGTTCACACGGATTGATACGCGTTGAACCAGACCTCGAAACCCTTGCTACAGCCAAGCCAACTAACATGGGGAGTTAGTTGAGCTTGTAAAGGTTGGTTCCAACCATGTAGGGCTCTCGAATACGAAGATTTACTAGAAGGAGTCTTTACCGGACTTAAAAAGGGGAAATCTTAGGTTTAAAGGGTCTAGGGGTAAAATGGTCTTTTTCTTGGCTAATGGTAGTATCGTAATTACCCTAAATATGTAATTAGTTATTTAATTAATAAGGTGTAAGGGCAATTTGGGAAGAGAGGGACGAAATTGGGCTCTTGAAGTGAATTCTTGCTCCACCCGGTTTCGAACCTAGGTGGAAGCAATGAATTAAAGTGATTTTTATTTAAGATATTGAATTAATGTAATTAATTAATAGTTATTATTCATTATGTGATTTAAAATAAAGTAAAAATCAGATTTTTATTAAATAAACAAAACCCTATTGACTAAGTCCTAAAACTAGACTCGTAAGCCTCCTACAACTCCCACTCTCTCACGTTTATATCTCCACTCTCATGCTCAATCTCTCTTATTCTTTGTCACGTATTTTCTCTGCCAAAATAAGATACAAAAGCAGAAAAATAAACCAAGTTCTTCACACTTGAAGAACTCACACGAAATCATAAGAAATCAAACGTTAATCGCACAGTAGGCTAAGGGAGGTTGTCATTAGAGTGGAGTTGACATTGAGGAGGCTTAGACGTGTTCTTGGGTGAAGTTTTTGGGCAGCAAGTCAAGGGTTTAACGTCAAAAAGGTATGGGTTTTCTTCTCTCTTGGTCCCTTTTCCAAGAGACCCCTTAAGGTTAAGATTATTCAGTCCGAAAACTAGGATTATTCCCCCTTTGTATGCGCCTGTCACTAGCTCCCAATGAATCGTAGGTTGGTATGATTGCTGGTAGATTTAGGTGTATGTTATGTTTTTGTGATGAATATGATTATGTTTGTGTACTTGAAATCGTATGAAAGACAACCATGTATTAGAAATTATGTGCAAGTGTGTGCGTGTGCATGTATGTTACAGTGAATGAGGTTCTCGGGTTAAGGCTCCAAATTTGATAATGTTTTGGTTTTCATTTTACTTGCATAAACCTATGTAAATCATGATGTTCATTAAAATGAAAGTGTGGATGATTTGAGCACAAATCTTTTGGCTAAACGAATCTATGAAAAATGCACCCCAAAAAGTGTTAAATGATCTATGAATTTCCCTAAGATTTCAAGTGAAAATGTTGGTGAAAATAAGCTAAAAAAATGACTAAATTTACAGCACACTTACAAGTTTAGTTTAGGCTAAATGTAGAGGAATAAATCTGGAAATTATTTGAGTGTAAAGGATGAGGCCACCAGGAATCAAATCTGTGACCTCATCGGTGAATTTGCCTTAAAAACGTGAAAAGGGAAATGGGGTCAAGGGGAATCGATCTTAGGTCTGCTGGCTGAAAAGTAAGGTACAAAAAAATTAATAAAATAAAATGGGAGGCGTGGGAATCGAACCCACGACCTCCAGGCAGCGAGTGGAAACAAAGGAAAAATAAAGGAAGAGGACTGTGAGGCGTGGGAATCGAAACCACGACCTCAAAGCTATGAAGGAGAGTAAAGAAGAAAAGGAAAATAAAAAGAAAAGAAAGGTGAGGCGTGGGAATAAAACCCACTACCTCAAACCAGTGAAGGGAGTTAAGGAGAAAAATGAAGATAAAAGAATTGTGAGGCGTGGGAATTGAACCCACGACCTCTAGGTAGGCTGCGAAATAAAAGAAAAATAAAGAGAGGCTGTGGGGATTTGATCCCACAACCTCAAGGTCTATGCGAATTGGACAAGGAGAATTAAATTAAAAAAAATTAAAAGGGGCTGTGGGGGTTCGATCCCACAACCCCTCGGCCAAATAAGAGGAGATTCCAAGGAGAAAAATAAAGAGGAAATGTTGATGTTGGGGCTCGATCTAGGGTCCCAATGTCATGTGAACTAAAAATAAAATCAATGAAAAATGTAAGTGTTGTCCAAGGGATTCGAACTTGGGTTCCCTTGCCCAAATTCCGTATTGATACAAAAGTCATACGTGAATTTAATGTTCAAGAATAATGCCGCCTACTTAGATCGAAATCGAGATTTTGACATACATACAAGATGCATAAGTCTTGTACTACATAATCTTAGGAAGATATGAGTCACTTAACGAACTATGAATGAAGCCTCATGGCTTGTATGTATAGACCCATAAGTTTAGCAGACATTTATAAGAAGTGAACCTAACTTGTATCTAATGAAATGATGTAACCCAAGAAGGGTTAAGTATGAGTGTAAAACACACTAAATGTCCAAGTGCATTGGCATAATATGAAATGATTATTATGTAATAAAATGATGAAACCCTAGAAGGGTTAAGTAAGAGTGTGAAACACACAAATGGCCAAGTGCATTGGCATGTGATGAAAGGAACATTCACGTAAAAAGTGGTGACTAATTATGAAGAGCAAATGTGATAATGTTAATGAATGTGGTGACAACATGATATGAGGCTAATGTAAAAGATGAGAACAATCTCAAATGAGCCTAAGTAAATGTTACCAAAACGTACTCACCTATGAGAGTGTAAAGTTAATGAAGAGACCAGTCTCTATGAACACTCTAATGAATGTATTGCGATTAACACACTTAATACTAATGATGAGATGAGAAATCATCTATTGAGCTATGATGTCCTCATACTAGAAGCCAGCTTCCATGACGTATGAGTTTAATGTAATAGAACTTTATACTGAGCACCGATAGACTAGCTAAGAGCGGTGATGCCTTCTTTCGGGAAGGGCGGAGGTTCACGTAACTCTCATGAGATAAGACAATGCGGCATGCCGGGTATGGGTATCCTTATATCTCCTATTCTTCGAACCTATACTGCCAATATAGGGATCTGGCGGGGTTAAATTCCCATGTACGCTAGAATGTTTTGGGTCACCTTGGCCGGTGATTCCACCTCTTTTCGGTGTGAGGGAGACACTGGATTTCATGATTATCACATGATCTATGTCGGTTAAAGTTAAAGTTTACAATGAATGAATGAGGCCAGCCTCAAATGATGCACATAATGAAATGAATGATACCAAAGGTGTTAGGATAGGATAATCAAGAGGTGAGCTAGACTCAAGTAATGACACTAGGTTATTCTTGATCATTGCACAGCAAACCCGATGAAAGTCTTAAACTACATCCTAGGTGTAGTTGGTGTTCACACTAGCCTTTGAACGAAATGAATGGATGAAGCAGACTCTGTGTTTGCAAAATAAGACTCCCTAGTTGAGGTCCCGTATGTTGTGCCCTCATTTTGGAAATTCTTCATGTCAAGTCCATCATTCCAAGGTCTCATGGCATATGAATGAATGTTATAAAAGATGATATGTGCTATATGCAATATGATATGTGCTATGTGTAAGATGTTATGTGCTGTGTGCAATATGATAAGTATGATGATGCATGTTACTCTCATGACATGACTTTGCTAATCCAAATTTGGAAAGCTCACTGAATTTCCTAATCCAAATTTGGAAAGCTAACTGAATTTCCTAATCCAAATTTGGAAAGTTCACTAACTTTTCTAATCCCAATTTGGCAAGTCCACTGACTTGACTTTCCATAATCATGTTCTTAGGAAAGAGCTATTCTTACTCATGCATGTCCTTGGTGTGTGCTTGCATATACCCATACTTATTACAAGTGTGTACTAATCCCATACAACTCTATATTTTTAGGTGCAGGCACAGGTGGACGCTAGAGCTTACAGGTTGACATTGCAGCTATCCGGACGTGGAGCTTTTATCTGGACTTGGTAGGCCCTCATGCTTTCGAGGATGTCTACTGTTATTATCTAGCTTAGATGTAGGCTTTAGCTAGTAGAGCATGTTCCACTGGTGTTTCTTTCCACTTTCATTTCAGACTTTGTATTGGTGCCGTTTTGGCAAAAATATGTTTAATGCAATTATGAATTGTTTCTTTCATTTGATTATCTCTATATTAGATGGTTGATTTGTGAACGCCCATGATGTTAAGTTTAGAATGTTTAGCATAAAATAAGAAAACAAAAATTTCAAATTTTCCGCAAAAATTAACCTAGATGAAATAAGAATGACGTATGTAGGCTTGTCTGCAACCTCTGAGAGGTCAACGATGCCGGTCTCGTCTGGGGTCTAGACTCCTGTCGTGACAATCGTATATACGAAATCCTACAAACATACAAAAAAAAATTAAACCATGAATTATAAATTTATTAAACCCTTAAAAATCTTAATCTACAAAACTCTAAACCCTCAACCCTAAATAACTAGATAAAACCTTAACCTAAAAGCTTAAAACTTTAAGAAATTGTATCCCGAAACCTTATGAAACCCAAATCCAATGAACCCTAAAAAAACTTTACACCACACAATAAACAAGGCTCGAAACCCTAAATCCAAATAATCCATAAACCCTAGACCCACACAATCCCTAAACACTAGAAAACCCTAGAGACACTTAACCCTTAGAAATCCTAAAGAACACAAAACCCCTAAAAATCAGAAAAACTCTATGCTCTAAACCCAACAAAGCCTTAACTCGTACATCTTAAACCCTAAAAAACACAAAATAACCCTAAGCACTAAACCCTATGCCGATAAATTCCTAAAGCCATTAGCCTAAAAATCCCAAGGACCTAACCCTAAAAATCTAAAAAAAGACTCTAAGCCCTAAACCCACATACCTATAGAATCCAAAAAAATTTAACGTAAAAACCCTAAGCCATAAACCCAGAATCTAAACCTAAAAAACTCTAGTCCTAAACCCTAAATTGTAACCTCAAACGCTTAATCCTAAACATTAAACCCAAAAAATTGTAAATCTTAATCTTTAAGAAACCCTAAATCCTATAAACCATAAAATAAATACTAAATACCTTAACCATAAAACTCCAACGCCTTAAACCCTACAAAACACGTAACCTAAAACCCAAAACCTAAAAAACTCTAAGCCCTAAACCCTAAAACCTAACCTAAAACCCAATATCGTAACCCTAAAACCCTATGAAACACTAAATCCTATAAACATGTAACATCTCGCTACTCATAAGAAAAAGAATAAGCTTAGAAACTAAAAATAATCACTCTTGGAAGCAAAGGGAAAATCTGGAAAATTGACCAAGTTGAAAAAGTGTTGGTCATTTTCAAACAGTCATAACTTTTATCTCAGTATGAATTAGAGTACGTTACTTACGTAGTTGGAAATCCCTTGGAAAGATCTTTCCAACAACACCGAGTTTTCTCGATTTTGATATCGTATGAGGGATATATGCCCTTCGGAGGTTAAGCTGTTGAAGTAAGGAAAGTCCAATTATGGATTTTAGTATTGGCAAACTTGTCTTCTAACCCATCTATTTACTAATTCGTTTTAAAGGTTTATTAGGGGTAATTCGTTTTAAAGGTTTATTAGGGGTAAAACTAGTCCTCAAGCGTTCATAATGAAAGCCAAGATCATCGAATGGAATTCATCGGGGGTGATCCCTATTAAGGTATGTAAGATCTTTCTGTGTTGGGTTTGTTCAACCACACACCAATTTCTTTAATTAAGAGAATTTTGTGTAGTTTGAATGATGAACAATGTTGTTCTTCAAGAACAATGGTTGAATTCTTGTTGATTGAGTTGTAGTATGCCTTTAGTTGATTTGATTCGTATGTCTGGGTTTTTCCTCGAGTCTAATCTATTGGTTATTGAGGTTATTAGTGATCATAAGTTATTGGGGAAATATCCATGGATGTTTTGAAAGTTTATAGTTGTAAAACGGAGAAGAAAAGTTGAAAATCTTGTCTGACAGGCTATGCGGCGCCGCGCCAACTAAAGTTCCTCAGGACAATCTCTGTCCGTCAGGTTCTGGCGCACCGCTCCAGCAAGATCCCCTAAGTAAAGATTTTGTCTCTCAATCTATGCCTCTCCACACCTCTCAAAGCACCACACACGCCTGGAGATCCCAATTTTGCCTCATCTTTTCGTACTAGTTCTTAATTGATGTACCTACAATTCCTAGTTGATTTCAACACTCGAAGGTACATTTAAACATCATATAATCATACTTAAAGATGAAATCATGAACCTTGTATCCATAATCCAATTCAAGGAAATGGAAGATTTAGGTCTAAGAAACTAAGAGTTTAGTCTAAAGGTTAAAAAGTAAGTCAAAATAAAGTTTCTTAAAGTTTCCAAAAGTCTTATTTAAATGTTTTAAATTCTTTTGAAGGCTCAAGTTTTGAGTTTAATAAAGATTAAAAGTTGGAGTTATTCCTTCAAAGAAGTGTAAGACAATTAAGTATTCCCTAAATAGTTGATTAGGATCAAAAGTTTCAAGTCAAGCAAAGAGTTAAAAGTTAAGTTCATTTCTTTAAATCTATAAGGGAACTGAGTATTCCCTAGAAAGTGTACAAATATTTTTACATTTAAATTAATAGGAAACTAAGATTTCCCAAAAGAGTTTTAAACAATAAGAAAGAAAATTTTTGGGAGTAGTATTGAGCACGGATGTGGGGATAAGATTTCATATTAACTCAAGTACCCATGTAAATCATGTAGTCATGTAGCTATCATGGGTGTTAACAGGTCATAATTTTTAGATGATCATGTAAGTTAAGCTAGTTGATCCACTAAATTAAGGAGTTCTATGTGACGGCAAAGTATAGGACACTTCTGGCAGTATGAGCAAGACGTATCACCACTTAGGCTCATAGTGGTTGTTGTCGGTTAGAGAATCTCCCACAGAACTATATTTCTTTCATATGTAAGTAAATTTTATTTCGTTCTTGCATTTTATCTAATGAACTAAGTTGTTTTAATGGTTTACAAAGCTTTATATATATATATATATATATATATCACGTGCATTTTAAATATATATATATATAAATATATATATATATATCGCATGCATTTTAAATTGCTTTATATATATATATATATATATCGCATGCGTTTTAAATTGCTTTATATACATACATTGAGTTGAGTATTCTTGAGTTGAGAACAGCCAAGGTAATTTCATCTTATGCTTATCGATCTGAAGTTACCTTTAGCATTCAAATTCACATAATCGTACATGCAATATACTGATGCCAGTTGGCCTGCATCGTCTTATGATACAGATGCAGGTAAGTAGGATCATCATACAACTCCTCGTTGCTCCAGTTTGAGCACTCCGAATAAGTGGTGAGCCTCCTTGCATTCCGGAGGATCCTTTTATATGTTTTCCAATCTTTACATTACAGAATGTTATGGGGTCTATCCCAACACTTATCAGAGTAATTTGAGAGGCTTCATAGAAAAATAGTCAGATAGTTTAGTTAAGTCTCTTTTATTTGATATATTTTACTTTGCGACTTAAGTGCCATTTTGTCCAAGACATTAATTTAAGTTATTTATGAGAATGTTCTTGTTTTATCATTGTGTAACTCTTATGCTGAGTTAAGTAAGACATGTCAAGGGTTCGCTCAAGGCCAGCAATGGTCATTGGGTGTCGGCCACGTCTAGGGTGTAGGATTGGGGCATGACAAAACCCTAAAATAAACCCCAAAAATCATTTGAAACCCTTATAAAACCGTATGCTCTGAACCCTAAATCCTAAAAATCCGTAAACCTTAAACATTAAAAACACAAAAAACCTTGAGAAACCCATAATACTTAAAAACCCTAAACCTGAAAAAACTTTAATCTCTAAACCATATCTAACCCTAAATCATATATGTTGAACCATCAAAACTAAAAAAAAAACTAATCCCTAAACCATAAATATATAAAACCCAAAAAAAACGTAACTTAAAAAATGTAAATCCTAAAACCTAGATAAAACCCTTAACCTAAAAAACCGCTAAGCCCTAAATCCTAAACCCTAAACCCAAACATAAAATTCGAAATACAAAGAAACCCTAAACCTTAAAAAAACATAAATTCTATAAACCCTAATATAAACCATAAATATTTTTTTAAACAACTCTAAAACCCTAAGCTCTAAACCCTAAATCACAAATTTCTATAAACCTTATACCTAAAGAATACAAAATAAACCTAAGCCATAAATGTTAGAAGCCCTAAGAAACAGGGAATCGTAAAAACCTTTAGAAAACCCATAAAGTCCGAAACCCTAAACCCTAACCTAAAACTCTTTTTCCTAAACCTAAAACACTAAGAAATCCTAAACCTTAAAAAACCGTAAATTCTAAAAATCCTAAAATAAACCCTAGAAATCATTTTCAATTCCTAAAAAATCCTATGCTTTAAACAGTAATTCCTTAAAATTTGTAAACACTAAACCTAAATACATAGATATCCTTAATACCTAAACAAGAAATCCTAAAAACAATTATGAAACATTTAACACTAAAAACCCTAAAATACAAAAATCCCTAAACCTAAAAAAACTAATAATCTATAAACCCTATAAACCCCTAAGAAACACTTAAGACTTTAAAATCCTAAAAAAAAATCCTAAAGCTAGAAAACACTAGGCTCTAAATCAGATAAATCTCTAAATCCTAAACCCTAAAAATACAAGAAAAACCCTAAGCACTAAATTTTATACCTATAAAATCCTAAAAACCCTAAACCTAAAAAAACCTAAAAACATCAAAAACGATTAATCTAAACCGCTAAACCTAAGAAAATCCAAAACCCTAAACCCTAAACCCTAATATAAAACCTAAAATCCTTAATCTGAAACCCTAAGAATCCTAAAACATAAACCTTAAGAAACCTTTAATCCTATGAACCATAAAACTATTCAAAACCCCTACAAAACCCTAGCCTCTTAACCCTAAAACCTAAAAATCCAGAAACCCTAAACCTAAAAAACAGAAAAAACCTAAGCCCTAAACCCTAAGAAACATTCAAACCTAAAAACCCCAAAAACACATAAACCTAAAATACTCTAAGCTCTAAACCCCAAAAACTCTTAACCTTAAAATCCTAAAGACCTAGACCCTAAAAACATACATAAAACCCTTAACCTAACACCCTACACCCAAAAAAACCATAAGCATTAAACCCTAACCTCAAACTCTAAATCTTAAACACTATGAAACCCTAAACAGTAAAACTTTAGAAACACTAAAATCCTTAATTAAACCCTAAAAACCAATTCAATCGTAGAAAACCCTAATCTCTAAACCCTATATCCTAAAAAACATTTAAACCTTAAATCTGTAAAACACAAAAAATCCAAAAGCCCTAAACCCTAAAAAATTCTAAGAAACACATAACCCTTAAAAACCTAAAACAAACTCGAAAACCCCCTAATTCTTAGAAAACTCTAAGCTCTAACGCTTATAAAGCAGTAAATTGTATATGTTAAACCCTAAAAATACACAAAAAACCATAAATATATAAAATCCTAAAACACGTTAACATAAAAAACCCAACATACCTAAATCGTAAAAACCGTAATAAAACCCTTAACTAAAAACCCAAAACCTTTAAAAAAAAATGTATGCCCAAAAGACTAAACTCTAACCTAAAGCTCGAAATCCTAAACCCAAAATCCTAAGTAACTCTTAACTCTTATCCTTAAAAAACCCCAAATACTATAGACCCTAAATCCTATGTAACTCTTAACTCTTATCCTTAAGAAACCCCAAATACTATAGACCCTAAAATAATTTCAAACACTTACAAAACTCAAAGCCAAAAACTTTAAACCCTAATAAAGCCAAAGAAACACTTAACAATTGAACTCTAAAAAATACAAAAACCCCTAAAACTCATATTCTAAGCTCTAAAACCTATCAAGCCGTAAATATTATGTTAAACCATAAAAAGATTAAAAACCATAAAACCTAAACGATCAACCTATATAAACCTAAAAAACATAACCAAAAAACCCTTAAATCCTACAACGCTAGATAAATCCTTAACCTAAAAAAACCCTAAGCCCTAAATACCCAACCCTAACTTAAAACCCAAAATTCTAAACCTAAAACATTAAACCTTATGAAACCCTGAATCCTTAAAATAAAAAAACATTTTAAACACATACAAAAACGTAAGTTCTAAATCCTAAATCCTAAAAAAAATTAAACCTAAACCTAAAAAACACAAAAAAAAACTAAGTCTTACCCCATACACTAAATCCTATGAAACACTAGAACCTTAAAAACCCTAAAAATACCAAAAAATCTAAGATCTGAACCCAATCAAGTCCTAAATTATTTGCTAAATGACAAAAAAAAATAATCCTAAACCATAAACCTATAAAACACTAAATCCTAGATAAAACCCTTAACCTAAACTCTAAAACAAAAAAATCCTAAACCCAAACCTAAAACACTAAATTCTAAACCTAAACACCTAAACGTTAAGAAACCCTAAATCCTATACACCCTAATATAAACCATAAAAATGCTTAAACCTCTTTCAAAACCCTGAGCTCTAACCCCAAAATCCTAAAAATTTGTAAACCCTACACATAAAAAGACACAAAAAAACCCTAAGCCCTAAACACTAGAAAACACTAAGAAACACATAACCTTAAAAAAACCTTATAAAACCAAAAGAGCCCTAAACCCTAAACCCTAACCTAAAAGCCTTGATCATAAACCTAAAAACCATAAGTTCTAAACCTTTAATCCTAGATACCCTTAAGAAATACTTAACACTTAAAAATGTTAAACAACACAAAACTCCTAAACACGAAAACACTCTAAGCTATAATCCGTATAAACCCATAAGTCGTATATACTAAACCCTAAAATTACAAAAAGAACCCTAAGGCCTAAACCGAAAATTCTAAACTTAAAATTCTAAGAAACCCTAAACAGAATACTTAAGAAACCCAAGAATAAACCTTAAAACAATTTATAACCCATTCAATACACTATGATTTAAATCCTAAATCATAAAAAATCCGTAAATCCTAAACTAAAATCGTAAGTCACGAACCTAAAACCATAAGAAACACTAAATCCTATAAACCATAATATAAAACCGAAAATCATTAAACCCCTACAAAAACAAAAAGCTAAACTCAGAATCCTAAACAACTACAAACATTCAAACCAAAAAAAATCTAAGCCCTAAACCCTAAAATCCTTTAAAAACACTTAATCCTTAAAACCATAAAAAAGTCAAAAATCCATATTCCTATAAAAAAAAAATCTAAGCTCTAAGCCCTATAAAGCTCGAAATACTTTATGTTGAACTGTAAAAAACACAAAACAATACACCTAAACCTATAAATCCGTAAAAAATCATCACTTAGAAAACTCAAACCCCTAAACCCTAAAACCTACAAAAAAACATAACTGAAAACCCTTAACCCACAAAAAATCCTAAGCCTTAAACCTTAAACCCTAATCTAAAACACTATATCCTAAATATGAAACCTTAAGGAACCCTAAGTGCTAAATCCTATAAATAATAATATATACCCTAAATATTATTATAAAACCCTATGCTCTAAAACCCTAAAGCCAAAAAAATTTAAACCCTAAACCTTAAAAGCACAAAAATTTAGGAGACTCTTGGATATCCTACTGATGAGGGAGGTATATGGGTGAGGTTATTGAAAGATATTTGTACATCTTACCAATATAAGCAATGGTGGGAATTTAGGACAAAAGAATTTGTATGGGGCATTTTTTAAAAGCAAAATACTATCAGCGAGCTAACCGAATGGCTAAGAAATATGATACATGGAAATCAACTGTTTGGAGATATCATACTAGAAATAGATAGGATGTTAAATCACACATTAGCTGGACTATTTACTCGGGAACATGTAGTTTTTGGTTGGATAATTGGCCGGGAGATGGAGATCTAGCTAAGTATTGTGAGAATGTTTTGAGTTTAAACAATATTGAGGTGTCTTATTTTCTAGAAGATGGTAAGTGGAAGGAGAGGGGAGTAATGAAACATGCTCCACCATTGTTGGTTCCTATTATTCTTAACAATAATATTCAACATGAGAAGGGACTGCCAAATGCAACAAATTGGATCCCTGATGAAAATGGCAAATTTTTAGTGTCTACTGCATGGGAGACTGTGAGTGAAAAGCATACCAAAGACCCTATCAACAGATTTATTTGGCAAAAGAATTTACGTTTGAAGGTTTCTTTATTTATTTGGAGAGCTTTAAGAGGTAACCTACCATCTAAAAAACTTTCTACCTTTTGAAAAGCAACTATTGATTGCTATTGCTATCATAGAACTGGTAAAGATGAAATAGATCATATTTTGGTTAATTGACATTTTGCCAAGTATATTTGGAAGATTCATTCAGCAGTTGTGGTGAAAATTCCGTCCAATACCAATTTGAGAAATTTGTTAATGCATTGGAAAAGTTTACAATATCATAATGAGGTACAAAAAATTTTGTTTCAAGTATTACCTAATTTTATTTGTTGGAATTGGTGGAAAAACAAGTGTGTTGTTAAATATGAGGGCAAACAATCCAGCTTACATAGAGTACAATATACTATATTTAAGGACATATTGCAGGTGTTTATCAGAGCTTTTCCCAAATTACGTTGGCCTTATAACTGGAAAGGCTGATCAATTTAGTTAATCACTGCCACTAGCAGTACAAGGTCATGAAGCTAAGTTTATGCTAAACTCGAAGAAGTGTCATTTCATGGTTAAAACACGCATAGTACTGCGAAAAGTCGATAAGATGAAGATTGAGGTGATTGAAAAATTGCCCCTATTTGTGTAAAAGGTATTCGGAGCTTTGTGGGACACGCCGGATTCTATAGACATTTCATTGATAACTTCTTCGAAATTGCACATCCCATGTGTAAGCTCTTGGAGAAGGAGGTGAAAGTTGTCTTTAATGAGGCCTGCCTTAAAGCTTTTGAATGCCTAAAACAGAAACTGGTTTCAGCACCTGTAATCATTGGTCCAAACAAGGCAGAACCATTTGAAGTGATTTGTGATGTCGGTAGAGATGCATTACCTGTTGTTTTGGGTCAGAAGCGAAATAAGATGTTATATCCGAATTACTATGCTATTAAGTCATTAAATTTAACACATCAAAATTACACAATCACTAAGGAGGAACTTTAGGCTTTAGTGTATTCATTTCAGAAGTTCAGAGCATATTTGCTGGGCACCAAGGTAATAGTGCACACAGATCATACTTCTTTGAGATACCTCATGTCCAAGAAGGATGCCAAACCAAGGTTGATCAGGTGTTACTACTTCAATAATTTAACTTTGAGGTGAAGGATATGAGAGGTTGTGAAAACAAGGTAGTTGATAACCATTCCATATAGGAAGCTGAAAGGAAACAACATATTTTCTAGATGAACAAGTTTTGCCTGCTACTCTTGATCTTATACCTTGGTTTGCTGATTTTGCTAATTTCTTAGTTACTGACTTCATATATGAGGGGTTGTCATATCAGCAAAGGAAAAAGTTCTTACATGATGTTGTTAAGTACTTTTTGGATGACCCATATTGGTATAGGGTGTGTGCTGGTAACATAATCAGGTTGTGCGTTACAGAAGCTGAAATGCTACCCATTTGGAAGCCTATTATTCATCTCCAATAGGTGGACATCATGGTGGAGCTCAAACAGACCACAAGATACTTCACTGTGGGTATTATTGGACATCTATTCTCCCGGATGCAGTTGAATTGGTAAGGAGTTGTTATGTATGAAAAAGGCAAGGATCCATATTGAGGCTCCATGAGTTGCCTATGACACCAATTTTGTAGGTAAATATTTTTGATGTGGGGAGGGGGGGTTGATCTTATGGGTCCCTTTGTGAGTTTATATCTACAGAATTATATCATGGTATCAGTAGAGTATGTATCCAATTGAGTGGAAGTTGTAGCATTACCTTAGAATGACGGAAGTGTTGTCGTTCCTAAAGAAGAACCTTTTTGTATTATTTGGAACACCTAGAGATATTATAAATGATGGTAGTTCTCATTTTTGCAACAAAGTGTTCAGTGCACTTCTCCCCATGTATGGGGTGAAACAGCACAAGGTAGCCACACCGTATCACCCACAAACTAGCGGACAAGTGGAAATGTCTAACTGAAAAATCAAGGCAATTTTAGCCAAAGTAAATGCTAATCGGACAGATTGGGCAAGAAAGTTGGATGATGCATTATGGGCATACTACACAAATTTTAAGACACCTATTGGTATGTCTCCCTATCAACTGGTGTTTGGAAAAGCATTTCACTAGATTGTCGAGCTTGAGCATAGAGCACTCTAGGCATTGAAGAAGTTGAATCTCAACTGGAATAAAAGAACGAATTTAAGACAAGATCAGATAAATAAGATGGATGAGTTCCGCTTTAGAGCCTATGGAGGATCAGTATTGTATAACAAGAGATGAAGCAATATCATGATAAACATATTGAGAAAAGAGGTGTCTCTCCTGGGTACTTGGTAGCTTCAAGTCATACTTGTGCAATGTATAGATGGAATCCCATTCTACCATCCATACTAAGTAATTCTCTAGACAAAACTAATCCAAGCTAACTTGTCTTCCAACTTTGTCTATTAAGCTCAACATACTATCATAATATACCTAATATCATGGAAAGCATATCATCATACTATCCAAACTAAGTAAGAAAGGATACAACCATCCTAGCCACCATGCAACCAATCATGTAGATGCAATCAATCATAGGAAAGCATGAATCCTCAAGCCTAAGCTACCATGAGAAACCTATCTCAAGCTATTCATTGAAATAAACCTTACATGCAAATCAAGCCACTATTAGAAGAGTACAGGCCTTTCTCCTAAAGCTACCATGAAATGGTTTTGGCCAAACCAAGTCAAGCTACAATGATCAAGCATCCTAGCAACAAAAGACCAAGCTAGTCATGGGAGAGCTCAATTCCTCCATCCCAAGCTACCATGTAGTTCCTCACCTCAAGCTACCATGAGTAATCTAACCGAAGCTTCCATGAGATTCAACATATCAAGCTACCATAAGTATTTCAACTTAATCCTCCTTGAGATTTACTATCCCAATCTACCCTTGAGATCTACCATCTCAAGCTATAATGAGTATTTCAACACAAGATACCATGTCCTTGGTGTTGTCTCACCAAGTTTACTACAGAAGAAGAAACCATACAACTAATCTTCAAGATAATCATAGTCTACCATGTATCTATCCATGTTAGGTTCTTTGGTCAAACTAGGGTTCATCTAGTTGAGAACTAGCTTCTCCTAATCATCTTCATGTCTAGGTGTACAAGAGAAAGAACCATCATCACAATCGCCTTCATCAGGACTTTACCCCCAAAGCCCTAACAATAATGTCCATAAGCCCTAAAATAGATTACCACATTTGGTCCCTCATGATTCATTCTCAATTTCATGTAATTCTATTCAATTAGATCATTAGAAGGCAATTCTAGTCATACATGATCACATAGGTTCAATTCAAACTTCCTAGGTCAAGATGATCCTTAATCAATTATACTTAGTTCAATTTAAATCTAGGTTATTGAATCATGATCAAATAGTATATATAACCATTGAATCAAGAAGATCAACATAAAACCTTCATTTATCCTCCAATGGTCTAAAATCACTATGATCACCTTCAACATCAACTACTACAATTCACCATGAAAAAAATCTTGAGAACATCTTATAATCGTAATATGAACATAATTGAATGCTACCCACTAGATTGGATCACAATCAAGCTTTACCCACAATGCAATCACAACCCTCCCTAGATTGGGGTTCTTTGGATTCACAATTTAGGAAATCTAAGGGGACTTCATAGAAGAATCCATGAATGAATAAGTTTCACATACCTTAGATTATATATTTAAACCCATCTTGATGGTTTGATCACGTCGTATTAAAAAGTTTCTGCAATTTCTCTTCTTATTCAATGGTGGTTTTGGGAGAACTTTGGGAGACAAAGGTTTTGATTTGTTATTTCTTGTTGCGTATTCGGGTTTTATCTTGGGAAAGGGGTTAAATAAATCCTAAAAATTGTTTCTAACCGTCTCCCAAATTACCCAATTACCCCCACATGCATTTGACCCTTTTAAACAAGTCAATATTAACTTTAAATTTTGGAACTTTCGTCTGCAAACAAGTCGGCATCGCAGAGCAGTACCCGCATGATTTTCGAAAATAAATTCCAAGTCAGTGGAGTACGCCTTGTCTCCGCGATGCAGACCCGTTATTTGACCCTCCATGGCCCAGGCCTTCCACACGG
This sequence comes from Solanum sitiens, assembly GCA_016801875.1. Taxonomy (NCBI): domain Eukaryota; kingdom Viridiplantae; phylum Streptophyta; class Magnoliopsida; order Solanales; family Solanaceae; genus Solanum; species Solanum sitiens. Next base: position 138,187 of record JABWTJ010000482.1, on the reverse strand, counting down.
ATATACTCCCACCAAGAACAAGAGTTGCTGCCTTAAGAAGCTTGCTAGCCCAAGGTTTGGGTCCTCCTCAAGGACCCCTATGGTGGTCCTTGGGGAGTCATGCCCGGATGTTTCCACCCTAAATTTTACTGTATATATGTTAGGAACCTTCACTATCCACTTGAGATCCAAACACTACATAAAATATCATGAAACATACTAAGGAACTCTAGCACGTTTACGAAGCTAATTGTCAAACGTCATCGAACATTAATGGACGTTTCACCTCCAAACTCTCTCAAGCTTTATAATCTCATGGAACCACATGTTAGGCTCTATTTGGACCTAATTCCTTTTTCGGTGCTTACAATATCACCACTTGGGAAACTTTCGTCCTCAAATTACACCTTCCTAAATACTTCTCTAAAGGACAAACTCTAGACTAGCAGCCCATAGTACATGCATTATACCCAAATGCACATACCCAAATCAAGGAAACAATTCAATTCCAAGATAAACATATCTACACATAATCATATAAAGATCTCATACAAAGTCTCCTTATCCCCCACTTGAGAATAGCTACGCATATCTTTCAAACATAAATTCCTCCACGTAAGGAACATAAAAATCAACAAAGCAAATCATAATCATAAGAAATTCTGAAAAATTTCATAAATCAACAAAATAACCACATACTGGAAAGGGACATGAGGAGATCACTCTTGATCACCCATGGATTTGAGAGTAAAGAACCTAGCCTTGGATTTAGGAACACCTTTCTCACTATTAGCAGTAAAATTGATTGCCTTCCCTACACTAGCCTTTGTTTTAGGTTAACCATTTATCATGTGGCAACTCTCACCACATCCATAGATACTATATCTCCCGGCCAAACACCTACCCTCAAGCTTCTTACCACACCTAGGACAAGTAGGTCTGGAATACTCATTCTTCCCTTGAGGTCTAGGGTTAGACACTCTTTCATCCTCATACTTAGAAGCACTAGAATGACCTTGTCCAGAAAAAATTTGTCAATTCATAAAACGACCATATCCATCGTACCCCTCCTTGTCCATCCTAATACTCTTTTTCTCCTTCTTAATTTTTGACTCTTCTATTTGTTGAACAAACACCATGAGTAGGGAGATATCCATGTCATCAACAACCATTGTCATACGAAACTCTTCTTCTACTAGTTAGGACACCCCCATGATGAAAATATTCATCAACTCTCTAGGGTTTTCTACCAAACATGGAGCATACATAGACAAAAGAGTGAACTTCAAAGCATACTCCTTAACACTCATATCAACTTTCTTGAAATTTATGCATTCCCCCAACTTAGCCTCCCTCAATTCCCTAGGAAAAAATCTATCAAGGAAAGCCTACTTAAAAGTCTCCCGTTCTATGGAACCCTCTCATATATGTCTACTATCTTTCCATTTATCATACCAAAGTTAGGCAACATCTTTCAATTGATAGGCTGCCAACTCCTCCTTTTCAATTGAAGACACTCCCATGATTTCAAGAACCTTATACACCTCATCAATGAACCCTTTTGGATCCTCACCAACTTTGGAGCAATAGAACTCCAGTGGATTCATTCTCAAGAACTCTGTTACTCTAGTAGCCCTCATTTCTCCGACCATATTAGCCGAAGCCACCTCTCCTCTATTAGCTTAGGCCGTTAAGGCTTGAGACTACAAAGTCATAGAAGCCCTAAATACCTCAAACATAACATTCCCTATTGGAAGGTCATTAGGAAGTTGAGGAGGAACTTTATCTTGCACTTGGGGAAGAATCTCTTGCTCCCCATTCCCATCTCCTTCCCTTCTTGCATTATCCCTAATGTTAGCCATAACCTACAAAATCATAGGCAATCATTAGAAAAGGGCCTACTAAAGCTAAACTCTATGGCACCACTTGAAGAATGAAGAAGTGGAACTTTTCTAAGAAACTTGAAACCTCCTACTCGTGGGTGTTTCGCAACTCACACTGATGAATAAGACTCAACTCTACGGGGGTTTTGAGACATCCTAAGATCCTTTCATAACCTTATGGTCTGATACAAAGTTTGTAATGACCCGCATGTACACCCTAGAAGTTAGGGCATTCTTGGGCTGAAACACGACATACTTGATCTCTTGGAGGTCTTGTATAAGCCCTTTGACATTATTCATGCATATATACGAAAAGTAGTGCAGAATTAAAACTTTTTCTTTAAAAACATAACGCACAAGTCATTTCATAAAACGTCTAACATATGTTTCAAAAGCATGTATGACAACATGAATAACAAGAGTCTTTAGTCACATCCCATAAAAGTTTAACATAAAGGAAAACATAAAGACAACATAGTTGCGGTAGTCCTCGGATGCTATGAGGAGTCACCAAGTCTTCACTTCTTGGAAACCTTGGAACTCTACCATTCAAGAAACTCAATCTCCTCAAGACCCTACATGGACAACTTGTAGGCAATATGCATTAGTACTATAAGTACTAAGTATGGAAACATAATATCAAAAATAAGATATCTCAAAGGGTTAGTCAATAATAGACATAATCATAAGAGATAAAGACATAAGCATATCATGAATATCATAATCATAATAAATCATCCTAAAACATATAAAATTTCATTCCTAACTCATTGTCTTTCTTACTATTATGAACTATCACACAAGCTAGCTTCCAGTATCCTTGTGCAAGGCTAAGGTAGCTTCTCATACTACTACCAAAGCTAAGTACCTCTCCTTGGTCATAGTTGGTCGTAGTTCACTTTCATAATTATGACCTAATTTTATCATAACATATGAACACTATGCCCCTAGGTAACCTCAAAACACACTTGTGCAATGCATGTGAAGCATCCCATAATACCTCACACACTAAGCATATCTTGAAATCACTATATCTTGTTCATGTCATCTAATATACCTACTTAATATTGACTAGGAATTATCACCTTAAGTCAATCATGTCAGGGAATGAAACCCTAGTCACTATCCAAGCTAAACATACATCATGTAGGGATCAAGTCATACATAACTTCAAGTCATGCTTGTGCAATATAGATGGCATTCCATACTACCATCCATACTAAGTACTCCTCTAGACCAACCTAATCCAAGTTAACTTGTCTTGAAACCTTATCTATTATGCTCAACATACTATCATGGAAAACATCTCATCATACATACAACCAATCATGTAGATGCAAGCTAATCATAGGGGAGCATGAAACATCAACCCTTACCTATAACGAGAAACCTATCTCAAGCTATTCCATGAAATACACCTTACATGCAAATCAAGCTACCATTAGGAGAGTATAGGCCTTTCTCCTAAAGTCAAGCTACCACGATTAAGCATCCTACCAACCCATAGACCAAGCTAGTCATGAGAGAGCTCACCTACTCCATCCCAAGCTACCATGAAGTTCCTCACCTCAAACTACCATGATTAATATAACCCAAGATTGCATGAGATTCAATATCTAAGGCTACCATGAGTATTTCAACTCAACTCTCCTTGAGATTTACTATCCCAAGTTACCCTTGAGATCTACACTCTCAATCTATCTTAAGTATTTTAACTCAGTCTACCATGTTGATACACTCAAATTATACTTCCCTAAAAAAGTATAAGCGGTCGTATCAAGTAAAGAACCCAAAATGTTAGGTTGGGTCCATCCCACAAGGAAAATGGTTTAGACTTAACTTTAATCTACGATTACTTGCATTTAGAGAAGTTCTTTCCCAAAACAAATAATTAAAAGGGTGGTTTTGTGTAACAAAAGTAATTAATTATGTCTAATTAATCAAGTACCAAGTTCAAATATTTGATGTTTATCAAGTGATGAGAGAAACTAGAGTGTAAGTGTTTCCCATAGGTTCATAACGCAATAACCCTAACTATAACAACTCTTTCCTAGTATCTTGCTTGCAAAGTGATAAGTTATGTATCTCGAATTCTTTGGTCCGGCAACAAGTGAATTTGACTCCGCACCTTGGTCCGGCTACGTGTGTGTACTTTACTAAACCTTACATTTTACCTCATATTAAGCATCATAATCGATGTACGGCTTAGTTATTACTTTGCACCAATCGACACTAGCCTATTATATAGTGTATACTAAATCTACTTTGATAATTCTTTTCTTATTATCTACCTCCTTGGTCAACAATGCGAGTTCTAACGTTGGCCACCGTTAAAAAGACTTCTAAACGAAAGAATTATCAATACATGCAAGAAACTATTCGAGAATTGTTATTTTAGGTAGTTCTACTTTGTTGATTACCCATGGTTCCCACAACCATAGTTGTGGATTTATTTACCCATGTTAAGAATTACACAATTCATATTGATTAGACAAGAATTCATGTACTTAGTTTAACAAGTTTGAAGAAAATCTAGAAAATCACTTGAATTAAGCAAAATATTGTAAGAATCGATTCCGGAAAAGTGAAGTATTTTCCAAAACCCAAAATTCAACAACCAACAATACAAATCTGAAAATTACCAAAGAGTCTAACCCCAAAAATGAGGTTTTTGGTCCTATTTATAATAAAAGAATCCTACACATAAAGGGAAACCTAAATAAGGAAAATCTGTCCAAAAACGCGTCTCGCGTCGACGACCTGACCGACAGATTGTCGAGGCAACGACGGATCATCGACGCCTCCGTCGGTCCATACTTCAACTCTATTTTCAGTTGCTTCCTTCTCCAACTCTCTGTTACCATCGACAAACCAAGACGACGCTCCGTTGAAAGGATGACGGTCCATCAATGTCCTTCGTTGCTCCACACTTAGAATCTTTTCAAATTGGGTACTGGGGCTACATTATGTTAACACCAACGGATCACCAGGATGGACCGTCATCCCTTCCGTAGCCCCACACTTAGTCAGAATTCCCTAATATTTCCTTGGCAGCATAATATCTTCATGGCGACGGTTGCCACATACGGACCGTCGATGGGTCAACAGACCGTCGATTGCTCCGTAGCTCATCTTTTCTGCAATTTTCAGCACATCTTCATCATTTTCATTCCGGACAGTTTTTCCTGCAAACACGAAGAAAAATACGTTAAAACTACTACAAAAAGACCTTATACACATACTAAACTTAAGGAAAAAGCATTGAAAGTACCATAAAACCATGGTACATCAACACCCTCAACTTAAATTCGTTGTTTTTCCTCAAGCGACGCACTATGACTCACCACAACACGTTTGTACACAAGTATATTCATTTAAGCTTTCACAATCATCTGGCTATCAATCCCGATTATTTTCATTATGTTCATGCATGATATCACTATTAGGCTCGCTCATATGGATCAGACCATGACACAGACTCACCACGCATCGACACCTCTCCTCTTTTATCTCTGACCAAGGTGCCCACTTTCCAGTGTTGCAACTAGTGTACTTACTTCAAAAATAATATCCTCCTTTTTCACACAGTGATTTCAGTTTGAGTATAAGGATTATTTTTCAACACTCACTCTCATAGCAACTTCTCACCTCATTGATACTTGTCGCCATAGGCTTGCCCTTACTTTCACTGCTTTAAGTTCACCATATTAGACTCTTAGGATCACGATAGGACTTTCTTACCTTGTAACGTAGGCTCAGGATTAGGTAGGGTACATTTGATTGCATTGTAGTGACTTGTTGCCCTCCTTGACATAACGGCTAAGCGTCCTACCTTTTCATCATTTATTCTGCCCTATTCTTGATTTTCTTATATTCTTTTGCCTTGCTTTTCTCCTTTCTTTCTGCTTTTGTGTAAATGACTCTTCTTTTTATTTTTTTATTTTTTTGCTTTCAAATTTTGCAATTTTTCACTTGATTTCATCTTTGCTTGAGTCACTTTTCTTTTCTTCTTTCTCTCTCTTTATTCTTTCAACCCCACTTTCCGGAGCATTCCTCGTAATAGCCACCCTCAACTCATGGCTTTGCCATGAGTCAAGGTACACAATACCCAAGGTTGGGTCAGGGCTAAGCCGCGGTTGTTTTCTGCATTAACCACCCTCAACTTATGATTTTGGCATAATCTGAGGTGCACATGTCCAAGGAGGGACCAGGGCCAACATATTGTTCCCAGAAAAGATAAATTTGGGTAAAAAAAAAGAAAGGTCCATTTGAAGCTCAAATCATTTGGATAAAGAAAGGATTAATTTCATTTGGTTTTCTTTTATCTAGGCTAAAGATTTGCTGTCTTTGAACAAGGGCCTATGATCCTTTTCTAATTGTCTATCACAGATTACTTTTAGCCGGATTAACCGTGCAAGTTCTTGCTCAGTACCAACGGTGGAATATTAAACTTTCCTCACACTCACTTAACACCTCATTACCCTACATGATTATCAGACACCTAGTTCGAGCTTTAGATTGAGGGTCATGCAGTGGTGTATCTCTATGTCATGCTTAGAGCCACACATTCATCATTCACTATGCCTAATCATGCAAGCATTTTCTGTAAATCAAGATATCATTTTATTTAGCCATCATGCTTCAGATGTCATATCTATATGTACAAGAGATACTAACGTCCCAGTTCAACATTAAAATAACCAGTCTCTTGGGGAAAAAGAACACATGCAAGAAAACCCCAAGAGAGGATCGTGAGTTGGGCTGTTCAGACTTCACCCTAGCACTCACTTTCCATTTACCCCACCCCCAATAAAAGAGCATGCAATTGTCCCCAATGCATAAAAAAATTATTAAATAGGGTGGTGGGTGAAGCAAACCTGAGGCGCATAGCGCCGATGATCAACAAGATGGCGTGTCCAGTTTCCCGGAACCCGCTTCCTCTGTAGTAGGGACACCATCAATAGTGTCTGCAGCAATAACAGCACCCTCGATAGTGCTCCTCTCAACATCAGTAATCCTGGAGCTAGACGCCCCAGCAGCCACCGCCTGAGCCCTCATCTGCCAGGCCTCCTCATCAATCAGCGAGGCTCTTCTCGCAGCCTCCAACTCAACACGCTCTCTCTTCCTATCTCGAGTCTTATCATCCTCACTAGATCGGTGGCTCTTGGTCGGCTCACGTGGCTGAGGTGATGGCGCAACAGTGGTGAAGAATAGTGCATCCATCACCGTATCCTCAACAGGCTCCGCAACTGGGGCCTCAAACTCGGGCACCCGGGCCTCTAGTATGGCATCCATATCTGCTCTCGGACTTGCCACAGCAGCCTGAAGAGTCGTCAAATCTACAGTAGGGGCTGGCCGGGCGAGAACCCTCAACTCAAATGCGTCAAGGCGCTGGTGGACCTCTATAATCTGCCTCTCAGTCCGCTGGGCCATCTTTTCCTCGATGCGATCCTCTGCCTCAGCAATAGACTTCTGCATCCAAGGCTAGATGTGATGCAGAAGTATGGACATTTGGGCCTCCAACTTCTGGACCCTTGCAAGCGGGACCAGTGCTGCAGATGGAGTAGAGTAGGAGGAGCTTGGAGCGGTGCTAGTACCCGGGAAAGACTCAACCGGGGTGTTATCGGTAGGCTCTGATGTAGCCTGATCAGCCCCTTGGGCCTTCTCTACCGTGGCTGCCAGGTTCTCACCTAACGGATGCACCTCTGCATAGGGCCCTCTGTTGGGAGTCAGCTCATTGGCCTTATCCCCGATGAGACAGATATCCACTATGCCAGTCGGGTTCTTGAGCACATCAATGTGCCACACGGGCACTCCAGCAGACCCGCACAACTAGAAAATCATGCAAGGGAAGGGGTAAGTAGTGGTGGCCTTAAACGACCTCTCATGAATGACCTCCTGCAACAGCCACGCGAAGTCCCCCTCGAACCCAACAACCATGACAGCTATAAGCACTGCTCTATCCCATGTAACAATATTATCAGCAGCAGTGGGGGAGAGGCAATGACGGACCAATAGCCATAAGAATTTGGCTGTGAATGTGAGGTTGGCCTTCTTTATTCCTCCATTGGGCTCCAACACCCAATCAGCACCCTCGCCATCCACGGAGATGTTCTGGGCTATCCACCTCTTAGTGGTCTCTGTCACAACTCTCTCACGCTGGAAACGGCCATCCTTTATCAGCTTCTACCGATAGTCAAACTCGGTAGTGAGGGGGGACCTGGTGGCATCAGTGTCACCACCATATAAAATTCTGTGAATGGCGGGCAAGGATATATCCACCCACTTTCCACGGACACGAACATGCTAAAGTGGTTCTTGTTTGGCGGGGGTAGCCCGCTTGTCCAGATGAGCCCTGAGAGTCACCACATAAGATGCGTAGAACTTTCGTACCACCTCCTCGCTGTAACGGCCCACACTTCTAGCCGTCCACTCTAGGCGATGTCGGTTGAAGAGGGCATGAATAGCCGGCATCATGGGAAGACTCCCAGTGAGAAGTCGCTGCTCAACTGTCAGAGTCCGATTCATGACTCCCTTGTCGTTGAGTACTTTTGCATCCCTGTAGACCTGGTATTAACCATCTACACACTAACGGTCTGGCTGATCAACAATGGGTGCCGGGACGTCATACTGTGGTGTGGGGGTGGAATTCGCACTATCAGCCTCATCAGATGAGACAGAGTGGGCAGGTGTTGTAAGAGTAGTGGCACAATGTGAAGATTACGCTTTCTCAGACCCGAAAGCCTCCGCAGAGCCAAATTCTCCCTCAGAAATTACAGCTGACCGAGACGGTGTGCCGGTCAGTGTGATCTTCTCATCAGACTGGGAGGAAGTGACTACGCCGAACGCCACCCTCTTGGGCATGCTCCGAGAGGTCCTAGCAGTACGTGACGGTGTTTGGGTGCCTGGGGCCACGTATTTTGGGTCGCGTTCATTGTTGGACAACCCAATTACCAACCGGCGGGAAGGGGCGACAGACTTTGAATGTCTTCACGAGTAGACTAAGACTTGCTTGGGTGCCATGTGTACCTGCAAGGAGAGGTTATTAGTACCAATTTAAGAATGCAACACACTCAAAAGAATCATACACAGAAGGGGGAACACAAATACAGTGGTGATGCAGAACTGCAGAACTGACTGAAGGACCCCATCGATGGTCCGTTGATGGAACGAAGGTCCGTCAGTGGGGGTCCGTCAGTGGACACTTAGAAAATTTATTTTGAAAAGTTTCAGAACAAAGGTTCTATTACAGACGACGGACCTGCAGGACGGACTATCGACTGAACGACGGTTCGTCAGTGAGGGTCCGTCGATGTAACCTTAGAAACATTTTTGGATTCTTAAAAAACATAGTTTCTGTTAAGGACGATGGACCAGCAGGACGCACCATCTACTGAACGACGGTCCGTTAGTGGGGGTCCGTTATTTGACCCTTAGAAAAGTTTTGAGGAACTCAGAAATAAGAGTTCTGATAGAGTCTACGGTCATGCAGGACGGTCCGTCGATTAGTTGCAAACCGTCGTCTAACCCCGTGGGTAGACGCTTAGACAAATTTCAAGAAACCCTCATAGAACAGGGTTCTGTTACCGACGACGGTCATACAGGATGGTGCGTCGATGGGTCGACGGACCATCGTCTACCCCGTGGGTAGATACTTGGACAAATCAGGGGAGATGTTGTTGATGGACCCCAATGACGGTCCGTCGATTGACCAACGGTCCGTCGACGGGGTCTCGTTCTATCTTTCAGAGACAGATTTTTTGCAGCCATTGTTACCCCCAAAGAACAATTTCAGAGCAATCTAAGAAACATTAAGTTTCTCTAGCATTTAACAAAGCATTTCATCATTCCTAGGGCATGAATTATCGTATTTTTAAACATAGATTCTCACAGACTATCAAACCCTAGGTCAAAAACAACAACACTCAAAACACAGCAATTATTAGACAATACACCCCCATCCCACTCACTTTAATTGTTCTAAGGGACTAGGAATTCAGTTTGAAGATTTTAAGCATGCAACGGTGTCCCAAATTCAAGACCCGCTATCCTATTCTAGCAATTTAGCATGTAAAGTAACAAGAGTAAATAGAGCAGATCAGGAAGACATACCTGTATACTGTAGTGTAGGGAATGAGGGGATGAAATCTTGCAAGTACAAAACACCAAAGAGCGACCTCGAACATCGACCGGGCAGAAGACAGACGAAGATGGAAGATTGGGAAAGAGAAGGGATTTGGTAAACTGATGGAGATTTGGGGAAGAGGAGAATCTGACTGATAGAAATAGGAGTTAATGGTGAGGAAGTGGGGAAGTTGAAGGGAAATTTGGAGGGAAACGATTTAGGAAGGGTATTTGAAAGGGTGGGTAACTGTAAAGTTTAAAATTTTAATATATAGCCAGTCGGGTCGGGTCGGGTTAGTGGGTAGGAGGAACCTACCGATGGTCCGTCGAATGTGCCCTAACTTAGAAAAATTAAAGAAACAAACCTGGGATCTATGGACCCTACCGACGGTCCGTCGACAGGACAACGGTCCGTCGATCAGTTCACCAGACCAATTTTCTGCAGATTTCTGGGGATTTGGTCCCTGCATATTGAACGCCCAATAAGCTTATCTTTTTGTATTTTCTGGACACTTTTTCAGACATGGACCCTAGTTTACTCTCTAGCCAACACTTCTAAAAAAATAAAAGAAAATTAATAAGTGACATTAAGTTAGAAAAACAGAAATAATGCAACTACGCCTATAAAATCACGAAAAACCAATTGTTGTCTAGAAGATACATATTGGGTTGCCTCCCAATCAGCGCTTGATTTAACGTCGCAGCACGACGTAGGACTTTTGATTACTCAGACTTCATCAAGATGGTATGCCTCGATCACTTCATTCACCTTTTTAGCATGCCCAAGGTAGATTTTGATTCGTTGCCCGTTCACCTTGAACCTTACACCCTCCTTATTCTCCAACTCAACCGCTCCATGAGGAAAAACTTGGGTGATCAAGAATGGACCATTCCATTTGGAATTGAGTTTGCCCGGAAACAAGCGCAACCTAGAGTTGAATAAAAGCACAAAATCCCCAACCACAAAATCACGCTTCTCAATCTTTTGGTCATGGTACTTCTTCATCTTTTCTTTGTAGAGTGCTGAACTTTCATATGCCTTTAAGCAAAATTCATCAAGCTCATTCAACCCATTTAACCTATGTTCCACAGCCTCATTCCAATCCATTTTCAGTTTCTTCATTGCCCACATGGCCTTATGCTCTAACTCAACCGGCAAGTGACAAGATTTCCCATATACAAGTTGTTATGGGGATATACCTATGGGAGTCTTGTATGCTGTCCGGTAGGCCCAAAGAGCATCATCAAGCCTCCTTGATCAATCCGTTCTATTTGCATTTACAGTTTTCGCCAGAAACTACTTGATTTCTCTGTTTGACACCTCAACTTGCCACTAGTCTGAGGATTGTATGGAGTGGCCACATTGTGGCGAACCCCATATTTCTCCAACAATCATTTGAACAACTTGTTGCAAAAGTGGGATCTCCCATCACTAATAATGGCCCTTGGGGTGCCAAATCTGGAAAATATGTTCTTTTTCAAGAACGCGGTGACACTCTTCCCTTCATTATTTGCAAGTGTTATGGCTTCCACCCATTTTGACACATAATCAACCGCCACAAGAATGTACTTTATCCCATGAGAACTCACAAAAGGGCCCATAAAGTCAATGCCCCACACATAAAACAATTCGATCACAAGAATGGCATTTAAAGGGAGCTCTTGCCTTCTAGAAATACCGCCATCTCTTTGGCACCTATCACATGCCTTGGCGAACTCATGTGCATCTTGGTGGATGGTTGGCCAATAGTAGTCACATTGCAAGATTATATGGGCTGTCCGGATACCCTTATGATGCCCACCCACAGGCGAGGAGTGCCATGCCTCCAAAACACTCAACATCTCAACTTCCGGTACACAACGCCCAATAAGCCCATCGGCACAACTCCTATAAAAATATGGCTCATCCCAAAAGAACTTTTTTACATCATGCATGAACTTTTTTCTTTGATGAAAGGACAAGTCCGATGAGACGATATCACTAGCCAAGTAAGTCACAAAATCTGCGAACCATGGAATCAAGTCTTGAGAAGCAGCCAATACATGTTCATCAGGGAAAGTAACATCAATTTCAGCTTTTTCACCTAATTCTCGCATTGCTTTATCTTCTAATCGGGACAAGTGATCGGCCACTTGATTTTCGGTCCCTTTTCTATCTTTCACTTCAAAGTCAAATTCTTGCAATAGTAAAACCCAACGAATCAACCTCGGTTTCGCATCCTTCTTTTCCATCAAATATCTCAAGGCAGAATGATCAGTATGCACTATAACTCTAGTGCCAAGCAAATAGGATCGAAATCTCTCAAAAGCAAAGACCACCGCAAAGAGCTCTTGTTCAGTCACGGTGTAGTTCTTTTGGGCTTCATTAAGGGCTTTACTAGCATAATCTATGGGGTGAAGGATTTTATCCCTTCTTTGTCCCAAATACCACCCCAAGCGCAACCCCACTAGCATCACACATCACCTCAAATGGCATGCTCCAATCCAAAGAAATAATGATGGGCACAAATACCAACTTCTCTTTCAACTCTCCAAATTCCTTCAGACAGGATTCATCAAAATAAAATTTACACTCTTTCTCAAGCAGCTTGCACAGAGGATGTGCAATTTTTGAGAAATCTTTGATAAACATCCAGTAGAAACCTGCATGCCCAAGAAAACTCCTCACACCTTTTACAGAGATGGGTGGAGGAAGTCTCTCTATAACCTCAACTTTAGCTTGATCAACCTCTATGCCCTTCTCTGAGATGCGGTGGCCCAATACAATACCCTCTTTCACCATAAAGTGACATTTTTCCCAGTTTAGCACAAGGTGCACTCTTCATATCTTTTGAGAACTTCAGACAATTGACTCAAATAATGATCAAACGAATCACCAACAAAAGAAAAATCATTCATAAATACCTCAATGGTGTCCTCCACCATATCGGAAAATATGGACATCATACATCTATGAAAAGTAGCCGGTGCATTACACAACCCAAAGGGCATCCTCTTAAACGCGAAAGTTCCATAAGGTCAAGTAAAATTGGTTTTCTCTTGATCTTCCGGTGCAATAGAGATTTGATTGTAACCCGAATAGCCATTCAGAAAACAGTACCACCCTTTACTTGCAAGTGTATCCAACATCTGATCCATGAAGAACGCAGGAAAATTGTCTTTCTCAGTCCATGCATTTAGTTTCCGGTAATCCATACACACTCTCCATCCGATCACCGGCCTCATCGAAACAAGCACATTTTTCTCATTGGGGACCACAGTCATTCCCCCTTTCTTGGGCACACAATGAACAGGGCATACTCAACTACTATCAGCGATCGGATATATGAATCCAGTATCCAACACTTAATAATTTCCTTTTTCACTACCTCTTGCATAGGTGGATGTAGGCATCTCTGGTGATCAATACTTGGCTTATCATCGGGCATGAGTTGGATTTTATGTGAAAAAATACCGGGAGGGATCCCAATAATATCCGCAATAGTCCAACCAATAGCTCTCTTGAACCTCTTTAACACTTCCACCAAACACTCAACTTGGTGCACATTTAAATCTGAAGCAATAATAACCGGCAAAGTGTCACCTTTTCCCAAGAATACATACCTCAGATGAGGTGGCAGAGCCTTAAGCTCTAATTTTGGACCTCCTCAATAGATGGTTTTGCAGGTTGAAACTCGTGATGCATCATGTCTAACTCCAATTTCTTGGGTTTGAAATGAACATCACCTCGATCAAGTGCCACAACCAATGACCCATACTCTTCAATACCATCACTCTCCAAGTTCATAATCATTGCTGCAAGTGCCTCAACACCCAGACACTCTTTTATTTGTACCTCAAACGAACTCTCAACCCTGTAAGATATGGCAGATACCAATTGAAGCTCACCTCTCTGCCACATGGACCTACAAATGTTGAAAGTCACTTCTTCATTGTTCAATCGAAACTTCATTTGCCCTTTCTTCATATCAACCAAGGCGTTATCGGTAGCAAGAAATGGCCTTCCAAGAATAATAGGCACCTCAAAGTCGACCCCACAATCAAGAATAACAAAATCGTCCGGAAATATGAATGACTCCACCTTCACTAACACATCATGGAGTATCCCAATAGGCCTCTTAACTGTTCGATTGGCCATCAGTAGCCGCATCGCAGTGGGCTTTGTATCACAGAAACCCAACTTTTGTAGATAGATAGAGGTATGAGATTTATGCTTGCCCCAAGCTCACATAATGCTTTAGCAAAGTGTAACAACCCGACTGTACATGGAATAGTGAAAGCACCCGGATCTTCTTTCTTTTGCACTAGAGACCTTGTAGCAATAGCACTACAATGTTGCATTCTATCATCATCCTCAAAACTAACCAATCTATTCTTTGTGACCATATCTTTCATGAACTTGGCGTAACCGGGCATTTGTTCAAGAGCTTATATCAAAGGAACATTGATGGAAATGTGTTTAAACATAGTTATAAAACGCTGGTATTTACCATCTTCGGTCTTTTTCACCAGCCTTTGCGGAAATGGTGGTGGTGGTCCTGGAATGGGAGTCACCTTTTGGGGCTTCTCTAATTCTTTAACCCCTTCATCTATCAACTCACCACTGGCTTCAACTAGCTCACGCTCTCTTCTCATCTTATTTTCTACGCCAGACGGCATAGGTGGATCTATGGTTTGTTTACCTCCTCGAGTAGTGACTGCCATGCAATGTCATCCATTTTTTGGATTTTGGACGATATTGCTAGGGAGAGTACCCAGTTGGCGTGGGTTCACAGTCGAAGACAATTGGAACATTTCCGACTCCAAATGCTTGATTGAGATTGCGTGTGCATCCACCTTTTGCCAAAATTCGCTAAATAACTTCTCAACTCTTTGGTGTTCTCATCACTAGCATCAAACCTCCTCATCATTTTCTGCAACATATCTTCAACTCGCGCCATAGTACCTCCACCATCTCTAGGAGCAACTTCACGATTTCGAGGTGGAACATAGGGCCCACTCCGATCGTTTCTGTTACTATAGTTACCCCGGTTGAAGTTGTTGTTGTGGTTGTAGTTTCCATCTCAAACATAGTGACCCTCTCGGTTGTAATTTCCATTGTTCCGACCTTGATTTCCTTGACCTTGGCACCAATTCTCCTGATTGGAGCCTTGGGCTTTTGGTCGGAAACCCCCGTCTGCTCATTCACTTCATAAGAATCTTCTTCATAGTAGTAGTCATCAACCGGCGGTGGTTGTTTAGACAAATAGTTCACCTCATTTACCTTCTCTCCACCTCGAGTGACATGTTTCAACACTAACCCAAGCTCATTTATCATTTGAACCATTTCTTCACGAATCTCATTTGCGGCTGGGTTGTGTGTAAATTTCACCACAAAAGTGTTTCTCCCAGTATCCGACTTCCTACTGCTCCAAGCTTTATTATTTCAGGAGATTTTATCTAACTTCTCAGTGATCTCTGCATAAGTACACTCCCCATAAGAACCACCCGCAATCGTATCAAACACTGCTTTATTATTATCATCTTGCCCCCGATAGAAATACTCTCTCAGCGACTCATCATCAATACGGTGATTTGGGACACTTCTCAAGAACGAGGTGAACCTATCCTTAGAACTGCTTACTGACTCCCTTGGTAGTTCCACAAAGTTGTTCACCCTATCTTTGTGGTTGAGCTTCTTTGAAACCGGATAGTAACAAGCTAAGAACACATCCCTCAATTGGTTCCATGTATAGATTGAGTTATAGGGAAGCTCAGTAAACCATAAAGCAGCCTCTCCCGTCAGTGAGAGAGGGAACACTCTTAACCCAATGACGTCCATATCCAAGTCAGGCCTCCCTACACAACTCTTACACATCGACCTCAATTTGGCGATGTGAGCATGTGGATCCTCAGATGGTAGCCCTGAGAACAGACCTCTAGCGGTGAGCATGTGCATCAAGCTACTAGTTACCACGAAAGTATGACCGTGTGGTAGAGGAGGTAGTACAAGTGGCCCATCAGATTCAGTGATGTTAACATTTCCCCTATAGTACTCTTGAGGGCGTGGGGCAGGAGGTTGCCACCTAGGATTACCTTCACCAGGGTTATCAACCATCACTTGATTATGCGCTTCAATCGGCGGGGGAGGTTGAGGATTGATCTCATCCTCGATATAAGCAGGATTGTTTTGAATGTTCATTCTGCGAAGTGTACGGTTAGTTTTTGATAAAGTGAAATTATTGGTTCTCCTCGACTCCGTGTTCTTGGCATACACTAAATCTAGACATGCGAGAGACAAAAACAAAAAGAAAAAGTAAAATCAGAAAGTTATTGACTAAGATTCGGTAATGTGCTTAAAGTTAATCTAAAAGACACTATCCCTGGCAGCGGCGTCAAAATTTGATACGCTCAAATTATACTTCCCTAAAGAAGTATAAGCGGTCGTATCAAGTAAAGAACCCAAATGTTAGGTTGGGGTCCATCCCACGAGGAAAATGGTTTAGACTTAACTTTAATCTACGATTACTTCTATTTAGTCAAGTTCTTTCCGAAAACAAACAATTAAAAGGGGGCGTTTTGTGTAACAAAAGTAATTAATTAAGTCTAATTAATCAAATAACAAGTTCAAATATTTGATGTTTATCAAGTGATGAGAGAAACTAGGGTGTAAGTGGTACCCATAGGTTCATAACGCAGTAACCCTAACTATAACAATTCTTTCCTAGTATCTTGCATGCAAAGTGATAAGTTATGTATCCCTAATTCCTTGGTCCGACAACTAGTGAATTTCACTCCACACCTTTGTCCGGCTATGTGTGTGTACTTTACTAAACCTTACCTTTTACCTCATATTAAGCATCATAGTCGATGTATGACTTAGTTATTACTTTGCACCAATCGACACTAGCCTATTAGATAGTGTATACTACATCTACGTTGATAGTTCTTTTCTTATTATCTACCTCCTTGGTCCGAAAAGTAGCAACAAGGCGAGTTCTAATATTGGCCACCGTTAAAAAGACTTCTAAATGAAAGAATTATGAATACAT
Organism: Solanum sitiens; assembly: GCA_016801875.1. NCBI lineage: Eukaryota > Viridiplantae > Streptophyta > Magnoliopsida > Solanales > Solanaceae > Solanum > Solanum sitiens. The sequence goes on along the minus strand of JABWTJ010000482.1, from coordinate 121,170 downwards.
GCAAGAAACTATTCTAGAATTGTTATTTTAGCTAGTTCTACTTTGTTAATTACCCATGGTTCCCACAACCCTAATTGTGTATTTAGTTACCCATGTTAAGACTTACACAATTCATATTGATTAGACAAGAACTCATTTACTTACTTTAACAAGTTTGAAGAAAATCCAGAAAATCACTTGAATTAAGCAAAATATTGTAAGAATCGATTCCGGAAAAGTGAAGTATTTTCCAAAACCCAAAATTCAAATCTGAAAATTACCAAAGAGTCTAACCCCAAAAATGAGATTTTTAGTCCTATTTATAATAAAAGAATCCTAAACATAAAGGGATACCTAAATAAGGAAAATCTGTCCAAAAATGCATCCCGCGTCGATGACCTGACTGACGGACCGTCGAGGCAACGACGGATCATCGACGCCTCCGTCGGTCCATACCTCAACTCTATTTTCAGCTGCTTCCTTCTCCAACTCTCTATTACCATTGATGGACCAAGACGACGGTCCGTCGATGGCCTTCGTTGCTCCACACTTAGAATCTTTTAAAATCGGGTACTGGGGCTACATTCTGTTAACACCAATGGATCACCAGGACGGTCCGTCGATGAATCGATAGACCGTCATCCCTACATAGCACCACACTTATTCAGAATTCCCCGATCTTTCCTTGGCAGCATAACACCTCATGGCAACGGTTGCCAACTACGGACCGTCGATGGGTCGACGGACTGTCGATGGCTCCATAGGTCATCTTTTCTGCAATTTTCAAAACATCTTCAGCGTTTTCATTCTGGACAGTTTTTCCTGCAAACACAAAGAAAAATACATTAAAACTACTATAAAAAAGGCCTTAGTCACACACTAAACTTAAGGAAAAAGCATTGAAAGTACCATAAAACCACGGTACATCACATGTCCTTCGTGTTGTCTCACAAAGTCTACTACAAGCTGAAACCATACAACTAATATTCAAGTTAATCATAATTTACCATGTATTGATCCATGTTAGGTTCTTAGGTCAACCTAGGGTTCATTGTCACATCAGGAGAGCACCCGCTAGAAGTAACATTGCGTACTTGACCTCTCGGAGGTCTTATACAAGCCTTTAATTATCATTCATCGCATTGACATAGTAAATTTAGCGGAAAATTTAAAACATTTCATATAACATCACATGCTAGAAACTTCATCTCATATATAGATAAAACAGAAGTCATAATACATATATAGATCTTAAGTCTCTTTGCCATCTTAGACTCAACAACATTAGAGTACATTAGGGACACGGCCCTTAAGACACATTACATAACTATACAATATTGAAAACACTTTATGGTAAAGACATAAGTAGGAGATCCTTTAACATAAGGATTCCTTTCATTGAGCTTCGGAATCATCTATAAAGTTCTTCACCATTAAAGACATCCTCTATGTATCCACAACCTACACTTTTTGTAAAAAGTAGATAAGAATGGGATTAGCACAAGAGTGAGCTCTCTTTCCCTTAACAGTGAGCTTTATTTCCTCTTATTCATTAACTTCCCAAGTAACCCTCTAGTGATACTTGGTGCAATGCATCCCCTTAAGGACACAAGGAAACATACATATCATTTACACAATCCAACACATATCATCATAGAAGTATAGTACAACTTAGACATATAAAAACCAATACCATAGGACAATTACAGTAACAACATTTAACTTGCACATATACCAACTTCACTTCACGTTCATGCATTATAAAACCTTAATCACAATCCTATTCTAAGCCTACTAGTGCAATGTATATGTGAATCCCCATAACCTCACACATACTTAGTAAACCTATCACAAGACCACAAGCCTTACCATCATATTCATACATCAATAAGTAAGAAAGGACAACTTCATTCATGTCAATACAAGACCTTCATCACATAGTCTATAATATCAACATCATGCATATAGACTTATACCATGCACATCTTCATAATAACTAGACCAATACTACAAAGTAATGCATAAAGAACGTATACATAGTGACATGTATTAGAACACCTTCCTAAGACTTCCTAAGGAGCTACTTGTGCAATGTCTAGATGGGTTCATTACTTCCACGTATCCTAAGTAACCTCCCTTAAGTCGTCTAAGTTAGGGTCATAGTCATTTACTTTCATTGTCCATTTTACCTTAGGGAAACTATAGCCTTAACCGACACTAAGACTATGGGTGCTAACATGGAATTTGGTGTTGTAGAGCCTTACACCAATGGAAGGTGTTCCTACCTAGCCAAGGTAAAACATTTACATACATCCTAGCAACCTAAGTGAATTCACTTTGCTAGATCTTATGTGGCAAGCATAGTTTATGGAACTAAGAGATAGGTAATTCCCTCTAAATGCCATTGAAAAATTGGGGCCTCATCTCATGAGAAAACATGGGTGAATCTTCCTCAAAGGGAAATCAACACCTCATGTGGGTCCATAGGTGAGTATTCCTCTAAGGAAAGTCAACACTCTATAAGGGACAAATGGTGAATCTTCCTACAAGGAAAGTCAACACCTCTCAAAGACAAGTTCACTCGGTGATAATCTAAGTTCCCTTTTATTGAAAATCCATTATTACATTTTTCATAAAACATAGGCTTAGAATATTTGATTCTCATATGCGTATAGCATACTCAAGCACCTATCTAGTTTTAGAGTAATCTTGGGCACCCCTCTCAAGGCCCCTCTACTTACTAGACCATAATATATTAAGTGTTTGAGTGTATACATAGATTTGAAAAAACCTTTCACATAACATATTAAAACCACACATGACAATACATTCATATTCATGCACATAGAAACCAAACCTAGGAACTATCCTATCAAGGTACACATGTGCAATGCATAGACAAGGTATCATACACTTGCCTATACTAGTACACCTATCAAGTCATCCTAGATAGGGAAACACATATCATACTTTCATAAACATCATCTTAACATACATTTTAGTAGACACTAGTGAATATGAGAACTACCTTTCATTTAGACACCATGATCTATTCTACTTGTAACATGCATGTAAAGTGAGTGTGTGTGTACATTGGTCAACATGATCACATAATGGCTATCAATAGCACATTGAGGCAGCCACCCTCTTAGGCTATAATACTCTTTCAAGCATAAACCACACAACACACAATAGCATAGGAGACAAGTCAACTTCATATTACAATTAAGATTCCTAACTTGTACTATACATGCATTCACATAGGAGTACATAGGTAAGGGATTATTAACCATTTTAACACATCAATGGCAGCACCAATGCTTTACCGTAACATGGATATACACATGCTTGTATAATAGCCATATACCTAGATCACAACTAGAATAGGAAAGTAGGCATAAACTTCTCATAGTATCATCATGAGCTCATGTTCATATGTTCATTAATTTGCCTTCAAGTCCATGGTAAACACATATATAATGACAAGAAAGTAAACACTGCCACCATAAGTGGACCATACCACACAATGCCATACAAGACTTTATCAACTACAATATTGTAAGGAAAGTAGAGGAGAAAGTGTTATTACTAATTTCTCACCCTTTGATCATCATTGACCACTACACCTTGTTTATCAATAATTTATATATAGGGCAGTACTTAAATGCACTTCAAGCATAAAATAAACCATGTACAAGTGCTATAAGATCTTGATATAACTAGTGCACTATATCACATATATGGTAGAAAGTAGAGAGCTATAGATCATCAAGTAACTTCCCAGTTTTGCTCATAAATCATCATGTATCTATAATATTCATTTAGGCAGTAGCTAAATAGATATAAATCAAATCTAAATCATGCTTCATCCACCCTAGAATTAAGATCACATAATGTTCATTACAACATTCAAATTGTAGGTTAGAAGTACCTAGATCAATTAATGCCAAGACTCCTTTTCTTTGATCATCAACAATTCATACCCACAATCCATTAATACTATCGATATAAGGCAGTATCTAAGGACAATAAAACCTACACGAAATCCTACTACAATAGCTTTATCCTTTAAATCACAGTGAGCATGATATTTAAGACATTAATGGAAAGTAGAAGAATCATAGGCAAATTGACATTGATCAACATGAATCAATTATTTACAATTATTCAATAATATCCAATTAATACAGTAGATACAACCAGCCCTACACAATCGAATTCCACATTAAATCATTAAAAGACCAACGTTACAGTGAATCATGGAAAACTAGGCTAAGCATATTCAAATCTTCATACACTAATCCACATGGATTCTTCAACATTAATTCAACATCAATTCACGTAAATAATAGTAGATATAACCACTTCAACGTAATAGAATCACAATTCAATCGATAACAAGTCAAGATCACAAAGCCCATGCAAAGACTAAATCAAGTTTGGAAGGGACATGGGTTCATCATAAAATTGGAGCCAAATTCACTTTAAAACCACTATATTAACTTAAATTCATTATGATTTAACCGTTCAAAACATTTTTAGAAAGAACCCATGGATAGATTAAAGAAGAAGATGTTTGATCATATTTTTCCCTTTGAAATCTTTGAGATTAACTCTATAGATGGAAGGATAACTAGAGATGAAGATCACCATACCTTTATCTACATGAATACCTATAAAACTTGGTGAATAAATCATGCAATTCCAAGCTCCAAGATGTTCTTGAGCTTAAACAACAATAGAGGTTTCTAGGGAGAAGATTTTTGGAGGGAAAGATTTCTTACGTGTTTATGGGATTGCGAATGGGAGGTTCACGTGTTTGATGACTTATATACACCAAAAATTAGTTAAATAACTCAATTAGAGTCAGTTTAGGACGTGGGGTAAATTTCCCATTCACCCCTTTAATAAAACAGTACGCATGCACAGATTTTAGGCCACCATCGATGGAACCATCTATAGGCCGTTGGTCAGTCGACGGTCTGTGCATTGGCTTTCGTCGATTTTTCCTTGGCCAATTTTTGGCTTGAGACCTGCCCAATCTAAGTAAAAATCTACGATACATCACCTACGGGCCGTTGGTTGACCAACTGGCCGTCGTTTGGTCCGTCTATTGACACTACAAAGGCATTGTCTCGACCAATCTTGGGTCCTTCTTGTGGGGACTTTTGCGGGGCCCCGTAGAAGTCTTACCCAAAGGTTTCCAATGTAAATACAACCCTTAACAAGTTTTATACATTCCACATAAGTTTCACCCAAAACAAACACCTGCAACACCTCAAAACATGCAAGGCCCCATCAAGACACACACATGCATGTCTCGAGGCTATCTTTCGAACGTCTTGGACGTTTCACCTCCAAACTTCTCGAAACTTCATATAATACCATTTAACATCATTATAACTCATTTTATGACTCATTAGGCTCATTTAATACAATTTTAAGCATGCATAGACACATGAGGCACATAGGTGACTAGTCGTCGAACGTTTTTGTCGACCCTTGACGTTTGATTTCCAAATCACCTCAAACTCTATACACTGCCTCTAAACCATATTATAAGACATTTTAGGACATTATAACATCAATACAAACATGTTAGGCTCTATAAACACTATCTAATTTTGGGGGTCTTACAATATGCCCTAGTTGGGAACATTCGTCCTCGAATGACACTTAGAACTTTTCAATCACAACAAGGACTTCAATGCATCATACAACAGTTTATCTTAGTCATAACATCATCACATAGAAGTTAATGCACAAAAATTACGAGGAACACAACTTCACATTATTTAGCACTCAATGCACACAAACAAGCAAAACTTCAATTCACTCACTCTTTAATGCATCAAACACAAACACTATTATCATGCTTATAGGAGATACATACTTCTCCAAATCACAACATGGTCATTACACTTAAATTCATTAATATATAATCTTGAAAGGCCACACATAGGCAGATTTACAACATATCCTCAAAAGCTATTAATGCACTCATACTCCAATGCACATAGTCTTGAGTTAATTGAATCAACAAAGATCTTTATTAGTTATACCTAGTGCCATGAATGTCAAAATCAACCATACCATGCTTAGTTGTGTCCATGGAAGAATGTCCCTTTCCTCAACACACTTACATGTATCATGAGTTCATACCTTAGAAAAGTACAAGGTCGATTTCCTTTTAAAATGAGAAATTCTCAACTTTTAAATCAATACATGCTCATGTCTAGTGAAGTCCAAATGGTAAGTCACACCAAATACATCACAACAAATAGGAAGTCATTTCACAAAATTTCAAATTCTAACATAGCACTAGCCTTTACAGTAAGCATCATTTGGGAAAATTAATACAAATCATAAGCAATTATAAGAGTACTAAGCTAAACATGCTTTCACTTTTCAAGAGTGAGTCTACAATCATGCTTTATAAACCATACAAGTCACATGATTTTCAAGAGACTCTACAATTTTCATCTTCAAGAGACTCAACTTTCCATTATAAGGCTAATCATTAAACCTCACAAGTGATTACAACCAAGTTCTTATCTTATCTTATGAAGTCAAATGTACAATTAGCATGTTAGGATGTACAGTACTAATGAGAAAACATGTATTTAATCAAAATTTCCATTCATGCACTTTGGAATCTTAAAAATACCTTTAAGGTAATGTCAATCAATACATGCCAAACATATAAAGTTCAGGCAATTCATACTTTATGCAAGATTCTATTCATGAACAAGCTGATCAAGACTTAATTAAATTCAATATCAAGCAAAAATAGAAGGTCAAGGTAGACAATACCTATAACATTACTATTCCATCACTATCCCCCACTTAGGGTAAAGCAAATTAAGAGCAGCTTACACCAATCTTCAAGAGGATCTTAACTTAACAACCTTCATTTTTAATCATTTAAAAGCGATTACCACATTAGAAGGAATTTACATTAAGTCAAGCAAGGTATTCTAAACTTCATTTCCTAGGCCATTTATCCCCAATCATCATGTTAGGTCATCTCATTAAACCACATAAGGTTTTCATACCATAAAAAAGACACCAAGGTCATACAACATTAGGGAAAACAACAAGGAGACTTAGCCATAAAATTTATTTTTCTCCCTAGAACATTATAGTAAGGTGACTTCTAGGTCACTAAAACCCACATCATCACCCTACCAAGTCATGCATACTACCTTTACACCTAGGATAAAGTATATACAAAGGACTCCAATTCATACTAGGCAATCATGAATGTTCACACATCCCAAATAAGGCAACATTTGAAACATCATGCATATATTCAAAGGGACATATTGAACACCTTTAAGCACATATTCCTAGGGTAGCATGTTTTCATACGTAGTCACTAAGCATTTCAACTTCAATCATAGTATTAGACTACCATCATGTAAAACCATATAGTAACACAACATTCAAAAGAAAATCATTTTAACCATAATAACTTCTAACATGCTTTAACTATATCATGACATGGATTACTCGACATATCATACTATTTCACATAAACCTCATACATAGCCATAAATGGCATCACATCATCAAAATATGTCAAAATTCACCTTCACACATACTCATTCAGCCATAAAAGCAAGATAATCATTTAAACTCACCTTTTCTCCCTCAAGCATAGAGATACAATCTCATCCAATCAATCACATCTAAAAGACCAGCCGGACAAGAAAACATAAGAGAGAGATCTTATAGAGCTAAGTTCTATGGCACGATATGAGAATGATGAAGAATGGAAACTCTATCGTCCTATAGCCTCCCGTACCATTTGATGTGTCGCGACTCACCACCAATGCTACGAGACTCTACTAGACGTGGCAATATGAGACTTTTAGAACCTAAAACCACTTTATAAACTACATGCTCTGATACCACGTTTGTCACATCCGGGAGCACCCCCTACAAGTAACATGGCGTACTTGACCTCTCGGAGTTCTTATACAAGCCCATAGTTATCATTCATCGCATTGACATAGTAAATTTAGCGGAAAATTTAAAACTTTTTATAGCACATCATATGCTAGAAACTTCATCTCATATATAGATAAAACATAAGTCATAATACATATATAGACCTTAAGTCTCTTTTCCATCTTAGACTCAACAAAATTAGAGTACATTAGGAACACAACCCTTAAGACACATTACATAACTATACAATATTGAAAACACTTTAAAGTAAAGACATAAGTAAGAGATCCTTGAACTTAAGGATTCTTTTCATTGAGCTTGGGAATCATCTATCAATATCTTCACCATTCAAAACATCCTTTATGCATCCATAACCTGCACTTAGTGTAAAAAGTAGAGAAGAATGGGATTAGCACAAGAATGTACTAAGTATGACAACTATGCAAAAACATGCATTTAAAAGGGATATTTTCTTTGAAATCATACTTCATGCCATTTTGAGTAAATCATCATAAAACCTTAATTCAATAACATTTATATCATTCACATACTTCATATAAACATATTCAAAACACCAAACATTACATAAGATCACATATAGAAATTATGACATTTTTGAGTCACATTACAGTGAGCTCTCTTTCCCTTAACAATGAGCTTTATTTCCTTTTATTCATTAATTTCTCAAGTAACCCTCTCGTGATACTTGGTGTAATGCATCACCTTAAGGCCACAAGGAAACATGTTATCATTTACACAATCCAACACATATCATCATAGAAGTATAGTACAACTTATACATATTTAAACCAATACCTTAGGACAATTACAGTAACTACATTTAACTTGCACGTATACCAACTTCACTTCACGTTCATGCATTATAAAACATTACTCACAATCCTATTTTAATCCTACTAGTGCAATGTATATGTGAAGCCCCATAACCTCACACATAGTTAGTAAACCTATCACAAGACCACAAGCCTTACCATCCAATTCATACATCAATAAGTAAGCAAGGACAACTCATTCATGTCAATACAAGACCTTCATCACATAGTCAATAATATCAAAATCATGCATATAGACTAATACCATTCACATCTTCATAACAAGTAGACCAATACTACAAAATCATGCATAAAGAACATATACATAGTGACATGTATTAGAACACCTTCCTAAGACTTCCTAAGGAGCTACTTGTGCAATGTCTAGATGGGTTTATTACTTCCACCAATCCTAAGTAACCTCCCTTAAGTCATCCTAGTTAGGGTCCTAGTCATTTACTTCCACTGTCCATTTTACCTTAGGGAAACTATAGCCTTAACGACATTAAGGCCATGGGTGCTAAACATGGAATTTGACGTTGTATAGACTTACACCAATTGAAGGTATTCCTACCTAGCCAAGGTAAAACATTAACATACATCCTAGCATACTAAGTGAATTCACTTTTCTAGATCCTATGTGGCAAGCATAGTTTATGGAACTAAGAGATAGGTAATTCCCTCTACTTGCCATTGGACATTTAGGGCCTCATCTCATGAGAAAACATGGGTGAATCTTCCTCAAAGGGAAATCAACACCTCATGTGGGTCCATAGGTTTGTAATACTCTAAGGGAAGTCAACACTCTATAAGGGACAAATGGTGAATCTTCCTACAAGGAAAGTCAACATCTCTCAATGTCAAGTTCACTCGGTGCTAAGCGAAGTTCCCTTTTATTGAATAGCCATTATTACATTTTTCATAAAACATAGGCTTAGAATATTTGATTCTCATATGCTTATTGCATACTCAAGAACCTATCTAGTTTTAGAGTAATCTTGGGCACCCCTATAAAGGCCCTCTACTTACTAGACCATCATACAAGTGTGTGAGTGTATGCATAGATGTGAACAAACCTTTCACATAAAACTTTAAAACCCACATGACCAAACATTCATATTCATGCACATAGAAACCAAACCTAGGAACTATCCTATCAAGGTACATATGTACAATGACTAGACAAGGTCTCATACCCTTGCCCATACTAGTACACCTATGAAGTCATCCTAGCTAAGCAAACACATATAATACTTTCATAAATATCATCTTAACATACATAGTAGTAGACACTAGTAAATATGAGAACTACCATTCATTTAGACACCATGACCTATACTACTTGTAACATGCATGTAAAGTGAGTGTGTGTGTACATTGGTCAACATGATCACATAATGGTTGTCAATAATACATTGAGGCAGCCACCCTGTTATACCATACTACTCTTTCAAGCATAAACCACCCAACACACAATAGCATAGGGGACGAGTCAACTGCATGTTACACTTAAGACTCCTAACTTGTACTATTCATGCATTCACATAGGAGTACATAGGTAAGGGATTATTAACCATTTTAACACATCAATGGCAGCACCAATGCTTTACCGTAACATGGATATACACATGCTTGTATAATAGCCATATACCTAGATCACAACTAGAATAGGAAAGTAGGCATAAACTTCTCATAGTATCATCATGAGCTCATGTTCATATGTTCATTAATTTGCCTTCAAGTCCATGGTAAACACATATATAATGACAAGAAAGTAAACACTGCCACCATAAGTGGACCATACCACACAATGCCATACAAGACTTTATCAACTACAATATTGTAAGGAAAGTAGAGGAGAAAGTGTTATTACTAATTTCTCACCCTTTGATCATCATTGACCACTACACCTTGTTTATCAACAATTTATATATAGGGCAGTACTTAAATGCACTTCAAGCATAAAATAAACCATGTACAAGTGCTATAAGATCTTGATATAACTAGTGCACTATATCACATATATGGTAGAAAGTAGAGAGCTATAGATCATCAAGTAACTTCCCAGTTTTGCTCATAAATCATCATGTATCTATAATATTCATTTAGGCAGTAGCTAAATAGATATAAATCAAATCTAAATCATGCTTCATCCACCCTAGAATTAAGATCACATAATGTTCATTACAACATTTAAATTGTAGGTTAGAAGTACCTAGATCAATTAATGCCAAGACTCCTTTTCTTTGATCATCAACAATTCATACCCACAATCCATTAATACTATCGATATAAGGCAGTATCTAAGGACAATAAAACCTACACGAAATCCTACTACAATAGCTTTATCCTTTAAATCACAGTGAGCATGATATTTAAGACATTAATGGAAAGTAGAAGAATCATAGGCAAATTGACATTGATCAACATGAATCACTTATTTACAATTATTCAATAATATCCAATTAATACAGTAGATACAACCAGCCCTACACAATCGAATTCCACATTAAATCATTAAAAGACCAACGTTACAGTGAATCATGGAAAACTAGGCTAAGCATATTTAAATCTTCATACACTAATCCACATGGATTCTTCAACATTAATTCAACATCAATTCACGTAAATAATAGTAGATATAACCACTTCAACGTAATAGAATCACAATTCAATCGATAACAAGTCAAGATCACAAAGCCCATGCAAAGACTAAATCAAGTTTGGAAGGGACATGGGTTCATCATAAAATTGGAGCCAAATTCACTTTAAAACCACTATATTAACTTAAATTCATTATGATTTAACCGTTCAAAACATTTTTTGAAAGAACCCATGGATAGATTAAAGAAGAAGATGTTTGATCATATTTTTCCCTTTGAAATCTTTGAGATTAACTCTATAGATGGAAGGATAACTAGAGATGAAGATCACCATACCTTTATCTACATGAATACCTATAAAACTTGGTGAATAAATCATGCAATTCCAAGCTCCAAGATGTTCTTGAGCTTAAACAACAATAGAGGTTTCTAGGGAGAAGATTTTTGGAGGGAAAGATTTCTTACGTGTTTATGGGATTGCGAATGGGAGGTTCACGTGTTTGATGACTTATATACACCAAAAATTAGTTAAATAACTCAATTAGAGTCAGTTTAGGACGTGGGGTAAATTTCCCATTCACCCCTTTAATAAAACAGTACGCATGCACAGATTTTAGGCCACCATCGATGGAACCATCTATAGGCCGTTGGTCAGTCGACGGTCTGTGCATTGGCTTTCGTCGATTTTTCCTTGGCCAATTTTTGGCTTGAGACCTGCCCAATCTAAGTACAAATCTACGATACATCACCTACGGGCCGTTGGTTGACCAACTGGCCGTCGTTTGGTCCGTCTATTGACACTACAAAGGCATTGTCTCGACCAGCCTTGGGTCCTTCTTGTGGGGACTTTTGCGGGGCCCCGTAGAAGTCTTACCCGAAGGTTTCCAATGTAAATACAACCCTTAACAATTTTTATACATTCCACATAAGTTTCACCCAAATCAAACACCTGCAACACCTCAAAACATGCAAGGCCCCATCAAGACACACACATGCATGTCTCGAGGCTATCTTTCGAACGTCTTGGACGTTTCACCTCCAAACTTCTCGAAACTTCATATAATACCATTTAACATCATTATAACTCATTTTATGACTCATTAGGCTCATTTAATACAATTTTAAGCATGCATAGACACATGAGGCACATAGGTGACTAGTCGTCGAACGTTTTTGTCGACCCTTGACGTTTGATTTCCAAATCACCTCAAACTCTATACACTGCCTCTAAACCATATTATAAGACATTTTAGGACATTATAACATCAATACAAACATGTTAGGCTCTATAAACACTATCTAATTTTGGGGGTCTTACAATATGCCCTAGTTGGGAACATTCGTCCTCGAATGACACTTAGAACTTTTCAATCACAACAAGGACTTCAATGCATCATACAACAGTTTATCTTAGTCATAACATCATCACATAGAAGTTAATGCACAAAAATTACGAGGAACACAACTTCACATTATTTAGCACTCAATGCACACAAACAAGCAAAACTTCAATTCACTCACTCTTTAATGCATCAAACACAAACACTATTATCATGCTTATAGGAGATACATACTTCTCCAAATCACAACATGGTCATTACACTTAAATTCATTAATATATAATCTTGAAAGGCCACACATAGGCAGATTTACAACATATCCTCAAAAGCTATTAATGCACTCATACTCCAATGCACATAGTCTTGAGTTAATTGAATCAACAAAGATCTTTATTAGTTATACCTAGTGCCATGAATGTCAAAATCAACCATACCATGCTTAGTTGTGTCCATGGAAGAATGTCCCTTTCCTCAACACACTTACATGTATCATGAGTTCATACCTTAGAAAAGTACAAGGTCGATTTCCTTTTAAAATGAGAAATTCTCAACTTTTAAATCAATACATGCTCATGTCTAGTGAAGTCCAAATGGTAAGTCACACCAAATACATCACAACAAATAGGAAGTCATTTCACAAAATTTCAAATTCTAACATAGCACTAGCCTTTACAGTAAGCATCATTTGGGAAAATTAATACAAATCATAAGCAATTATAAGAGTACTAAGCTAAACATGCTTTCACTTTTCAAGAGTGAGTCTACAATCATGCTTTATAAACCATACAAGTCACATGATTTTCAAGAGACTCTACAATTTTCATCTTCAAGAGACTCAACTTTCCATTATAAGGCTAATCATTAAACCTCACAAGTGATTACAACCAAGTTCTTATCTTATCTTATGAAGTCAAATGTACAATTAGCATGTTAGGATGTACAGTACTAATGAGAAAACATGTATTTAATCAAAATTTCCATTCATGCACTTTGGAATCTTAAAAATACCTTTAAGGTAATGTCAATCAATACATGCCAAACATATAAAGTTCAGGCAATTCATACTTTATGCAAGATTCTATTCATGAACAAGCTGATCAAGACTTAATTAAATTCAATATCAAGCAAAAATAGAAGGTCAAGGTAGACAATACCTATAACATTACTATTCCATCACTATCCCCCACTTAGGGTAAAGCAAATTAAGAGCAGCTTACACCAATCTTCAAGAGGATCTTAACTTAACAACCTTCATTTTTAATCATTTAAAAGCGATTACCACATTAGAAGGAATTTACATTAAGTCAAGCAAGGTATTCTAAACTTCATTTCCTAGGCCATTTATCCCCAATCATCATGTTAGGTCATCTCATTAAACCACATAAGGTTTTCATACCATAAAAAAGACACCAAGGTCATACAACATTAGGGAAAACAACAAGGAGACTTAGCCATAAAATTTCTTTTTCTCCCTAGAACATTACAGTAAGGTGACTTCTAGGTCACTAAAACCCACATCATCACCCTACCAAGTCATGCATACTACCTTTACACCTAGGATAAAGTATATACAAAGGACTCCAATTCATACTAGGCAATCATGAATGTTCACACATCCCAAATAAGGCAACATTTGAAACATCATGCATATATTCAAAGGGACATATTGAACACCTTTAAGCACATATTCCTAGGGTAGCATGTTTTCATACGTAGTCACTAAGCATTTCAACTTCAATCATAGTATTAGACTACCATCATGTAAAACCATATAGTAACACAACATTCAAAAGAAAATCATTTTAACCATAATAACTTCTAACATGCTTTAACTATATCATGACATGGATTACTCGACATATCATACTATTTCACATAAACCTCATACATAGCCATAAATGGCATCACATCATCAAAATATGTCAAAATTCACCTTCACACATACTCATTCAGCCATAAAAGCAAGATAATCATTTAAACTCACCTTTTCTCCCTCAAGCATAGAGATACAATCTCATCCAATCAATCACATCTAAAAGACCAGCCGGACAAGAAAACATAAGAGAGAGATCTTATAGAGCTAAGTTCTATGGCACGATATGAGAATGATGAAGAAGGGAAACTCTATCGTCCTATAGCCTCCCGTACCATTTGATGTGTCGCGACTCACCACCAATGCTACGAGACTCTACTAGACGTGGCAATATGAGACTTTTAGAACCTAAAACCACTTTATAAACTACATGCTCTGATACCACGTTTGTCACATCCGGGAGCACCCCCTACAAGTAACATGGCGTACTTGACCTCTAGGAGTTCTTATACAAGCCCATAGTTATCATTCATCGCATTGACATAGTAAATTTAGCGGAAAATTTAAAACTTTTTATAGCACATCATATGCTAGAAACTTCATCTCATATATAGATAAAACATAAGTCATAATACATATATAGACCTTAAGTCTCTTTTCCATCTTAGACTCAACAAAATTAGAGTACATTAGGAACACAACCCTTAAGACACATTACATAACTATACAATATTGAAAACACTTTAAAGTAAAGACATAAGTAAGAGATCCTTGAACTTAAGGATTCTTTTCATTGAGCTTGGGAATCATCTATCAATATCTTCACCATTCAAAACATCCTTTATGCATCCATAACCTGCACTTAGTGTAAAAAGTAGAGAAGAATGGGATTAGCACAAGAATGTACTAAGTATGACAACTATGCAAAAACATGCATTTAAAAGGGATATTTTCTTTGAAATCATACTTCATGCCATTTTGAGTAAATCATCATAAAACCTTAATTCAATAACATTTATATCATTCACATACTTCATATAAACATATTCAAAACACCAAACATTACATAAGATCACATATAGAAATTATGACATTTTTGAGTCACATTACAGTGAGCTCTCTTTCCCTTAACAATGAGCTTTATTTCCTTTTATTCATTAATTTCTCAAGTAACCCTCTCGTGATACTTGGTGTAATGCATCACCTTAAGGCCACAAGGAAACATGTTATCATTTACACAATCCAACACATATCATCATAGAAGTATAGTACAACTTATACATATTTAAACCAATACCTTAGGACAATTACAGTAACTACATTTAACTTGCACGTATACCAACTTCACTTCACGTTCATGCATTATAAAACATTACTCACAATCCTATTTTAATCCTACTAGTGCAATGTATATGTGAAGCCCCATAACCTCACACATAGTTAGTAAACCTATCACAAGACCACAAGCCTTACCATCCAATTCATACATCAATAAGTAAGCAAGGACAACTCATTCATGTCAATACAAGACCTTCATCACATAGTCAATAATATCAAAATCATGCATATAGACTAATACCATTCACATCTTCATAACAAGTAGACCAATACTACAAAATCATGCATAAAGAACATATACATAGTGACATGTATTAGAACACCTTCCTAAGACTTCCTAAGGAGCTACTTGTGCAATGTCTAGATGGGTTTATTACTTCCACCAATCCTAAGTAACCTCCCTTAAGTCATCCTAGTTAGGGTCCTAGTCATTTACTTCCACTGTCCATTTTACCTTAGGGAAACTATAGCCTTAACGACATTAAGGCCATGGGTGCTAAACATGGAATTTGACGTTGTATAGCCTTACACCAATTGAAGGTATTCCTACCTAGCCAAGGTAAAACATTAACATACATCCTAGCATACTAAGTGAATTCACTTTTCTAGATCCTATGTGGCAAGCATAGTTTATGGAACTAAGAGATAGGTAATTCCCTCTACTTGCCATTGGACATTTAGGGCCTCATCTCATGAGAAAACATGGGTGAATCTTCCTCAAAGGGAAATCAACACCTCATGTGGGTCCATAGGTTTGTAATACTCTAAGGGAAGTCAACACTCTATAAGGGACAAATGGTGAATCTTCCTACAAGGAAAGTCAACATCTCTCAATGTCAAGTTCACTCGGTGCTAAGCGAAGTTCCCTTTTATTGAATAGCCATTATTACATTTTTCATAAAACATAGGCTTAGAATATTTGATTCTCATATGCTTATAGCATACTCAAGAACCTATCTAGTTTTAGAGTAATCTTGGGCACCCCTATAAAGGCCCTCTACTTACTAGACCATCATACAAGTGTGTGAGTGTATGCATAGATGTGAACAAACCTTTCACATAAAACTTTAAAACCCACATGACCAAACATTCATATTCATGCACATAGAAACCAAACCTAGGAACTATCCTATCAAGGTACATATGTACAATGACTAGACAAGGTCTCATACCCTTGCCCATACTAGTACACCTATGAAGTCATCCTAGCTAAGCAAACACATATAATACTTTCATAAATATCATCTTAACATACATAGTAGTAGACACTAGTAAATATGAGAACTACCATTCATTTAGACACCATGACCTATACTACTTGTAACATGCATGTAAAGTGAGTGTGTGTGTACATTGGTCAACATGATCACATAATGGTTGTCAATAATACATTGAGGCAGCCACCCTGTTATACCATACTACTCTTTCAAGCATAAACCACCCAACACACAATAGCATAGGGGACGAGTCAACTGCATGTTACACTTAAGACTCCTAACTTGTACTATTCATGCATTCACATAGGGGTACATAGGTAAGGGATTATTAACCATTTTAACACATGAATGGCAGCACCTATGCTTTACCCTAACATAGATATACACATGCTTGTACAATAGCCATACAACCTAGATCACAACTAGAATAGAAAAGTAGGCATTAACTTCTCATAGTATCATCATGAGCTCATGTTCATATGTTCATCAATTTGTCTTCAAGGCCATGGTCAACACATATATACTGATAATAAAGTAAACACTGCCACCATAAGTGCACCATACCACACAATGCCATACAAGAATTTATCAACTACAATATTGTAAGGAAAGTAGAGGAGAAAGTGTTATTACCAATTTCTCACCCTTTGATCATCATTGACCAATACACCTTGTTTATCAACAATTTATATATAGGGCAGTACCTAAATGCACTTCAAGCATAAAATAAACCATGTACAAGTGCTATAAGATCTTGATATAACTAGTGCACTATATCACATATATGGTAGAAAGTAGAGAGCTATAGATCATCAAGTAACTTCCCTAGTTTTGCTCATAAATCATCATGTATCTATAATATTCATTTAGGCAGTAGCTAAATAGATATAAATCAAATATAAATCATGCTTCATCCACCCTAGAATTAAGATCACATAATGTTCATTACAACATTCAAATTGTAGGCTCGAAGGACCTAGATCAATTCATGCCAAGACTGCTTTTCTTTGATCATCAACAATTGATACCAACAATCCATTAATGCAATCGATATAAGGTAGAATCTAAGGACAATAAAACCTAAACAAAATCCTACTACAATAGCTTTATCCTTTAGATCATAGTGAGCATGATATTTAAGACATTAATGGAAAGTAGAAGAATCATAGGCAAATCGACATTGATCAACATGAATCACTTATTTACAATTCCTCAATAATATCCAATTAATACAGTAGATACAACCAGCCCTACACAATCGAATTCCATATTAAATCATTAAAAGAGCAACGTTACAGTGAATCATGGAAAACTAGGCTAAGCATGTTCAAATCTTCATACACTAATCCACATGGATTCTTCAACATCAATTCAACATCAATTCACGTAAATAACAGTAGATATAACCACTTCAACGTAATAGAATCACAATTCAATCGATAACAAGTCAAGATAAGAAAGCCCATGCAAAGACTAAAGCAAGTTTGGAAGGGACATGGGTTCATCATGCGATTGGAGTCAAATTCACGTTAAAACCACTGTATTAACTTCAATTCATCATGATATAATCATTCAAAACATTTTTAGAAAGAACATATGGATAGATTAAAGAAGAAGATGTTTGATCATATTTTTCCCTTTGAAATCTTTGAGGTTAACTCTCTAGATTGAAGGATAACTACAAATGAAGATCACCATACCTTTATCTACATGAATATCTTTAAAACTTGGTGAAGAAATCATGCAATTCCAAGCTCCAAGCTGTTCTTGAGCTTAAACAACAATGGATATTTCTAGGGAGAAGATTTTTGGAGGCAAAGATTTCTTACGTGTGTATGGGATTGGGAATGGGAGTTTCACGTGTTTGATGACTTATATACACCAAAAATTAGGTAAATAACTCAATTATAGTAAGTTTAGGATGTGGGGGTGAATTTCCCATTCACCCCTTTAATAAAACAGTAAGATACAGCTTCCATGATGTATGAGTTGAATGTAATGAAACTTTATACTGAGCACCGATAGGCTAGCTATGAGCGGTGATACCTTCCTTCGGAAAGGGTGGAGGTTCACGTAACTCTCATGAGATGAGACTGTCTGTCATGCCGGGTATGGGTCCCCTTATATCTCCTAGTCTTTGAACATATACTTCCATTATAGGGTTCTAGCAGGGTTCAATTCCTTATATACGCTAGCATGTTTTGGTTTCACCTTGGCCAGTGACTCCACCTCTTTTCGGTGTGGGGAATACACCGGATTTCATGCTGCTCACATGATATATGTCTGTTAAGGTTGTAGTTCCTCAAAGTATGAAAGATAATGAAATGAACGATACCGAAGGTGTTTGTGCAAGACAATCAAGAGGTGAAATCAGATTCATATAATGACATTAGGTCATTCTTGGTCATTGCACTTCATGATCCCGATGAGAGTCTCAAACTTCATCCTAGGTATAGCTGGTGTTTACATCAGCCTACGAATGAATGAAATGAATAATGTGAAGTACGAATGAACGAATGAAGCAGACTCTGTGTTTGCTAAACAAGGCCCTCGGGTTGAGGTCCCATATGTTGGGTCCTCACTTGAGATGTCTTAATGCTATATCAACGATTCCAAGGTCTCGTGTATATGAAATGTATAATATATAAAACATGAAAGTAATGAAATCAATGGCATAACCAATAGAGAATGGCTTATGAAATGTAATGAATACTTGATGTAATGAATAACTTGTTGTAAGGATAGTCAAATCGTGTCGAATAAAGTTTGCAATAAGTAAAGGGCATAACTAATAATGAATCCTCATGTTATCAAAATGATAAAGCCAAATAAATTGGCTTATAATGATTTTATATAATTGGCAAAAGATATTAGCCAAATAAGATTGGCTTATAATGACTTCTTACATTAGGCCAATAATACAATAATAGGAATAGTCACTAAAGATTGGTTTATAAAGAATTCATGCCCAAAGTAGGCACGATCATAAGATTTAATGATATGCCCCAAGATCTATGCACATTATGCAATCAACTAAAGAATGAGTATAGTCAATAAGTATTGACTTATAAATATTTTCATGCCCGAAATTGTAGTTAAGTCATTTCCTTAATCTCTTGAATTACTTACTTGATTCATTGTGGGTATGGGACTACAATAAATCATTGCACTTGTAAGTAAAACATAGGACCAAAGGAGTTATTGAACTACACAACAACAAGAAGAAAACGACTAAAAAATAATCTAAATGTACAAAGAGGAGCTCTCGGGTTTGGAGGATCAAAAATTTAAATCTTCGCCCGAGTGGTTCTAAAATTATGTTGATGATACTAATGTATTGTAATCATATAGAAAATGAGTTGTGTGCTTTGAATGCATTAAAATACATCATATTCATACCACAATTCACAACTAACGAATTAGGAAAGTCTAATGACTAGACTTTCCAGAAATGGCATGTTGCTTAGGAAGAGCTTGATCATGCATAGCTTTATGTGTATGTGTGCATACACCCATACTTAGTACAAGTGGTGTACTAACCCCTTACTATTTACTATTTTTATAGGTGCAGGTCAAAGGACAGGTTGACGACACTTGCAGCGGTTTGGACTTCAGCGTTTCTCCAAACCAAATGGTAGGTCCTCATGATTTTGAGGATGCTACAGATTTAGTCTAGCCATTGTTTTAGATATAGCTAGTCGATGTTGTCCCTAGCATTTCTTTCGTACCTTCATTTTGAAGCTTTGTAATAAGGTCGTGTTTGGCAAACTATTGATGATATATTCATCTTCAGTTTCGAATTGATTCTTTATGTTAGATGGTTGTTCTCTTATGTTGAGATTAGTGTATGATGTATCTAGTTAATAATTATATGAAGTCTATGCATGCTTCATACATATAAAAAGTTTTAAATTTTCCACAAATTTAACTAGATGAATGTGATGAATGCAAGATGAGGCTTATTTGCGGCCTATGAGAGGTCAACGACGCCGGTTGCGATCCGGATTCCAGAATCCGGGTCGTGACATCTTGCTTAATTAAGACCCTCATTGGCATCCAAGTTCATCTTCATCATGTCACCATGATTAACCCTTAGTTACTTCCATAAAACTATCAAGGCACTATACTAGTCCACGTTCCTTGACGTTTTAACTCGAACACCTTCTAAATGATTTATATTTGTTATTTTAGGCCTAATAATAGTGCTAAAAACCATAGACACACATGTGAGGCTCTAGATAAGGTTTTAGACTTTCGGAGTATTACAACTCCCAACAAAAAACATTCTGTCTTTGATCAACTTGGGAAAGCGCCGACAAGAACTTCTGTATTTGGGTGGTTAGGTCCATTGAAGAAGAATACTAAAGATTTGAGATGTTATTGAAAATTTACAACGCCTATTAAACATTCAATTCGAAATGATTTCAAAGTTTGATTCCTTCTAGAATGAGGCAAAGAGTAGAGCGTGTCATTTTGTGTAAAGAGGAGCTCAAGGGAAAGGGTCACACTGTGGTTTACACCAAGGAGCACGAGGAAGATGAAGAAAGTGTAGGCCCCTCAAATCATGTTACAATCCAAAATGTGTACTATTCTTTGTCTCAAATGAAGATTAATGAAGAGTTAGAATATATTGTCTCGTGTTGTCATATATTTGTCAATGACAATGATCCTTTAGAAGAGGAAGATGCTAGAGATGCTCCACCGGAACTTGAAGAAGGAGTAAAGACCAGAAGATATCCTTTGAAAGAATTTAGCCTTGGCACTGATGACCCAAGGCAAACTTATATCAGTGCATTTCTATAAATTGATGAAGAAATCACTTATATGAGTATACTCAATGAATATAAGGATGTGTTTGCTTGGATTTATAAAAAATGTCTGGATCGAATGCTAAAGTAGCGGTCCATCAGTTGGCATTCATAATGGTTCTCGTACTGTTATGAAATCTCAAAGACGTTTTAGGCCAGACTTGGTTCCGCTCATAAAAAATGAAGTTAAAAAATTCATTGAGGCAGGCATTATTCGTGAGGTCAAATATCCTACATGGATTTCAAGTATTATTCCTATGAAGAAGAAGAAAGGTCAAATTCGAGTTTGTGTTGACTTTAGAGATCTCAATAATGCATGCCCTAAATGTGAGTTTTCTCTTCCCATTCT
This sequence comes from Solanum sitiens, assembly GCA_016801875.1. Lineage (NCBI taxonomy): Eukaryota > Viridiplantae > Streptophyta > Magnoliopsida > Solanales > Solanaceae > Solanum > Solanum sitiens. Next base: position 98,937 of record JABWTJ010000482.1, on the reverse strand, counting down.
GGAGTTGATGATTGATGCCACCAATTTTTATGAGGCAATATCGTTCATAGGAGGTTCTTCTGACTATAATCAAATCCGCATGGCACCAAAGGACGAACAACTCACCATATTTCACACACCGAACGTTATTTATTGTTAGAAAGTGATTCCATTTGGTATAAAGAATGTTGGTGCCACATATAAAAGGGCTATGCAAAATATCTTTGATGACTTGCTCCATAAATATGTTTAATGCTTTGTTGATGACTTGGTGGTAGAGTCGAGAAAGAGGGCTGATCATTAAAAAGATGAAAGGATAATGTGTTTGAGTTGCTCCGAAGATATCAATTGAGGATGAATCTATTGAAATGTTCCTTCAGAGGTACTTTTGGCAACTTCCTTGGCTATATTTTGAGACATTGAGGATTTGAAATTGATCAAGCAAAAGTTGATGCAATATCAATTGATGCCTGAGCCGTGAAATATTCATGAGTCAAAAAGTTTCCAATCAAAATTAGCCTACTTAAGAAGATTAATCTCAAATCTAGTAGAATGATGTAAACCATTCGGTCACCTCATGAAGAAAAGTGATCCTTTTAATTGGGACCAGCCATGTAACGATGCCTTTAAAAGTATAAAATCGTATATAGCGAAACCTCTGCTTTTTGCAGACCCTACACCTGGAAAATCATTGATACTCTACATTGCAGAACAAGAAAGGTCGGTAGGAGCCCTGTGAAATCAAGATAGTGAAGGCAAAGAAAACAGTCTTTATTACTTAAGTAGAACGATGACGCAGAATGAGCTGAACTATTAACCAATTGAAATTTATTTCTTGGCACATGACTTCTCAATTCAAAAGATGAAGCATTATTTTAAATCTCATGTTGTCTGACTCGTTTCTAGAGAAAATCCCATAAAGTTTGTTATGTCAAAACATGTTCTTAGTGATCGACTAGCAAGATGGTACCTCCAATTCCAACAGTTTGATATTGTGTACGTCCCTCAAAAAGCTTTGAAGGGACAAACATTAGTGGATTTCTTGGCACACCATCCGATACTTGATGATTGGGAGTTAATTTATGAGCTTCCTGATGAAGTGATACGCTCAAACTTACTTCTCAAATAAGAAGTAAAGCGTTCGTATCAAGTAAAGAACCCAACTGATGAGGTTGAGATCGATCCCACAAGGAAAATACTTCAAACTTAACTTTATTCTATTATTACTATTATTTAGCCAACTATTTTCCGAGAAAAGAAAAGACAAAAAAGGGGGGGTTTTATTTCTGAATTAAAGATAATGAGTAACTAAATTAAAGTAAACAACTAACAGATTTAAATGTTGGAGTTTAATCAATTAATAAAAGTAACTAGGGCTTAAGTGTTCCCCACAGGTTCCTAATTTGATAACTCTAACTATAACAATTCTTTCCTAATATCTTGCATGTAAAGTGATAAGTTATGTATCTCTAAATCCTTGGTCCGGCATCTAGAAAATTTCACTCCGCACCTTGGTCCGGCTACGTGTGTTGCTATACTAACCCTTATCTTTACCTCATATTAAACATTGTATTCGGTATTTGACTAAGTTATTACCTCGTACCAACCAATACTAGCCTATCAGATAGTCTACACCAAATCTATGTTGATAATTCTTTTCCTATTATCTACCTCCTTGGTCCGGAAAGTAGCATTAAGGCGAGTGCTAACGTTGGCCATCCGTTAAAAAGACTTCTACACGAAAGAATTATCAATACATGCAAGACACCATTCTAGAATTGTTATTTTAGTTAGAGTTTACCTTGTTATTCACCCATGGTTCCCACAACCCTAGCTATGGAGTTTAGTTACCCATGTTCATAATTACACAATTCATATTGTTAATGGAAGAATTCATGCACTTAATATTATGAGAACGAATAAATTCTAGAATTTATCTTGATTAATCAACAAAATCACCAACAATCAATTCCGGAAAAAGTATCTTAATTACCAAAATCGAGAGTTCAATACTATAACAAGAGAACTAAAAATTATCAAAAAGTCTAACTCCAAAAACGAGGTTTTTCAAACTATTTATAATAAAAACAAAACCTAATCAAAGAAGGATTCTATTTACTAAAAATCTGTCCAAACGCGTCTGGGTCGACGGACCACGTGACGGACCATCATGGACACGACGGACCGTCATGGCCTCCGTCGTCCCATACTTCACACATTCTTCTGCTGCTTCCTTCATTCCCCTCGACGGACAGGTATGACGGACCGTTTCAAGCACGACGGTCCGTCGAGGGTCTCCGTTCCAAAATACTTGAACTTCTTGGAATTTGGGTACTGGGACTACATCTCTGATCATCATGACGAACAAGCAGGACGGACCGTCGTGGCTATGACGGTCCGTCATGGACTTCCGTAATCCCACACTTGGTCAGACTTCCCCATCTTCCTTCAGAAGCTTCTCTCCTCACTACGATGCCACCTACGGACCGTCACAGCCTCGACGGACCGTCATAAGCTCCACAGGTGGTCTCTTCTGCATTTCTTTCTAAAAAACTTCCGCGTTCATCCTTGGACAGATTTTCTACAAACAAAGAGAAACTTACATAAAAATCAACACAAAAAGGCTTTCGACACACACTAAACTTAAGGAAAAAGCATTAGAAATACCGTGAAACCACGGTACATCAACACCCTCAACTTAAATTCGTTGTTTGTCCTCAAGCGACGCACTATGACTCACTACAAAATCTATGTACAAGAGTATCCATATTTTAACTTTCGCAATCATTTGGCTATCAATCCCGATCATTCTCACTATGTTCATGCATGGTTTCACTATTAGGCATTGACTTGTGTAGAATCAGACCATGACATAGACTCACTACGCAATGACACCTATCCTCTTCAATTTCTCACCGAGGTGCTAATATTTCCGGTATTGTAACTACTGTCCTCACTTCAAATAACATCCACATTTTTCACTCAATGATTTCAGTTTGAGTATAAGGATCACTTTCCGACAGTCACTCTCAGAACAAATTCACAACTCATTTATACATATTGCCATAGGCTTGCCCTTATTTTCACTACTTCAAGTTCCCCATACAACTCTTAGGATCGCAATAGGACTTTTTAGCTTGTAACATAGGCTCAGGGTCAGGTAGGGTATATTTAGGTATATTTTAGTGACTTGTTGCCCTCCTTGACATATCGACTAAACGCACTACCTTTTTATCATTCTATTTCACCCAATTTCTCAATTTTCTTTTTACCTTGCTGCTTTCCCTTTCTCATCCTTATATGTGAGTGACTTTTCTCTTTTTTTTTTTACTTTTTTTTTTTTAATTTTATTTTTAGTCACTTCTGTTTTGTTCTTTCTTCCTCTTCATACTTTCAACCCCAATTTTCCGGAGTATTCCTTATAACAGCCACCCTCAACTCATGACTTTGCCATGAGTTAAGGTTCACAATACCCATGGTTGGGTCAGGGTCATGACAAGGTTGCTTTCTGCATTAGCCACCCTCAACTTATGTTTTGTTTTTGGCATAAACTGAGGTGCACATGTCCAAGGAGGGACCAGGGCCAACACATTGTTCCCCGAGATGATCAGTTGGGATGACAAAAAAAGATCTATTTTTAGGCTCAAATCATTTGGATCAATAAAGGGTTAACTTCATTTGGTTTTTCTGTTATTTTTTTAGGCTTAAGATTGACTATTTCGAACAAAGGCCTATGATCCTTTTTTAATTGTTTGATTGTGCTCACTTTTAGCAGGACTAACCAGGCAAGTTCTAGCTCAGTATTGATGGTGGACATTCGAATTCACCTCACACTCACTTGACATTCCTTACATTCCCAGATTATTAGACACCTAGTTCGAGTCTTAGATTCAGGATCATGCAGTAGTGTATCTTTATTTCATGTTTCAAACCACACAAATATGATATCGGGATATCATATTTGTTTCAGCCATCATGCTTCAGATTTATACTATGTACATAAGATATGACATGCCGGTTCAACAATAAAAGTAATCAGTCTTTTGGGGAAAAAGAACACAGGCAAGAAAAACCCAAAAGAGGATCGTGAACTTGGGCTACTCAAAATTCACCCAAGTACTCACTTTCCATTTACCCCACCCCCAACAAAAGATATGCACTTATCCCCAATACATAAAAAAAAAACTAAAATACGCGAAAGGTGAGTGAAGCAAACCTGAGGAGCTAAGCGCAGGCGATCAGCAAGCTGGTGGGTCCGATTTACCGGAACCCACTCCCTGCGTAGTCTGGACACCCTCAGTAGTGTCCTCAGCATCAACAGTACCATTAGTAGTGCCTCCCACAGTATCTACAATTCTGGAGCTAGACGCCCCGGCAGCTAACTCTAGAGCCCTTAACGTATGGGCCTCCTCGTCAGCAATCGAGGCTCTCGTCGCAGCCTCTATCTCATGACACTCCTTCTTCCTCGACCTAGCCTCATCCTCCTCTCGAACCCTGCGTCTCTTGGCATGCTCTCGTTGGGGAGGTGGTGGAACATCAGAAGTGGCAAAAAGAGCAGCCATCATTGTGTCCTCAGTAGGCTCTGCAGAAGGGGCCTCAGACTCAGGCACCCTCGCCTCTATGATCGTATCAAGATCAGCCCGCAAACTCTCAACCGCAGCCTGAAAGGTCGACATGTCCACCGGAGGTGCTGGTCGGGCTAGCCCTCGCAACTCAAAAGCGTCTAAGCGCTGATGTACCTCTGCGATCTTCCTCTCTATGTGTTGTGCCATCTTGCGCTCCATGCGCTCCTCTGCCTCAGCAATAGACCTCTGCATCCAAGGCTGGATGTGATGCAGAAGTGTAGCCATCTGTGCCTCAAGTTTCTAGACCCTAGCAAGTGGGACCAGAGTGGTGGAAGGAGCCGAGCGAGAGGAGCTCGGGGCAGTGCTACTACCCGGGATTGACTTGACTGGGGTAGTGTCAGTGGGTGCAGAAGCAGCCTGGGAAGCCGCATGAGCATGCTCTATGGTATCTGCCAGGTTCTCATAAAGTGGGACCACCTCCGTGCAGGGCCCTCTGCGTGGAGCCAACTCATTGGCCTCATCCTTGATGAGGCGATGTCAACATTTCCCTGCGGGGTCCTGAGCTGGTCAATGTGCCAAATGGGCACACCTGCGGATCTGCATAAAGAGAAAACCATGCAAGGAAAAGGGTAAGTCGTGGTGACCTTAAAGGCCCTTTCATGCATGACCGCCTGTAGAAGCCAAGCGAAGTCGACCTCGAACCCTTCCATCATTGCGGCCATCAGAACTGCACGATCCCATGTGACTATATTATCAGCAGAAGTGGGGGAAAGGCAGTGGCGGACTATCAACCAAATAAACTTGGCCGTAAAGGTCAAGTTGGCCTTCCTGATTGCTCCCTTTGGCTCCATCACCCAATCAGCAGCCTCTCCACCAACAGACAAGTGCTGGGCCATCCACCTCTTGGTGGTCTCTCTCAGCGATGGCTCACGTAATAACCAGCCCTATTTAATAATTTGCAACCGATGGTCGAACTCGGCGGTGAGAGGTGTCCTGGTAGTATCAATATCCTAGCCGTACAGATATCGGCGGATGGCTGGCATGGAGATGTCGACCTGTATGCCGCATACTCGGACGTGCTCAAGTGGGGCCAGTTTGGCGGGGGCAGCCCGCCTATCTATCTGTGATGAAGAGTGGCCACATAAGAGGCATAGAACTCTCGGACCAACTCCTCACTGTAGCGGCCCAAAGAACGAGCCGTCCACTCCAGCCGGTGTCAGGTGAAGAGAGTGTGAATATCCGACATGGTGGGGAGACTTCCCGTAAGGACCTGCCTCTCTAGTGTAAGGGTCCGTGTCATGAAGCCTTTATCATTGAGAACCTTGGCGTCTAAGTACACTTGGTATTGCCCGTCAACACACCACCGGTTTGGCTGGTCGGCAACCGGGGCAGGAACTCCAGTCGGTGAGCCAGGAGTGGAGTCAGTGCTGTCAGCCTCATAAGCCGAGGCAGACTGTGTAGCTGTGGCGGGTGCAGAGGCTTCTGCGGACCCGGAGGCTTCCTCTGACCACGAAACCCCTAAGGAGCTAGATGCTCCTTCGTCTTGGGCAGCTGACCCAGAAAGTGTGTCGGTCAGTGTGTGCTCCTCATCTGACTGGGAGGCAGTGACTACGCCGGACGCCACCTTCTTGGGCGTGGCTCTAGGTGCACGTGGAGCTCGTGTTGTAGTAGCAGTGCCTGGTGGCACGTACTCGGGATCATGCTCATCATCAGAACCTATCACCAGTCGGGCAGACGGGGCGACAGACTTGGAACGCCCACGTGCGTAAACGCGATCTTGCTTTGGTGCCATGAGAGGTAGTACCTGTAAAGAATCATCATTAGTACTAGCAGGAGCAAACATGACAAGAAAAAATGAGACAAAATACACATAAATTCAAAGCAGTAATGACAGCTCTGTAGTAGCAGTGAGGCACGACGGACCTGGTGACGGCCCGTCGTGAGTATGACGGACCATCATGGGGTGCGTCATGTAATACTTAACAATTTAGACTCTCAGAAGGAAGGTCTCTGACTGGTACGACGGTTGTGCAGGACGGACCGTCGTGGGCATGACAGTCCATCATATGTGTCAGTCAGTGGACAGTTAGAAAAAGTATTGAGACCCTTAGGACAGAGGTCTCTGACCGTCACGACGGTTGTGTAGGATGGACTATCGTGGGCATGGCGATCCATCACATATGGCCGTCAGTGGACACTTAGAAAAAGTGTTGAGACCCTTAGGACAGGGGTCTCTGACCGTGACGACGGTTGTGCAGGACGGACCGTCGTGGGCATGACGGTCCGTCACATGTGTCCGTCAGTGGACACTTAGAAAAAGTGTTGAGACCCTTAGGACAGGGGTCTCTGACCGTCACGACGGTTGTGCAGGACGGACCGTCATGGGAATGACGGTCCGTCACATGTGTCCGTCAGTGGACACTTAGAAAAATTATTGAGACCCTTGGACAGGGATCTCTGACAACCAAGACGGTTGTGCAGGACGGACCGTCGTGGGCATGACGATCCGTCACATGTGTCCGTCAGTGGACACTTAGAAAAATTATTGAGACCCTTGGGACAGGGGTCTCTGACAACCAAGACGGTTGTGCAGGACGGACCGTCGTGGGCATGACGGTCCGTCACATGTTTTCGTTGGTGGACACTTAGAGAAAACAAGTTGTGGGGTGATGGGATGGACCCTATGACGGTCCGTCGTGGTTATGACGGACCGTCATCGGGGTTTCGTTCTGTCATTCAGAGACAGAACTGGGGATGCCACAATCAACCCATGTGATTCAAACCAAAGACCCAACATTTCCCTAACGCTTTTTAACCTAAATACTTATCAAATTTACAAGGCTAAAGCCCTAATTTCTCGAGTTTTATCAAGGCATTTCGTGGGACTAATAACCTAGGTTAGACAAGATTTGGTCAAAGATCAAAGACCCACACAAGAGTATGCTAATAGTAAATAAAAAACAAAATGAAGAGTAAATGGGTAGAGTTCAGAAACACATACCTTGGAAGAGGAGAAAACAACACGGAAGTGATGGCACCCAACAAGAAAAATGAGAATCACAGCAGCAGACTCCGACCAAGAAAGGATATTTGGGATTGGGGAAAGGGAGAATGTGGGTATTTTGGGAAGGGAAGGAAGTTGAAAGGGGAGGAAATGGGAGAAAGAGGGAAAAAATGGTTGAATGAAGGGGTGGGGAGTTTCAAAAGGTTTAAAACTTTTAAAATGCCCCAGCCGGGTCGGGTCGGGTTGCTGGATAATGAAGCGACGAGACCCCGACGATGGTCCGTCACGTCTGTGACGGTCCATCATGGGTTCCGTCGCATGTGCCCTAATTTTTCAAAGCAATAAAGAACGTACCTGGCACGACGGAGTCATGCGACGGTCTGTCACAGGAGTGACAGTCCGTCGATGTATCCGTCAGTGAATGTGGCAGAGTAATTTTCATCATAAATTCCTGGAGATGTGCTACCTGAAAGAAAACTATAATTTACTTAGATGATACATATTGGGTTGCCTCCCAACCAGCGCCTGATTTAACGTCGCGGCACGACTGAGGACACTCGATTACTCAGACTTCATCAAGATGGTATGCCTCAATCACCTCATTCGCTGATTCCTCATGCCCTATATAGATTTTTAGACGTTGTCCATTCAGCTTAAACCGCACACCTTCTTTGTTTTCCAACTCAACCGCTCCATGAGGGAATAGTTGGGTGATCAAGTAAGGGCCAGTCCATTTGGACTTGAGCTTACCCGGAAACAAGCGCAACCTAGAGTTGAATAAAAGCACCAAATCCCTAACCATAAACTCTCGTTTCTCGATTATTAGGTCATGGTACTTCTTCATCTTTTCTTTGTAGAGGGATGAGCTTTCATAAGCTTTTAGGCAAAATTCATCGAGTTCATTCAACCCATTTAAATGTTGTTCTGCAGCTTTGTTCCAGTCTATTTTTAACTTCTTCATAAACCACATGGCTTTATGCTCTAATTCAACCGGAAGATGACAAGCTTTCCCATATACTAGTTGGTATGGGGACATACCTATGAGAGTTTTATACGCTGTCCGGTAGGCCCAAAGAGCATCATCAAGCCTCCTTGACTAATCTGTTCTACTAGCGTTCACTTTTCTTGACAAAATCTGTTTGACCTCCCTATTTGACACTTCAACTTGCCCACTAGTTTGAGGGTGGTAAGGAGTGGCCAAATTATGGCGAACCCCATATTTCTCCAATAATCCCTTGAACAATTTGTTGCAAAAGTGGGATCCCGTATCACTAATAATTGCCCGTGGGGTACCAAACGAGAGAATATATTCATTCTCAAGAATGCAGTGACACTCTTCCCCTCATTGTTTGCGAGGGCGATGGCTTCCACCCACTTAGATACATAATCAACTGCTACTAAAATATACTTCATTCCATGAGAACTCACAAACGGACCAATAAAGTCAATACCCCAAACATCAAATAACTCAATCACAAGAATGGGGTTTAGAGTGAGCTTTTGCTTTCTTGAAATGCCGCCATCTCTTTGGCATCTATCACACGCTTTGGTAAACTCATGAGCATTTTGATGAATAGTTTGCCAATAGTAACCACATTGTAAGATCTTATGAGCAGTCCGGATACCACTATGATGTCCACCAAAGGGTGAGGATTGGCATGCCTCTAAAACACTCAACATCTCAACTTCTGGCACACAACGCCGAATAAGCCCATCAGCACAGCTCCTATTTAAGTATGGTTCATCCCAAAAGAACTTCTTCACATCGTACATGAACTTTTTCCTTTGATGAAAGGACAAGTCCGATGGAACAATATCACTAGGTAAATAGTTCGCAAATTCTGCGATCCATGGAATCAAGTCTTGTGAGGCAGCCAATACATGCTCATCGGGGAATGTGTCATCAATATCAGTCTTATCCCCCAACTCTCTCATAGCTTCATCTTCTAGACGGGACAAGTGATCAGCAACTTGATTTTCGGTCCCTTTTCTATCCCTTAACTCAAATTCAAATTCTTGCAGTAGTAATACCCAACGAATCAACCTCGGTTTCGCATCCTTCTTTGCCATCAAATATCTCAATGCTGAATGGTCAGTATTCACTATAACTCTAGTACCTAGCAAATAGGAGCGAAATTTTTCAAAAGCAAATACTACTGCAAGGAGCTCTTGCTCAGTTACTGTATAGTTCTTCTGAGCTTCATTGAGGGCTTTACTAGCATAGTAAATGGGATGAAGGATTTTGTCCCTTCTTTGTCCCAATACCACACCAAGGGCAACCCCACTAGCATCGAAAATCACCTCAAATGGACTGCTCCAATCCGGAGAAATAATGATAGGTGCAGATACCAATTTTTCTTTTAGCTCGCCGAATGCTTTAAGACACGATTCATCAAAATAAATTTACAATCTTTCTCCAGCAGTTTGCACAATGGATGTGCAATTTTTGCGAAATCTTTGATGAATCTCCTGTAAAAACCTGCATGCCTAAGAAAGCTTCTCACACATTTTACAGAGATAGGTGGAGGAAGTCTTTCTATTACCTCGACTTTAGCTCGATCAACCTCTATGCCCTTTTCTGAAATGCGATGACCCAAAACAATACCTTCTTTCACCATGAAGTGGCATTTTTCCCAATTTAGTACTAAATTGCAGTCTTCACATCTCTTAAGAACCTCAGATAAATGTCTCAAACACCGCTCAAATGATTCACCAACCACAGAAAAATTATCCATAAAAAACTCAATAGTATCTTCCACCATGTCGGAGAATATTGACATCATACATCTCTGAAATGTGGCGGGTGCATTGCACAACCCAAACGGCATTTTCTTCAACGCAAAGGTCCCATATGGACAAGTAAAAGTGGTTTTCTCTTGATCTTCTGGTGCAATAGAAATCTGATTATACCCTGAATAACCATCAAGAAAATAGTACCACCCTTTTCGAGCAAGTCTATCCAACATCTGATCCATGAAGGGCATAGGAAAATGGTCTTTTTCGGTCCATGCATTTAATTTCCGGTAATCCATACACACCCTCCATCCAGTCACCGGTCTCATTGGAACAAGTTCATTTTTTTCATTGGGGACCACAGTCATTCCCCCTTTCTTATGTGCACACTGAACAGGGCATACCCAACTACTATCGGCGATTGGATATATTACTCAGGCATCCAACCATTTAATGATTTCCTTTTTCACGACCTCTTGCATAGGTGGATTTAAGCGTCTCTGGTGCTCAATACTTGGCTTATGATTGGGCATGAGTTGGATTTTGTGAGAACAAATACCAAGAGGGATCCCAATAATGTCCGCAATAGTCCACCCAATAGCTCTTTTGAACCTTTTTAGCACTTTCACCAAACTCTCAACTTGTTATTCATTCAGGTCTGATGCAATGATTACCGGTAATGTGTCAGCGTTTCCTAAGAATTCATACCTGAGATGAGGTGGGAGAGCTTTTAGTTCTAACTTTGGAGCCTTCTCTATAGATGGTTTTGCGGGTGGAGACTCGCAATTCTTCATGTCTAGCTCATATTTCTTTGGTTTAAACCGAACATTACCACGATGAAGAGCAGCGGCTAATGACCCATATTCTTCAATGCAATCATTATCAAAATTCATTATCACTGCCGCCAATGCTTCTACACCTAGACGTTCTTCTATTTGTGTCTCGGCTGACTTACCAACTTTGTAGGATATAGCAGATACCGATTGGAGCTCACCACTCTGTCTCATGGACCTACAAATATTGAAGGTCACTTCTTCATTGTTCAATCGAAATTTCATTTGTCCCTTTTCCATATCAACTAAGGCTCTACCCGTAGCAAGGAATGGCCTCCCAAGAATAATAGGCACCTCAAAATCGACTTCACAATCAAGAATCACAAAATCTGCTGGAAATATGAACGACTCCACTTTTACTAGCACATCATGGAGTATCCCTTTAGGCCTTTTTACTGTTCGATCGGCCATCAGTAGCCACATCGCAGTGGGCTTTGGATCACCCAAACCCAACTTCTTGTAAATCGAGAGGGGTATGAGATTTATGCTTGCCCCCAGATCACATAATGCTTTCGCAAAATGTAATAACCCGATTGTACAAGGAATACTGAATGCACCCGGATCTTCTTTCTTTTGCACTAAAGATCTTGTAGCAATAGCACTACAATGCTGCACTCTATCATCATCCTCAAAAGTGACCGATCTTTTCTTTGTAACCAGATCTTTCATAAACTTGGCATAACCGGGCATTTGTTCAAGAGCTTCTACCAAAGGGACATTGATAGCAAGCTGCTTCAACATTGTTATAAAACGCCAATATTTACCATCCTCAGTCTTTTTCACTAATCTTTGAGGAAAGGGGGGGGTCTAGGCATGGGAGTTACCTTTTTAGGCACTTCAGTATCTTTTTCAGTGTTATCATCAACTTCATCAATAACCTCTACCACTTTATCATTATCTCTCATCACCTTTTCCACAATAGACGTCATAGGTGGGTCAATGGTTTGTATACCACCCCGAGTAGTAATTGCCATACAGTGTCCATCATTTTTCGGATTTTGGATAGTGTTTCTAGGGAGAGTGCCCGGTTGCCATGTTTTCACAGTCGCAGATAATTGGGCCATTTGCAATTCAAGCTGCTTAATCGATAAGGCATGTGTATCGACTTTCTGTCCAATACCCGGTACATTACTATGTAACTCTTTTGTGTGCTCATCACTAGCATCGAACCTCCTCATCATCTTGTGCAACATATCCTCAACTCGCGCCATACTACCTCCACCATCCCTAGGATCAACTTCACGATTTTGAGGAAGAACATAGGGCCCACTCCTATCATTTCTGTTACCATAGTTACCCCTGTTGAAGTTGTTGTCGCGGTTGTAATTTCCATCACAGACATAATTACCCTCACAGTTATAGTTACCATAGTTCCGACCTTGGTTCCCTTGACCTTGGCGCCAATTCTCCTGATTGGAGACTTGGGCATTCGGTCGGAAACCTCCCGTCTGATCATTTACTACATACGAATGTTCCTCATAATAATATTCATCAGTTGGTGGTGGTGGTTTAGACAAGTAGTTCACTGCGTTTATCTTTTCTGCACCCCAGTGACATGTTTTAACACCAACCCAAGCTCAGTTCTCATCTGTGCCATCTCTTCACGAATCTCATCTGTGGCTAGGTTGTGTGTGGATTGCACTGCAAAAGTATTTCTCCCAGTATCTGACTTCCTAGTACTCCATGCTTTATTATTTATGGAGATTTTCTCTAATTTTTCGGCAATTTCAGAATAAGGACACTCCCCATAAGAACCACCTGCTATAGTATCCAATACCACTTTATTATTATCATCCTGTTCCCGATAGAAGTATTCTTTCAGTGACTCATCATCTATGCGGTGATTGGGGACAGTTCTCAAAAATGAAGTGAACATATCCGAAGATTTGCTAACTGACTCTCCTGGTAGTGCCACAAAGTTGTTCACTCTGTCTTTGTGATTTTTGTTTCTTGGAGACCGGGTAGTAACGTGCTAAGAAAACGTCCCTTAGATGGTTCCAAGTGAAAATTGAATTATAAGGGAGCTCAGTGAACCAAATAGCAGCCTCTCCCGTCAGTGAGAGAGGAAATACTCTTAGCCCTATTACATCCAAATTCAAATCAGGCCTCCCTACACAGCTTTTGCACACTGCCCTTACCTTAGCTATATGGGCATGTGGATCCTCAGATGGTAGTCTTGAAAACAAACCTCTAGCAGTGAGCATTTGCATTAGACTACTAGTGACTACAAAGGTGTGACCTTCTGGTAGAGGGGGCAAGACAAGTGGCGCATCAGAATCTGCAATATTATCATAACCTCTGTAGTATTCTTGAGGACGTGGAGTGGGATATTGTCCCCTTTGTGCATCTTGACCAGGATTATCAGGTAATAATCGACCATGAACATCAACTGAAGCTGGGATGTTCTGGTTTGGATCATCATCATTTATACCCAAGTTTCTATTCATATTGCATAGTGTACGCTCTAACTCGTGATCGTAGGGAAATAAGGGTTCTATTCCTTTCCGTGTATTTGGTATACAAGGAAGTTAGTTCTGCAAAAATCAAAAACAACAGAAAACGTAAAATCAGGAAAATATTGACTAAACTTTAGTAATAAGTTTAAGTTAATCTAAAAGCTACTTTAGCAGGCAGCGGCGCCAAAATTTGATACGCTCAAACTTACTTCTCAAATAAGAAGTAAAGCGGTCGTATCAAGTAAAGAACCCAACTGATGAGGTTGAGATCGATCCCACAAGGAAAATAGTTCCGACTTAACTTTATTCTATTATTACTATTATTTAGCCAACTATTTTCCGATAAAACAAAAGACAAAAAAGGGGGGGTTTTATTTCTGAATTAAAGAAAATGAGTAACTAAATTAAAGTAAACAACTAACAGATTTAAATCTCGGAGTTTAATCAATTAATAAAAGTAACTAGGGCTTAAGTGTTCCCCACAGGTTCCTAACTTGATAACTCTAACTATAACAATTCTTTCCTAATATCTTGCATGTAAACTGAAAAGTTATGTATCTCTAAATCCTTGGTCCGGCATCTAGAAGATTTCACTCCGCACCTTGGTTCGGCTACGTGTGTTGCTGTACTAACCCTTATCTTTACCTCATATTAAGCATTGTATTCGGTATTTGACTAAGTTATTACCTCGTACAAACCAATACTAGCCTATCAGATAGTCTACACTAAATCTATGTTGATAATTCTTTTCCTATTATCTACCTCCTTGGTCCGGCAAGTAGCATTAAGGCGAGTTCTAACGTTGGCCATCTGTTAAAAAGACTTCTACACGAAAGAATTATCAATACATGCAAGACACCATTCTAGAATTGTTATTTTAGTTAGAGTTTACCTTGTTATTCACCCATGGTTCCCACAACCCTAGCAATGGAGTTTAGTTACCCATGTTCATAATTACACAATTCATATTGTTAATGGAAGAATTCATGCATTTACTTTTATGAGAACGAATAAATTCCAGAATTTATCTTGATTAATCAACAAAATCACCAACAATCAATTCCGGAAAAAGTATCTTAATTATCAAAATCGAGAGTTCAATACAATAACAAGAGAACTAAAAATTATCAAAAAGTCTAATTCCACCTACGGACCGTCACAGCCTCGACGGACCGTCATAAGCTCCATAGGTGGTCTCTTCTGCATTTCTTTCTCAAAAACTTCCGCGTTTATCCTTGGACAGATTTTCTGCAAACAAAGAGAAACTTACATAAAAATCAACACAAAAAGGCTTTAGACACACACTAAACTTAAGGAAAAAGCATTAGAAATACCGTGAAACCACGGTACATCATGAAGCCGCAATTTATATTGAAATTCAGCCTCCTATGAAAATGTACTTTAATGGGCTTGCACACTATGGCGAGTTGGCGCTGGCATAGTGTTCATCACTTGGCAAGAAGATATTTACCATTTTCCTTTACTTTGAAGCAATGGTGCTCTAATAATGTCGCTAAATACCAAGCATTGTTAATTGGACTTGAGATGGTCGTCGAAATGAAGAAATTACACTTATAAGTCTTTGGTGACTCTTAGTTCGTGATCAACCAACTCTTGGGAAGTTATGAGATGAATAAAACTTAATTGCACCCTTATCATGATTATTATCAAAAGTTGATAAGATTGCTTGGAGATGTAACTTTGGAATGGGAAGAAAAACTCATTATTAGGGCATGCATTATCGAGGTCTCTAAACTCAACATGAACTTGAATTTGACCAATCTTCTTCCTCACAAGAACAGTACCTGAAATCAATATAGGATATTTGACCTATGAATAAAGCCTCACTGAATGAGTTTGTTAACTTTGTTTTCTATCAACTGGACCAAGTCTGTCCTAAAACGTCTTTGAGCTTTATTAACAGGATGAGAACCATTTTTTACAGCAAACTTATTGACCACCACTTTAGGATTTAATCCAGGAATTTCTTTATAACTCCAAGCGAATACATGTCTATATTCTTTGAGTATATTCATATACGCGATTTCTTTATCAATTTCTAGAAATGAACTGAAGTAAGTTAGACTTGGATCTTCATTAGTACGAAGGTTAAGTTCTTTCAAAGGATCTATTGTGGTCTTTAAACCTTCTTCCAAATCTTGTACTTCTATAATAGATGGTTATGTTTGAGACAATAGTAGACTATGTTGTTAAATGAGAAGTCTAAGTAAACTTCATATGTAAAGTTTTAATATTTACGCATTTTGTCTACCTATGATATGCAATGATGTATGCTAAGGGATAGTCTAAGACCTATTCGAGGACAAAGACGCCGGTTACGTCTTGGTGGTTCTCCCCGGTCATGACAAACTTGGTAAAAGCATAACGTTGAATAATCTAGGAATGATGTCTCACAAAACCACGTCTACCTAGAATCTTGTTCATGACTGTCAAGTGCGCCACACTTATGAAAGAGAGGCTATGTGATGCTTAAGAAATTCTCACTTCTTGGTATTGTTGAGGTCGTGCCTCAAGATTCTTAACCCTATGTGTCCCTTTATTCTAATCTTTTTCTTGTGGTTATAGGCTATGATTAATAGAAGGGCAGCCGTAAAGAGAGTTGAAGAGGAGATTTCTAATGCGGGAGTTCTTCCCCAAGGTAACCAAGCTCCTCCTCATGGAAAATCTCCTCTAGGTGACCAAGCTCCAGTCAATCCTCCGGCTATGACGGATGGAGAAATAAGGACGACTTTCATATACTTTGATAAAGCCATTACTACTCAAGCTCAAGTCGTGGCTACTTAAGCTCAAGTTGTGTCTACTCAAGCTCAAGCCATGACGGCTCAAGAAAATCGGGGAGTTGCACCCTATGTGAACCAAAATGATAGTACCATGGCTTCTCGCTTGAGGGACTTCACAAGGATTAACCCTCCAATGTTTTTTGGGTCTTAGGTGAATGAAAACCCCCAAGAAATTCTAGATGAGGTCTATAAGATCTTGTATGCTATAGGAGTAAGTTCAAACGAGAAGGCCGAGCTAGCACCAATCTACTCAAGGATGTGGCTCAAACTTGGTACACTCAATGGAAGTACAATCGGGCTTTAACAGTGGGTTCCATAAGTTTGGAAGTCTTTCGGAGGGAATTTATTGATAGGTTCTTCCAAAGGGAAAAAAGAGAGGCTAATGAAGAGTTCATCAACCTTCGTTAAGGAGGTATGAGTGTGCTAGAATACTCTTTGAAATCCACTAAGTTTTCCAAATATGCATCTTCTTTGGGGTCTAATTCTAGAGAAGAAATGGGTTATTTTGTGACCGGTATGTCCGATGATTTTCTTGAAGAGTGTCGTTCGATGATGCTTCATGACAACATGGACATTTCTCGTTTGATGGTGCATGCTAAACATGTTGAGGAGAGTAGGCTTAAAAGGAAGAATAGAGATGCTAAGAGGGCAAGGTGCTCTTAAGGAAGTACTTGTAAGGGTATGTTGGAAATTCAAGACAAACCTAAGCTCAATAACAGACTCTCCAACAATGTTCCTTCTAAATTTCCCAAGGCTAGTTAGGATAGGGTTCCTAACCCTAGGTCCCAAGGGGGAATATGTGGTAATTCACCAAGTGAGAAACGTAGTTGTGCCAAATATACTAAGAAACATATGGATGGATGTCTAGTCGAAACAAATAAGTACTTTAGTTGAGTAAAGAGTGTCCATAAGGTGAGAGATTGTCCCATGCTCAAGGCTCGAGGAAAGGAGAGTAACAAAGCACAATAAAGTGGTTCTACCCCCTATGCTCCTAAGAAGAACCGCTTCTATGCTCTCCCCTCTAGGGGTGATCAAGAAGATTCCCCCTATGTTGTCACCTGTATGTTAAAAGTATTCTCCATTAATATAGATCCTTTACTAGATCCCGGTGCCACTTTATGTTTTGTAACTCCATTAGTAGCTAAGAAAATCTATATGCAACCCGATATCTTAGTTGAACCTTTTTTTGTTTCTACCCCGGTGGTTGACTCTGTTGTAGCTAAGACAGTATATAGGAGTTGTCCCATATTGTTGTCCAATTGAGTTACATTGGTCGATTTGGTAGAACTTGATATGTTGGAGTTTGATGTCATATTGTGGATAGATTGGTTACATGCTTGTTTTGTTTCTATTGATTGTAAAACAAGGGTAGTTAGATTCCAATTTCCTAATGAACCTATCTTAGAATGTAAGAGGGAAACTCAATCCCTAGAGGTCAAATCATTTCATGTCTAAACTCTTGTAAGATGATTTCTAAGGGATGTATTTACCATATTGCGAGGGTCGAGTACCTTGGGACCGAATCCTCTCCATTAGAGTCGGTACTCGTAGTAAAGAATTTTCTGAATGACTTTCCCAATGACTTCCCTGGAATTCCTCCCGAACGGGAAATAAACTTCGGCATAGATTTATTTCCGCATACGAAGCCTATTTCAATGCCTCCGTACCTAATGTCTCCGGCCAAGTTGAAGGAACTAAAGATTCAACTCAAATATTTACTAGACGAAGGTTTCATACAACCAAGTATTTCTCCATGTAGCGCTCCAGTGTTATTCATGAAAAACAATGATGGGTTCCTTAGGATTTTCATTTATTACCGTTAAATAAATAAGGTCACCATAAATAAAAAGTATCATCTCCCTAGGATTGACGATTTCTTCGATTAACTCCAAGGAGCGAGCTACTTTTCAAAAATTGATTTGAGGTCGGGGTATCAACATTGAGAGTTATAGGTGTTGACATACCTAAAATGTATTTCCAAACTAGTTATGGTCACTATGACTTCCTAGTTATGTCCTTTGGTCTAAACAATGGCCTGGTGGCTTTCATTTACCTTATGAATAGGGTGTTTCGGAATTACCTTGACTCATTTGTAATTGTCTTCATTGATGATTTCTTTTTATATTCTAAGAGTAATGATGAACACATGTTTGAGGATAGTTTTTCAAGTCCTCAAGTAACATCAATTCTAAGAGAAATATAGTATGTGTGAATTTTGGTTGAGATCGCTTGCTTTTCTTTGTCACTTTGTTTCAAGTGAAGGTATAAAGGTCGTCTTAAGAAAATGGAGGCGGTTAAGAATTGGCCTAAACCTTTGACTCCAACCGATATTCGAAGTTTTTTGGGTTATGCTGAGTATTATAGAAGATTTATTGATGGGTTTGCAACCATTGCTTCTCCTTTGACAACCTTAACGCAAACGAAAGTTAAGTTTGAGTGGTCCAAAGCTTGTAAAAAAGGCTTTCAAGAGTTGAAAGATAAGCTTACCTCTGCTTTGGTTTTGACCTTACCGGTGGGTACTAAAGGGTTTTGTAGTGTATTGTGACGCTTCTCGAGTATGTTTGTTTTGTGTCCTCAGGCAACATGGTAAGGTGAAACATTTGCCTCTACGAAACTCAAGGTCCATGAGAAGAACTATCCAACTCATGATCTTTAATTAGCGGTCCTAATGTTTGCTTTGAAAATATGGAGACATTATCTATATGGTGTACATGCGGATGTGTTTACGGACAACAAGAGCCTTCAATATGTGTTCACTCAAAAGTAGTTGAATCATCACAAAGAGGGTGATTGGAACTTTTAAAGTACTAAGACATGATGGTCCTCTACCACCCCGGCAAGGCCCATGTGGTTGCGAATTCTCTTAGTCGAATGTCAATTGGTAGCGTAGCCCATGTTCCCGATGGTAAGAAAGAGTTAGTGAAGGAGGTACATAGATTTGTACGTTTGAGTGTTCGGTTAGAACATTCTCCAAAAGGTGGTTCTATGAATCATCATAACTCTAAATCATCTTTAGTAGTGGAGGTGAAATCTAAGCAACACCTTGATCCTCTATTGATGGAGTTAAAAGAATCAGTCCTTAGTATGTTAAACGAAGCATTCTCCCAAAGGTGCGATGGGGTACTTAGGTACTAAGGTAGATTGTGTGTACCAGATGTGGATGAACTATGATAACAAATTTTGGAAGAAGCTCATGGTTCTCAATATTCCATTAATCCGGGTGCCACCAAAATGTATCGTGATCTACAAGAGGTCTACTGGTTGAATGGGTTGAAGAAGGATATAGCAGAATTTGTGGCTAAATGTCCTAATTGTCAACAAGTCAAGGCTGAACATCAAATACTAGGAGGGTTAATTCAATAGATAGCTATTCCTACTTGGAAGTGGGAACATGTCAACATGGATTTCATTGTGGGTTTGCCTCGAACACGTTAGCAAAATGATTCCATATGGGTTATTGTGGATAGGTTAACAAAATTTTCCTATTTTCTACCCGTCAAACTACTTATTCGGTGGAGGAATAAGCTAGGTTATATCTTAATGAGATTGTGAGTTTGCATGGGATCCCTTTATCCATCCATCATCACGAATAGAGTTGCCCAATTCACTTCTCATTTTGGGAGTTCTTTCCAAAAGGAGATAGGTACTCAAGTGAAACTTAGTACCGCTTTAAACCCTCTAACGGATGACCAAGCAGAATGCACTATCCAAACCCAAGAAGATATGTTGAGAGAGTGTTCCATTGACTTCAAGAGTAATTGGGATGACCATCTACCTTTAATGGAATTCTCTTATAACAATAGCTACAATTCGAGTATCTCTATGGAACTATTTGAAGCACTCTATGGTAGGAGGTGTTGGTCTCCGGTTTGGTGGTTTGAGGTTGGTAAGTTTGAACTCCTTGGTCCCGATATAGTCTACGAGGCTATGGAAAAAGTTTGAATGATGAGGTATTAGTGGAAAACATCCTATAGTCAGCAAATATCTTATGTCGACAATAGAAGGAGAGACCTTGAGTTTGAAATATTTGGTTGGGTCTACTTGAAGATTCCATCCATGAAATGGGTGATGAAGTTTGGTAAAAAGGGGAAACTTAGTCTATGGTATGTGGGCCTTTATGATATATTGAAACGGGTCGGAAAAGTTGCTTATGAGTTTAAATTACCAAGTGTATTAGCCACTGTTAACCCAGTATTTTCTATCTTTACGCTTAAGAAATGTATAGTCAACCCGATGTCTATTCTACCGATAGACGGGTTAGTGGTTAATGAGAACTTTTCTTATGAAAAGTTTCCGGTTTTGATTCTAGATCATCAAGTCAACAAATTGAGGAATAAAGACGTTTCCTCGGTAAAAGTCCTATGGATAAACCATGTATTTTAGGGTGCAACATGGGAGGCCGAGGCCGACATGAAGTCCCGCAACCCTCATCTCTTTCCTCTTACTCCTAGTCAACGTTTAGGTTAGTAGTTCCTCTTAAAATAAAATTATGAATAATGTTGAACTTATCTTGTTTTTCTAGTATGTGCATATCTTTGCAAGGTCCATGCTTAACTTGAATTTTTATGAAATATGTTCTCATGGTTAACTTCTACTTGTGTGTAATATGCTATGTTGTATTCATGAGAATTGTTGTAAGAATGCTTGATGATTTTTGAGAAGAAAAATTGCATGTCAACTCTTTGATATTCATTTTGATCTCATATTGCAATGGAGAAGGTAGTTCCTCCTTATGTGATATGAAAAGCTAAGCTCCTGTATTTGGTGAACTGTGAATTGAGTTGCTATATTTATTGCATTGATTATGTGTTGAAAGTAATTGAGAATTAGTCCTATTATATGTGATTCATGATATTGTTGTTGTTGTAGGGATGCTAGTATTGAGTCTCTTTCTTTCCCTATACGAATATTAAGGTGTCATTCAGGGACGAATGTTCCCAATGGTGGATAATATAACACACCAGAAGTTCTATGAATTAGGCTAGAGTATCACCTATTAAATAATTATTAAAATGATATTTCCAGACCTAGACTAATGTAATAAACTTGATTTAGAAGTATTAGAGACAAGATGTCAAAGTAAGACATTGACGTCCGGAAACTAGCGAAATTGAACAAGTAAACGTCCTTAAGTCTTCTTAAGAGTTGGAAGTGTCATATGAAGTCTAAAACATGTAAAAATACTTTCAATAGGTAAAATAATGTTTATAGGGTCAAAACGTCTAGGTACAACTCCCCAAGGACAAGCCAAAGGGTCCTTGAGGGAGGACCCAAGTGTTGGGAAGGAGGCTACCAAAGCAGCCTGCCGAGCAACCAATATGTGAGGGTCCCTGCGTGTCATGCAGCAATCATATGGAAGGTAAAAATTGCCTTGCGACGTGGGGCATTCATGAGGATCAGTTCCTCAAGATGTATTCCAGAAAAAAGATTTGGAGGTACCCCCGCGACGCGCAACCATGGTCTAGATTTGATCGCAATGTCTTAATTAAATTTAATTTCACAAAAAGACAGAATTCATTGAGGGGAATTTTGGGTATTGTATGGGAGGGTTATATATTTTTTAGGGTCAAATTGACCCACCCAAATCAATTACCCATATCTCTCCCACTTCTCTCTAAATTCTCTCTACTCAACCACCATAAAAGAGCATTTGATGCTTGGAGAAGAAGACCAAGTTCTCAACTTTTCTACTCAAATTCGTGGATAAAGTCTTCATTAAGGTGTAGATTTTTCAATCTTGGGATTCCTTTCCCCAAGAGATCCATTCAAAGTTGATTTTTAAATCCCCCCCAAATCAACGGTTTTCTTCACACATGATTCTCCTTCTAAACCAAAAATTGGTGATCAATTATGATGAATTATGATTACTTAGGATTGTTTATGAGTATACTAATGGTTAATTGTCGTTGTTTAATACAAATTCTACAGGACCCATGCTCTTTCCTAAATTCCAGATTTCTTGGATCTTGTTTAATAAATTGCTTGAAGGTGATGAGTATATGAGTTGTTGTATTGGTGTTAATTGTATTATTTATTCATGTCTTTTGAAAAGAAAAGCTAAAGATAGCTCTGCCCTTGAATCAATTGAGGACATACCAAATATTGCTTGAAAGGATGCTATTTCCAAGCTTGTTCCAAATATACTCCTCACTTTCCACCTAAACCTTTAGATATAACACAATATATGGAGTTAGTACATTAGATTTCTTTAAGTATGGTGATATGCAATAAAACCATACATAAAGGACATTTCCTTAAAAGTATGTGTAACACTCCGAAAGTTCAAGACCTAATATAGAGCCTCACATGTTGGTCTAAGGTTAGTAACACTTTTATAAGGACTAAAAATAAGGTTTTAAGTCATTTAGGAGGTTTTAGAGTTAAAACGTCAAGGAACGTCGATGACGTCCGGAAGCTAGTGCACTTCAACTAGTAAAACGTCCTTAGGTTTCGAAAAGATTTGGAGGTGTTATATGAAGCATAAAACATGTAAAATAACTTTAAATAGTTAAAATAATCTATATAGGGTGAAAAATTCCAGGTCCGACCCCAAGGATTGATCTAGGGGTCCACGAAGGGACCCCAAACTTGGCAAGGCAATCTGCCTAAGGCAGCAGCCAGTTACTCTTGGCAAAAGTGTATCCGCATCGCGGACTTGCTCCACCAAGTTCCAAAATCTTTGTCTGTGATGCAGACACATAAAGGAATCGTCTAGTTCAAAAATTAAATTATGAAAACTTGCGGGAGCAGCTCTGCGATGCGGACATGTTCCTCGACGAAGGAATTCAAGTTTTACTTCATTAAAAGGTCAACTTAAGTAAGGGGTATTTTGGGTATTTCATGGGAGGTATATATATTGATTTTTAAATAGTTTTACCTCACATTCACTCATTCAAATCAAATCCCCAAATCAAAACCCAAAAGCTCTGACCTCTCTCTACTTTCTCTCTCTACTCAACCTCTATTGAAGAAAGAGGAAAGATTGAAGAGGAAGACCAATTTATCTTGGATTTAACTTTAATTTTGTGGAATATTCTTCATTAAGGTATGGGTTCTTTACTCTTGGTATTCCTTTCCCCAAGAAGTCCTCTCAAAGTTGATTTCTAAATCACCCATTTCTTAAGGTTTTTCTCTACAAATGGGTTTTCTTCTAAAATTTAATTTGATGATTGATTATGATAAATTGTGATTACATATGGTTAATTAAGTATCAGTTGTTGAGTAATTGATGTTGATTAATGGTAATTTCGTCTGATTCTTGTACTTTCCCCAATTCCCCTAAAGCTTGGATCTTGCTTGTGAATTAATATGAAGTGAAGAATAGATTGATTGTTAAACTTGTATTAACTATTATAATTCATTCATGGACTGCCTAGGGTCATGTTTCGTTGGTATTGAATATATTGTTTGATGAATTCATGTAGAACCCTTCTTCACAAACCCTACATTATAAACTAGTGTTGATACAAGTGACTTAGTTCCTGTGTTAATTACTATTGTGTGATGCTATTACACCTATTATTGGATAAAATTGGTTGGTTGATGGTAAGAACATGTATGATGGCTTTAGAAGGAGAATTGGTAAGACTTTGTTGTCTTAAACCATTACTTCAATTGTGATGGTTTTTACTTGATGATGAAGTTCAGTTGAAGTGTATATTGTGATTAGATTAAGTGGGTGTTGGTATGATGATGCAATTCAAATGTCTTGATTATGTGGAATGTGAGATTATGATTAAGATGTAACGTTATAAGGTGGGTTATAAATTACCTATGTGCTTTACTATGACATGATGATGATAATGTGCTAATATCACATATGAGGGGTGTATTGAAAGGGTATTCTCATGCAATTCCTAAGGAGCTAATGAGTATGACTATACAAGAAGTTAGTCTCCTATTACCTAAAATAAGTTATGATTGTTAAAAATGACTTAAAGACATTTGAAAAGGGAATTTAACTTAGCACCAAGTGAACTAGTAGTGAGGAGTGTCCCTTCTAAAGTAAGGAAGGTTGGTTCACTATTGTACTGATGAGATACAAATTACAATGGCAATGGCATAAAGAGGGTCTCAAACATGTCTCCTAGTTATTGAACTATGTTGCCTCTATAGGAATACTAGCTACTGGATCCACGTAAATGCTATGTTCATGTTTTGATATTACCTTCACAAGTAGTCCACCTTCTTTCGATGTAGGGTTTTATGACACCGGAATCTATATTTAGCTCATGTGGTCTAGGTCGGTTAAGGCAAGTGTTCCCAAAAGTAAAATGAAGTAATAAAGTGAAATAACTAGGGTGACTTAAGGGGTTTGTCTTTGTCTAGGTAGGGGTATGGGACTCTACATATACATTGCACTAGTTGGCCTTGAGGGAAGTCCTAGAAGGTTAATATTATGTTTTTATAAAGTAAGAGATATGCATATGTTGACTTTACATGTTGATGATACTATATGACATTTGTTTTATTTATGAAAATGTTATTGCTCTATATTGCTAAATATGATGAGGAATACTCATGATTCTATGTTATATGAAGATAGACATTATTTTGGATCCTTTGGTTTGTTTACCTAGTTGAGTGGGGTTATGGGCTTCACTGGGCCATTGCACTAGTAATCTTGGTAATGGGTTATGAGTAAGGGTCTTGCATATGTTGTAATGTTATGAACTTTTATTCATGCTTTGTTGTTATAACATGATGTCGTAGTGGTTTTGGTTAGGTACTCAAATATGCTATTATACATATTGACTTGACTTTACTTGATGATGTGGGTCTTGTGTTGTAGATGGTCTTGTTTTAAGGAATGTGTGATTATTGGATAATATGCGTTCTTGGTTTTACATAAGGCTTCTAAAAAGTAACTTAGCATGGTTTTGAAAAAGTCCCATTTAGCATGATTTCTAAGCTTATGTATGCATATGTTCACATACTTAATACAAGTGGTGTACGAACCCATATTTCTCTCTTTTCCCCAAATTTTATGTTCCAATCGTTGAAAGGTTCGTGGCTAATTTGCAAGGAAGATTTGGATCTTTTCTCAATGTGTGGGTAGGTCCTTAAGATCCGAAGACGATTCCTTTTCTTATTCTACCTATGTTACTTGCTAAAGTCCAAGGACATTCGTTCCACACTTATTGTTCAAGATATTGTTATAATCCCTAAGTGGCAATTATACATTTCTGTAAGGTCTATACCCGAGTTGTTCTATTAAACTTTATATGGTTTTATATGAGACATCCTTATTAGACTATATGGTGTATATGGTATATGTGGCATAAAAGTAGAAGCCTATGTAAGGTTCCTATGCGATGAGTCTAAGTAAACTCCCTATGTATATATTATGTGTAATTGAGAGGTCTATGTAAACCTTATGAAAAAGATGTATATGAAAAGTTTTAATTTTTCGCACTTTTAACCTATGATGTTTAATGACGAATACTAATAGGATAGTCATAGTCATCTCTGAGGACACCGACGCCGGTTACGTCTAGGGGGTGCTCCCTAGGTGTGAGAAACATGGTATCAAAGCATGATGTTGAATATCGTTAGGATCGATGTATGATAAAACCACATCTATGAAGATTGTTATTCATAATTGTGAAGCGCACCAAACTTATGAGAGACTATGTGATGCTTAGGAAATTCTCATCTTCTTGTATTCCTATGTCATACCTCTCCAGTCTTATTTTATGTGTTCTTTCACCAAATGATTGAGTGTTGAGTAAGATGAATGAATCATTCTCCCTAGGGGGGGATGGTGTGCTTAGGTACTAAGGAAGATTGTGTGTACCAAATATTGATGATTTGAGGCCTAATATTATTGTAGAGGCTCATGGCTCTAAGTATTCTATTCATCTAGGTCCCACCAAGATGTATCATGATCTGAAGAAAATTTATCGGTGAGAAGGTATGAAGCGAGATATATCTAAGTTTGTGGAAGAGTGTCCTAATTGCCAACATGTTAAGGCCGAACACCTTAAGTCTGGGGGTCTTACTCAGTCGATTGAGATTCCAACGTGGAAGTAGGAGGTTATTAATATGGATTTTGTGGTTGGTGTGTCCAGAACCCGAAGACTACATGATTCCATTTGGGTCATTGTTGATAGGATGACTAAGTCTGCTCACTTCATTCCTATGAAGTCTACTTACAAATCCGAAGATTATGCCAAGCTATTATTGATAAGATCGTGAGGTGGCATGGGATTTCTTTATCTATCATTTCAGATAGGGGAGCCCAATTCACTTTTCATTTTTGGAGATCTTTCTAGAATAGTTTGGGTACGCAAGTAAAGCTCAGCACTACTTTTCACCCTCAGACGGATGGGCAAGCAGAACGTACCATTCAGACCCTTCAAGACATGTTGAGAGCATGCATTATTGACCTCAAGGGGAGTTGGGATGATCACTTGCCATTAATTGAGTTCTCTTATAATAATAGCTACCATTTCAGTATTGGGATGTCACCTTTTGAAGCACTGTGTGGTAGGAGATGTAGGTCCCCAGTTGGATGGTTTGAAGTAGGAGAAACTGCCATCCTTGGCCCCGAGATCATACATGAGACTTTGGAAAAGGTCAGAATGATCAGGTATAGATTGGCTACTACTTCAATCGTCAAAAATCATATGCTGATAACCGAAAAAGAGCTCTTGTAGTCGAAGTAGGTGATCAAGTATACCTAAAGATATCACCCATGAAAGGGGTAATGAGGTTTGGAAAGAAAGGGAAGTTGAGTCCGAGGTATATAGGTCCTTATGAGATCTTACAGCGAGTAGAAATGTTGCCTATGAACTCCAGTTGCCAAAACGACATGGCTTCTGTTCATCCAGTGTTTCACGTTTCGATGCTTTAAAAGTGTCTAGACGATCCAACATCCATTCTACCAGTTGAGGGGTTAGGATTCGATGAGAATCTTTCTTATGAAGAGGTTCCCGTTGCAATTTTAGATCGCCAAGTGAAGCGGCTGAGGAACAAGGAGGTTCCCACCGTGAAGGTTTTATGGAGGAACCACCTTGTTGAGGGAGCAACATTGGAGGCCGAGGCTGATATGAGATCCTCTTACCCTCACTTGTTCAGTTCTTGAGGTTAGATATACTCTTCCTAAGTTCGATTTTGTTGATGAGACTCTAAATTTTAGTGCATTAGGCGGTTTTTGGTATTTGAAATCCATGACTGTGTTTTTTATACTTGCACTATATGAGTTAACATGAGTTCATGCTTGCATTCATGTTGCTGTAGACGTGATTTTTGTGTTGCATGAGTGTGATGTGCATTAAGTTAAAGTAAGATTGAGAAGGAAGTTCCTCAATCTCAGAGATGAAGCTGCAGATAAGCTTTGAGTAATGTGCATCATCCAGAGTAAGTTGTGAATCAGATATTCACAAAGAGTAAAGTTTCAAGTGTGTTAATGCGTTTTTCAAAAATACCCTCTTTGATTCAAATGATGTGTAGTGTCATTCGGGGACGAATGTTCCTAAGGGGGGAATAATGTAACATTCCAGAAACTGTACATGTCTAGTGAAGAGGCTAGTAGGCTTTTAAGAATGCGTATTGGGGTACATAGGCATCCCAATGCCCAATATTGGGAAATATTGGACATATTAGAGAATATTGGCTTAAGGGTGTTAGCCAATTTCTATGTATACACAAGTATTTAAAATATAATCCAAGCTTGTTTAAGAATTGTCCCTGCAATGAAGACCCTAAGCTAAAATAACTATATTCTTCACATATTCTTAATATTCACGCATAAGGTACTAGGCATCAAAGTGTCAAGCCTAGGTACCATAACACATAATCACTTAAAATGATCATGTAGATTAAGTAGTGCCCAAGGACATAGTGAGGATCCTTGGGACAATAAGTGAACATTCTAAATGAACATTCCAGAATATTTAGTTGGGAAGTGCACGGAAACACATGTGCAAGAACATGTGCAAGCACACGTGCAACCGGCCAAGGGACCAAGCTAACCAATTCGGTTAGACCTGTTGGGGACAGGCGCGCGTCCGGGTGCAGCCACGTGGGGCCAAGCTCCCTAACCGGTCCTAGAATCTAACTAACTGACCTAACTAACTAACCAAGCTAGGAATAACCAAAAATAACTAACTAGTGGACCTGCCAACCTAAGACCTAACTGGGTGACACTAAGCCGAGTAACTAACTAAAGAAACATCCTAGTACCTAACCTAGGATGGTCCAAAGGGTTGGTTATGGTCCTAACAACTTAGGGGTACTTTAGTAATTACCCTAGGTTACTTAATTAATTAAATTAGCAACTTAATTAATTAATTTAAATGGTCAAAACCGAAACAATTAAGCAAAATTCTAGATTTCGGTTAAGTCAAGTGTTCTCATATTTTTAGTCAATTTAGGAGGGGCGTTTTGGTAATTAAATAATTGAGTTATTTAATTAAGTTAATTAATCTACGTTGAATTAGTTAATAATCAGTTCCTAAAGACTTAGACTCACCTCATTCATTAGTAGACCCTACGAACAAAAAGCAGTGAGTAAACGTAAAGAAACCCTAGGCGATTTCAAGAAGTTCTTCAAGGTTTTTCGTGCAAAGTGCAAGGTGATCTTCGTAGATTTAATTCTAAAGTAAGGTATGGATTTTCTCTCCTGGATTCATTTCTCCAAGAGGCTTTTCAAACGTTTTGAATTCAAGAATCCGAAAACTAGGGTTGTTCCCAATGAATCGCATGTTCATCTCCCTAGTCCTCCCGATTTCCAATTTTAGTAGTTTGTTTAAATGTAACTCTCGAGAATGTTGTTTGTATGTAGTGCTAACTGATCTACATGTGTAGGTTTATGTGATTGATAATGTCGAATGATACCTATATGTTAGATGTGTATGATAGGGTGTTATTTACATGAGATATTAATGTTGTAATGCCTACTTATGTTTGAGAAGATGAAATTGTTATATGTTGTTCATTGAATTGTTTCATAGACTAATAAAAGTTTAAAGGTTGGATTGTTTAAACATGATAGATTACTATAATGTATTCATTAAGTAATTAAATTGTCCATTGATAATATCATAGTTTGATTTATACTAACAAATTGGCTAGCAATATTATCTCCCAAAATATATGAAGTCATACCAATCTTAACTCAATGAACTCATAACATAAGGTAGTCCAATCAATGGGACAAGTCCGAACATACCCTATCCACCCAAACTTGTGAACGTAATAACATTGAATAAGTCCTTATAGCTTTCCTAAAGAATTGTACAATACTATCAATTAACGTTGAACAAGTTAAGGTGAGTAATGAAATAACTAAAAGCTTAAGTTATGAAATTGACCTAATATAGAGTGTTAAAGAAAGTTAGACAGACCTCACTTACACTTAAAAGATTATGTCAAATATACTCACATAAGAGGGTGTTAGAAGCCGTGAGACAAATCTCACTCGCACCATGATGATAATGTAAGATTTAAGTTCAGATTCATCAAGTATATAAAAGGGATGACCAATAAGCAAGCTTCCATAATGTTTGAGTTAACTCTAAAAGATATAAAATAAAATAAATCTGAGCTTAGTAGCGATAGACTAGCAATAAGCTTGTGCCAGCACATGTAAGCCTCATGAGATAAGATCACCACCCAGGTGGACCACGGTCTCGGAAGTCTCCTAGTCTTTGAACTATATTGCCAGTATAGAGACTAGCTAGTGGAGAAATCCACCATAGAATGCTAGGTAGTTTCGGTTTCACTTTGGGCTGTGATACCACCTCTTTTTAGTATGGGGAAGACACTGGATTTCATGTTTAGCTCACATGATCTATGTCGGTTAAAGATCAAGAAAGTATTCGATTTACTTTAGTCCTGAACCACCTCTTTTCGGTGTGCCGAAGACACTGACTTTGGTTTCTCTTTAGCCGGTGAACCACCTTTTTCGGTGTGGGGAAGACACTGAGCTTGGTTTCACTTTAACCGGTGATCCACCTCTTTTCGGTGTGGGAAAGAAACTGGATTTCATGTTAGCTCGCATGATCTACTTTAGTTAATTCTAAAGATTTCTTTAAAGAAGTAAGAAATAATGAAAGTAGCATGTTCAAAGTGAACAACAGATCAAATAAGAAGAAACGTAATTTCAAAGTGAACTAAGTAAGCAATAGCATAAGAATATCAATCATCAATGTTTGATAAGAATGAAGTTTTAATAAGTTAGTGGTTTATGCCAATATTGGAGTATGAACATACGCCCCAAGATCTATATATTATGCAAACAACCAAATAATGGGCATAGCCAATAAAGATTGGCTCCTAAATACATTCATACCCAATTTAAAAATGAAATATCTAACTTGTAAGTAAGGTAGCCAAATCATTTACTTAGTCTTGTGATTACTTACTCGATTTATTGTAGGTATGGGACTACAATTAATCATTGCACTTGTAGTTAAAACGTAGGATCAAAGGAAATCATTGATCTACACAACAGAAAGAAGAAAAGACTAAAAATAAACTAAGGCTGGGATAGAAGCTCTCGGCCTAAGGGAGAAAAATAATTAAGTTTTGTTTAAGTTGTTCTAAAATTATGTTCATGACTCCAAGGTCTTATGTTCATATAGAAATGAGTTGTGTGCCTTAATTGCATGAGAACATGTCATATTCATAGTATGAATCAGAAATAACAATTTAAGAAAGTAAAGTGACTTAACTTTCCAGAAACGGCGTGTTGCTATAGGAAGAGCTATCCTTGATCATGCATATTCTTTATGTGTTTATATGCATACACCCATACATAGTACAAAAATGTACTAACCCCATATATTATTACTATTTTTATAGGCGCAGGTTCTCGAGAAGATTGAAGATTCGACGAAGCAGTTTGTATTAGCGATCTCCAGACTTTGGTAGGTCCTCTGGGGTTTGAGGATGCTACACTTTATTATTCTAGCATTAGTACATTAGACATAGCTGGTGGATGTAGTCCCTAGCATTCCATTTCAAATATTTGTTCAAGCGTTTGTAATAAGGCCGATTTGGCAAACTATTATTATGATTATGATTCATCATTTTGATTGTTTAATCTATTGATAGATGGTTGCTTTATGATGAGATATTAGTATATCACTCTATGCAGTTATATGAAGTCTACGTACACATCAATAAATATTAAAAAGTTTTAAATTTTCCGCAAATTTAACTGTGTGATTGTGATGAAAGCTAAGAAGAGGCTTGTCTGCAACTCTGAGAGGTTAACAACGGCGGTTGCATTCGGATTCTAGAATCCGGGTGTGACACCTTTTAAGACTCCTCTGTTGACTAGATCTTCATACATGTGTTTGTGTATACTTATATGTGATCAAACCTTTCACATAACACCTTAAATCCATACATGTTCAAACTTCATTTCATTCATGCATAACTGTACAAGTGTAACTATATGAGACATGGTTTCATATAAACACATTTGAACACTAGGTATAATCATACTTTATCATACCACATACTTCATATTATAGCATATAAGACATGTTCATAACATACTCATGCATTCATATTCATATCCAGGTACATAAGAGACCAAACCTAGGAACTATCCTATCAAGGTACACATGTTCAATGCATAGACAAGGTCCCATACCGTTGCCCATACTAGTACACCTATCAAGTCATATTAGTTAATGGATACATACATACTTTCATGGACTTAATCTTAGCATGCATTAGAGTAGACATTAGTGAATATGAGATCGACCTTTCATTAGACACTATGAACCTTTACTACATTGTAAGCATGCATAATGTGTGAGTGTGTGTGTGGATTTGTCAACATGATCACATAATCTATCAACAAACACATTCAGGCAGCCACCCTATTAGTACCATATTACACTTTCAAGAACACATCACACAACACAATTTAGTATAGGAGGCAAGCTAAATTCATATTACACTTTAAGACTCCTAACATTAGCTATTCACACCTTCACATAGGGGTACATGGGTAGAGGTCATCAATCCTTTACACTTCATTAATGGCAGCACCTACACATGATCTTATCCTAACCATTGACATGCTCATACAATATCCATACAACCTAGATCACAACTAAAATAGGAAAATAGGCATAAGCTTCACATATTGTGATCATCATAACCACACACTCATGTATTCATCAATTTGACTTCAAGGCCATAGTACACACATATATAATGACAATAAAGTAAACACCACCACCTTAAGTGGACCATAGTACACAATGTCATACAAGGCTTCATCAACAATACTATAGAGAAGTAGAGGAGAAGAGTAGACCGTACCAAATCATCAACCCTTTTGATCAACATTGATCAATACACCCCTTTTTTTTTATCAATAACACATGTATAGGACAGTATCTAAATGTACTTTAATCGTGAAAGAAATCATGTACAAGTTTTTAGAAGATCATGATACAACTAGTGCAAAACATCACCATTATTCTACGGAATAGATAGACATAGATCATCAACCAATTTCCCTAGTCTTGATAATCAATCAAAATTCATCAATAATGTACAGGTAGTGCAGTAGCTAAATAAATCATAGCCCAAACGAGATCCTACTACAATTGCCAATAAACTCGAGATCATTGTAAGGGTGCTTTATATTAGGAATTCATGGAAGAAAAATTTACATAGGTTAATCCTATTCAAACTATCATGCATTGATCCACATTGGATCCATTAAATATTATTCATAATCAAATTACATCATATGCAATAGCTAACCATCACAATAACATAATTGAGTCTCACAATAAGCATGCTAGCATCATCAATCTATAGGTTAAAACATGTAGATCAATCCTGAAAAAGATACATTTGATATGATCACCAAGTGTTCATACCCGCAATTCAACAATAACATCAATATAATGCAGTAGCTACAATCAACTTTTACATAAACGAATCTTATATACATGTACTATAGACTCGATGTTACAGTGAAGTACATACTTTAACAATCAATAGAAACTAGATATCAAATATTCAATGCATCAATGTACATGGATCCAACATCACATAATTCACCATCAATATACATAATAAAAAGGAGAGATAAGCAATTCAATGTAATAGAATCACAATTCAACTAATAACAAGCGTTGATCACAAAACTCATGCACAGGCTAAATCTAGATTGAGAAGGGACATGGGTTCACAACGCAATTGGTTTAAATTTCACATTAAAACCAATACATTATCATCAATTCATTATAATTAAGCCTTTGAAAACGTTTTGAGAAATAACCCATAGCTATATTGAAAGATTGAAATTTTGATCCTGAAATCTCTTTGAAAACTTTGAGATTAACTATCTAAATGGAAGGATAACTAAATATGAAGGATCACAATACCTTAATGTGTAAGAAACATTCTATAACTTGATGATGAATACATAGAAATACATGCTTTAAGCTGTTGTTAACCTTCACCTTCAACGGAGGTTCTAGAGAGAATATTTTTAGAGGGAAAGTCTAATTTGTGTAGAAGGGATTAAGAATGGGTTGATCACATTTTTGATCCCTTAAATACACACAAAATTAATTAAATAAACCAAGTAGGGTCATGTTAGGACGTGGGGTGAATTTCCCATTCACCCCTTCAATAAAACAGTTGCCAGGCAGCAGCTGCAGGCCACCATCGATTCGTAGTAGGTCCATCGATGGGCCGTCTGTGGCTTCAGTCGATTGAGTCTTGGACTGATCTTTGGCTGAGCCTTCCCCTGGTTAACTGTTGATTGACGACATCACCACCAACGGGATGTTTGTCAAAAAACGAGGCGTTATTTTGTTCTGTCGATTGACACTTCCAAGGTAGTGTCTCGACAACCTTTAGGTCTTTCTTATAGGCCCTTTTACGGGGCACTTGGGAAGTCGTACCCGGGAGTTTCCAACGTGAATATGCACCTTAACATGTTGAAGACCTTCCATGCAAGTTTCACCCAAAATGAACACTTAAACCACATCCAAA
This sequence comes from Solanum sitiens, assembly GCA_016801875.1. Classification (NCBI taxonomy): domain Eukaryota; kingdom Viridiplantae; phylum Streptophyta; class Magnoliopsida; order Solanales; family Solanaceae; genus Solanum; species Solanum sitiens. The sequence continues at coordinate 64,584 of JABWTJ010000482.1, read as the reverse complement.
CATGCAAGGCACACTCAAGACACACATGAACGTCTCAAGGGCTAACTTTCGAACGTCTTAGACATTCTTGGACGTTTGACCTCCAAAATTCATGATACACTACTTATAAACATCATCATTACTCATTTAAAGACCTCATAAGATCATAACACACACATAAGCACAGAAAAACACATAAGACCCCTTAGGTGACTAGTCGTCGAACGTCTTGGTCGTCCCTTTACGTTTGACTGTAAAATGACTTCAAATCACCCAAGCATACTTTAAAACACTTTTTAGCATGTTAACAAGCTTATAGGCACAAGTGAGGCTCTATACACCCTAAATCATTTTGGGGGTATTACAATATCCCCACTTGGGAACATTCATCCTCGAATGACACTTAGAACACTTTAATGACAACAAGGACTTCACTGAAACATAGAGCATCTTACAAAATTCAGATAATCACATAGAAGTTATTGCGCAAAACATACAAGAAAGACACTTCAAACCATTTAGCACTCAATGCAACACAAGCAAGCAAAAATGTTTATTCACTCACTCTTTAATGCATTAAACACATAGGCTCTTATCATGTTCATAAGAGGAACATCCTTCTCCTAATCATAACATGGTAATTATACATCATTTTATTAAGAAATCATCTTTCAATCTTCATTAAATCATACTTAGGCAGTTGCAACAACAACCAAGAAATAATTTGGCACTCATACTTCAATGCACATAGACTTGAGTAAGATAGGTTGACAATGGATTTATGATTAGTTATACCTAGTTCTATGAGGGTCATACTCAACCATACCATGTTTAGTTGTGTCCATGGAGAAATTTCCTTCTCCTCAACACACTTACATGTCTCATGAGTTCATTCCCAAACAATTGCACACGTCATCTTTACTGAAAGATGAGAATTTCTCAACATTTAAACAAAGGCATGCTCATGTTCTCTAGTGAAGTCTAAATGGTAGGTCACACCAAGCACATCACAACAAATAGGAAGTCATTTCACAAAATGAAAATTTGTAACATAGCAATAGCCTTCCCAGTAAGCATCATTTGGGAAAAATAACACAAATCGTAGGTACTCACAAGGACACTAGCTAAGCATGCCTTCCCTTTCCAAGATTTAGCCTACAATCATGCTTTCCAAATAATAAAAGTCAGATAGTTTTCAAGAGACTCATCATTTTACTTTTAAGAAGACTCAAAATTTTCATTATAAGGCTAAGCATTACATATTAAGATTGACTTCAAACATGCTTCTTACCATATCTCATGAAGTTAAATGCACAACTAGAATGTCAAGTTGCACAATCAACATGAGAAAACCATGAGGTTACTCAAAATTTTCTTTTTTCATGCACTTTTAAAATCCTCAAAACATGCTTAACATACTGTCAATTAAGACATACCAACATATATAGGTCATGCAATTCATACATTAAACAAGACTCCTATTATGAACAAGTTTACTAAGATTTCATTAGTTTCAAGTTTAAGTAAATATAGAAGGACATGGTAGAAATATCTACAAACTCACTACTCACATCACAAACCCCCACTTAGGGTAGACCCAATTAAGAGAAACTTAACAAAAGCTTAAGAGGATCTTAACTTAACAACCTTCATTTTCATCACTGAAAGTGATTACAACTTTACAAGGGATTACAGTAAGTCAACATAGGAACACCAAGGCATTGTTAGCCTTATCCTCTATGCAAATTATCCCCCAATTTTCAAGTTAGGTCACACTATTCAACCACATACGGTTTTTATAAAATACAATGGACAGCAAGGTCATACAACATTAGGGGAAACAATTAAAGAGACTTAACCACAGGGACTCCCTTTCATTCAACCTTACAGTAAGGTGACTTCTAGGTCAATCAACCCACATCATAACCCTACCAATATAAACATACTACCGTCACACCTAGGATAAAGTCTATACAAAGGACGTCAATCCATACGAAAAAATCATGACAGTTCACACATACAAGCAAAGGCAACATTTGAAACATCATATAAATATTATTAGGGCAGCATGCTTGTTTACCATTTAACATATTCCTAAAACATTTCAAGCTCAAATCATGTCATTAGGCTACCATCAAGCAAAACCATATAGTAGTATACCATTCCAAAAAGAAACTCATTTTCACCATGACAACTCTTTACATGCTTTAACCATATCATAACAAATAATTCCCAACATAACATGCTATTTCACATAAGTCTCATATGTAGCCACAAGGGACATCATATGAGCATATCATTGCAAAATTCACCTTCACACATACTCATGAAACCATAAAACTAAGATAAACATCAAAACTCACCTTTTCTCCCTCAAGCATAGAAATTCAATCTCATCCAAGCAAACACATCTTAAAGACCACCGGACAAGGAAACATAAGAGACAGATCTTATAGAGTTAAGATCTATGGCACGACATGAGAATAGTGAAAAAGGGAAACTCTATTGTCCTATAGCCTCTCAATCATAGATGTGTCGCGATTCACACCGAAGATCGACACTCTAGTAGACGTGGCAATATGACATTTTTTGGAACCTAAAACCACTTTCATAAACCTGATGCTCTGATACCACGTTGGTCACATCCAGGGAGCACCCCCATGAAGTAACACGGCATACATGACATCTCGTAAGTCGTATACAAGCCTATAGTTATCATTCATTGCATTGTCATAGGTAAATTTAGCGGAAAATTTGAAACTTTCTTAGCACATCATATGCTAGAACATTACTTTATATATATATATGAAATATCATCATTGTAAGACCTCGAAAATGACTTAGGTTATCTAGAGCCTAACATGTTGGTAATGGTGGTCTAAGATCCTTAAAGTGTCTATAATGTTGTGCTGAGGCAGTAGTTAAAGTATTAGGTGTATTGGAAGTCAAAAGTCAACGGTCAACCAAAACGTTCGACGACTAAGTCGCCTCAGTGTCTCATGTGAGGGACTATATGTTTATGTGTAACTTATGAGGTTCTAAGTTTTTAAATGATCTTAATATGATATTTATAGATAGTGTGTAAAGTTTCGTGAAGTTTGAAGGTCAAACGCTCAAGAACGTCCATGACGTTCGAAAGTTGTGCTTAGAATTGACCTTGTGTGTCTAAGAATGTTTCGTCAAGTTTTACGTGTTCGTTTTGGATGAAAATTATGTGGTAGGTCCTAAACTCATGTAAGAACATGTTTGAATTGGAAACATCTGGGTAAAAATCCCCAAGAACTAACAAAGGGTCCTTGAGGAAGGACCCATATTGGAGGCCTAAGCTGCCCAAGATAGACCAAACCACGGAAGGCAGTCGACAACCAGTATCTTGGTCGACGCCACATAGGTTGGTCTGTCGATTGGGACTTAGGTTAGGGAATGGATGAGGACCAATCCCCAGTCTCTAACCCAACCTACGGAGGGACAACATGGTCCATTCTTGGACCTACGTCCCGTTGATGGAATCCGTCGATAGGGAATTAGGCGTGTGGAAGACGGGAGACAAGGACAGGTCTCTGTTCTAGACCACGGACGAGCAGCACGGTCTGTAGGTCAAGGGCTGGACCATCGATGGTCACCTCATTTGGCCTTTGATCTGCACGCAGTCTATTGTTAAGTCTTATGGGTGAACTTGTAAATTCACCCCACTTCCAAAAATAATCTTTGGCTGTTCCCTAAGGGTTATTTTGGTATTTTACAAGTGTTTACAAGGCTTTAAACACATAGAAGATTTCATTCTTCAAAATCAAAACCCCAAAATACTTTAGAAATTCCCCAAGACTCCATTGAAGTCCAAAATCAAGGAAGAGCTTAGTGTGACATTTTGGGTGGAGATTCTTCATAAAAGTGAGGAATTAGCTTCATTGAGGTATGACGTTTGATCCTTGAAACTCTTTTCATCAAGGATCCCAACTTTCAAAGATGTTTTCTAAAGTTTTCAAAAGATGAATTGACCTTTTTCATGATCTACCATGAGTTCTTGCATTAATGGTTTTCAAATGTCTATTATGGATTAGATTGATGTTGTATTGATGATTTTAACCTAAATTACCTATGAACCCATGAAATTGATGAACCTAAGATTTTCACTAATATGGGTTACTTGATATTGGTTTAATGTTGATGAATTCATCTGTAGTTTCTTATGGGCTTTCTATTGATGTAAGAATTGTATTCAATTATTGTCTAATTGATCTTAGAATGTTTAATCTATGATTGAAATTGTTTAGATTTCATTGATTTTCACAATTATGTATTGAATTGGTGTTCATGGCCATGGGTAAGGGCCTTATGATGTTGAATTGGGTGATTTGGTATTGGATTAAAGTGTTGATGATGAAGTGGTGGTAGACTGACCTATTTATTCATATTCAATGTTAATTATAGTTCAATTATGTTATGATTGGTTTGGTCCACCTTTTGTGGCGGTGCTATGTGAATTGATGTGGCCTTGTCGGCGTTAATTTAAGTACATTGATGAGCATGGCCTTGTCGGCACTACTTGAAATTATATGGACATTTGTGTAGTTGATTTAGTGATGTGTGATAATATCTGTCTATATGTGAAAGTATGTGTTAGTTTATTGATACTATCTAGGTAATCATGTTATGTTTTTACTATGTGACAAGTGTGTAGTCTTAAAGTTGATACATGGTTGTTCCTAATTTGGATATATGAGTCTAAAATTATTAAGTTGATAATGTTAAGGAAATCAATAGTTTGACTAAATAAGGTTAAGGGTAATTGCTAAGTGTCTAAAGAAAGATAGGCTATATCTGTTAAATGGAAGTATGTTGTGTCTTGTTTAGGTAGACTTGTGTCCCTACTTGATGCTTATGTGAATATGTGAGGTGTTAACTTAGGAACCTAAAGGGTCTTAGTCTTGAATAAATGAATATAGGTGAGACCTTGAGTAATGATAATAGGGTCATAATGTGAAAACTTGAACCAAGTGGTAAGGTTATGAATCGTGAAGTATTAAGCCGCAATGGTATCCTTCATGTAATGAATGATGGACTTAAGTTTGATTGTCTGGAACAACATCATATCATACCTTAGGAAAGTCATGATGAGCTTCTGTCGCAATAGTGAGATAGCCCTACTGGACCTTGCTTTGGTAGGGTAAATGTAATTGAGTCATGAACTTGATATGGGACCATTTGTATGAATCTTAATGTGAATTGATCTATGAGAACTAACTAGCACCGAGTGAGTATGGTAAAGGTGTAGTTCTAGTTAAGTATGAGACTAGAATACAAAGCACGCCCCTCATATTACTTAACCATGTGCCTACATGGGATCTCTATGTTCTACCATTGGCAAGTAGAACACCTCATCGAAGTAGGATAGAACTTCGGATTCCATGCTTTGCTACCATGGTCTATGTCGGTTATTGCCTATTCTCATCATATGTGATACCTATTAGCATTAAAGAAGTTCTATGAAGTTTAGGTGGTGGTATGTGAAGCTACTTAGACATTGCACAATAGGTTTTGAAGATGTTAATATGAGTCCCTAGGTCTTGTCTAAGACCATTATTTGAATGTTCTTATGTGATGTATGTCTTCTAAATGAACTAATTAATTAATGACTTAATGATAACGAGCATGTAAATGAGTAAGTACATAATCTAAATTGACTTAAGGATTCCTTAGTTAAAGTGTGAAGAGGGCATAAAGGATGATCTTTTCATGTCTTATCTTTGGAAGTCTTGAGAATGACTCTAGTTAGGTAAGTCGCTTGATAAGTTTAACGTGATCTAAACCTAGGAAGTCTTAAGGATTATTTAGGTATCCTTGAAGTGAATGTATGGGCGTTATCTTCTAGGAGTACTTTAGTACGTCTTTTGATAGCCTTGGTAGGGGAGATTGTCATATCTTGTATGTCTTGTATGTTGATGTATTGTAGGTGTGTATGTGTCTCATTATGAGCAATCTTGAGGATCGTTTAGGCACATCTAGAGAGGGTGTATGGGAGGTCTCTCTTTGTGTGACTTAAGTGAATCTTAGGATGGCTTTGATGAGAAGGCTACATGTTCGAAGGTGTTCAAAATAGAGGGATTGGACTTCACTGTAACAGCACCTACACATGATCTTAGACTAACCTTTTACATGCTCATAAAATAGCCATAAAACCTAGATCACAACTAAAATAGGAAAATAGGCATAAGCTTCACATAGTGTGATCATCACAACCACACACTCATGTATTCATCTATTTGCCTTCAAGGCCATAGTTCACACATATATAATGAAAATAAAGTAAACACTGCCACCATAAGTGGACCATACCACACAATGTCATACAATACTATAGAGAAGTAGAGGATAAGAGTAGACCTTACCAATTCATCAACCCTTTTGATCAACATGGATCAATACACTCCTTTTTATCAATAAAACATGTATAGGCAGTAACTTATTGTACTTTAATCGTGAAAGAAACCCATGTACAAGTCGTTACAAGATCATGATACAACTAGTGAAAAACATCACCATTATTCTAGAGAATAGATAGACATAGATCATCAACCAATTTCCCCAGTCTTGATAATCAATAGAAATTCATAAATAATGTACATGTAGGGCAGTAGCTAAAGAGATCATAGCCTAAACAAGATCCTACTACAATTGCCAATAAACTCGAGATCACTGTAAGCATGCTTCATATTAGGAATTCTTCGAAAATAAATTACATAGGTTAATCCTATTTAAACTATCTTGAATTGATCCACATTGGATCCATTACATATAATTCATAATCACATTACATCATAGGCAGTAGCTAACCACCACTTTAACATAATTGAGTATGACAATAACCATGCTAGCATCATCAATCTATAGGCTATAACATGTAGATCAATCCTTACTAAGATTCCTTTGATTTGATCAGCATGGGTTCATACCCACAATTCACCAATAACATCAATATAAGGCATTAGCTACAATTAAATTTACATAATCGAATCCTATATATATGTACTATAGACTCGATGTTACATTGAAGTCCGTACTTTAACAATCAATAGAAAATAGAGATAAAGTATTCAATGAATCAATGTACATGCATCCAATATCACATAATACACCATGAATATACATAATAAAAGTAGACATAAGTAATTCAATGTAATAGAATCACAATTCAACTAATAACAAGCCTAATCACAATACCCATGCAAAGGCTAAATCGAGTTTGGGAAGGGACATTGGTTCACAATGCAATTGGATTGAATTTCACGTTAAAACCAATAAATTATAATCAATTAATCATAATAAATCCCTTGAAAACATTTTGAGAAAGAACCCATGGCTAGATTGAAAGATTGAAAGTTTGCTCCTGAAATCTCTTTGAAAATTTTGAGATTAACTCTTTAGATGAAAGGATCACTAGAGATAAAGGATAACCATACCTTAATGTGTAAGAAAACCTCTAAAACTTTATGAAGAATCCATAGAAATCCAAGCTCCAATTTGTTATTGAGCTTCACCTTCAATGGAGGTTATAGAGAGAATATTTTTGGAGGGAAAGTCTTCTTTGTGTAGAAGGGATTGGGAATGGGTTGATCAAGTTTTGATCCCTTAAATACATCCGAAAATAATGAAATAAACCAATTAGGGTCACTTTAGGAAGTGGGTGAATTTACCATTCACCCCTTGAATAAAACAGTAGCTAGGCAACAGTTGCCGGCCACCATTGACGTCCACCATCGACGTCCACTAGGTACATCGAGGCACCGTTTGTGGCTTCAGTCGATTGGTTCATGGCCTGTTCTTTGTCTGAACCTTACCTTGGCTTAGTTTTGATTGATGAATTCACCACCAATGGGACGTTTGTCAAAAAACGGGGTGTCATTTTGTTCAGTCGATTGACACTGCCAAGGCAGTGTCTCGACAACTTTTGGGTCCTTCTTGTGGTCCCTATTGCGGCACCCTTGGGAAGTCATAAATGGGCATTTCCAGTGTCAATATACAACTTAACATGTTGAAGACCTTCCATGCAAGTTTCACCCAAAATGAACAGGTAAAACACGTCCAAACATGCAAGCCACACTCAAGACACACATGAACGTCTCAACGGTTAACTTTCGAACGTCTTAGACGTTCTTGGACGTTTGATCTCCAAACTTCATGAAACTCCATACACTGCTTATAAACATTATTATTACTCATTTAACGTCCTCATGAGCACATTACACACACATAAGCACATAAAAACACATAAGGCCCCTTAAGTGACTAGTCGTCGAATGTCTTGGTCGTTCCTTGATGTTTGACTTCCAAATGACTTCAAATCACCCAATCATACTTTAAAGCACTTTATTAACATGTTAAAAATATTATAGGCACAAGTGAGGCTCTATAAACCTTAACTCATTTTGGGGGTCTTACACCCTTAGAATGTGCATTAATTATCGCCAACTCAATAAAGTCACCATTAAGAAGAAGATCCTCTCCGTCGGATTGACGACTTATTTGAAACAATCCAAGGGTAAAGCTACTTTTTTAAGATTTACTGAGATTGGGTATCACCAACTTATGGTGAGAGGTGAGGATATACCTAAAATGGTATTTCGAACTAGCTATGGTCACTATGAGTTCCTACTAATGTCCTTTGGTCTCACTAATTCCCTGTGGCTTTTATGCACCTAATGAATATGGTGCTTCAAAATTACCTAGATTCCTTTGTCATTGTCTTCATTGACGATATATTGGTATATTCAAAGAATGAAGGTGAACATATGAACCATTGGAGAGTGGTATTACAAGTGCTTAAGGAACACTTACTATTTGCCAAGTATAGGAAATGCGAGTTTTGGTTGACGTCGGTGGCGTTTCTTGGTCATATCATCTCTAGTGAGGGAGTTGATGTCGATCCAAAGAAAACCGAGGAGGTTAATAATTGGACTAGACCATTGACTCCAACCAACATTAGGATTTTCTTATTTCTAGCAGGGTACTATAGGAGCTTTGTGGATGGTTTTGCGTCCATTGATTCTCCTTTGACTATCTTTACCCAAATGAGTGTGAAATTTGAGTTATCGGAGGCATGTGAAACAAGCTTCAAAATTTTAAAAGATAGGATTACCTCCACTTTGGTGTTTACTTTACCGGAGGACACCAAGGGCTTCGTGGTATATTGTGATGCATCCTGAGTGGGCTTGGGGTGTGTCCTTATGAAACATAGGAATGTAGTAGACTATGCCTCTTGACAACTTAAGATGCATGAGAAGAGTTATCCAACTCTTGATCTTGAGTTAGCGGTCGTGGCTTTTGCCTTGAAAATATAGAGGCACTATCTTTATTGTGTTCGTGTGGATCTGTATACCGACCATAAGAGTCTTCAATATGTATTCACCCAAAAGAAGTTACATCTGCAACAAAGAAGATGGTTGGAATTGTTGAAAGATTACGACATGAGTGTTCTCTACCACTCCGGCAAGGCCAATGTGGTTGCGGATACTCTAAGTCATATAACCATTTGGGTGTTAGATTGGAAGTTTCCCTAATTGTGGTTTTATGGTCAGTTATAAGTTTGAATCGTCTTTTGTGGTTGAGGTGATGTCTAAGAAATACCTTGATCCATCATTGATGGAGTTGAAGTAATCGATTCATGGTATGCTTAATGAGTCATTCTCTTTTGGGGGGATGGTGTTTTGAGATATCTAGAGAGGTTGTATATACCAATGTTGATTATTTGAGAAACCAGATTCTCGAGAAAGCTCATGGTTCTCGTTATTCTATTCATCCGGGATCTACTAAGAATTATCATGAACTTAGAGAAGTATTTTTGTGGGATGGCTTGAAAATGGACATAGCGGAATTTGTTGCAAAGTGTCCAAATTGCTAACAAGCGAAAGTCGAGCACCAAAAACCAAGTGTCTTACTTCAAGAAATACAAATTCCCACTTGGAAGTGGGAATAGATTAATATTGCCTTCGTAGTAGGTTTGCCACAGACTCGAAGGCAAAATAACTCTATATGGGTGGTTGTAGATAGGTTGACAAAATCCGCTAACTCTATCACCGTTAATTCTACTTATTCGGCGGAAGAGTATGCAAGGATCTATATCATTTACATTGTATGTCTTCACGGGGTCCCTTTGTCCATTATATCAGATAGAGGTCCCTAATTCACTTCTCGATTTTGGAGATCTTTCAAAAAAATATTAGGTACTCAAGTGAAGTTAAGAACCGCTTTTCATTCCCAAACGGATGGTCAAGCGGCGCGTACTATTCAAACCCTATAGGATGTGTTTAGAGATTGTGTTATTGACTTCAAGGGAAGTTAGAATGAACACTTACCTTTGGCTGAGTTCTTTTTAACAATAGTTACCATTCAACAATATCCATGGTTCCTTTTGAGGCTTTACTTGTTAGGAGATGTAGATCTCCGGTTGGGTGGTTTGAAGTTGGTGAGTCTTCACTCTTTTCTCCTGAATTGATCTATGACGCTTTGGAGAAAGTCCATATGACAAGGAATAGACTGAAGACGACCAATAGTCGGTAAAATTCTTATGCCGACAATAGGAGAAAAAACATTGAATTCGAAGAAGGTGATAAGGTGTATTTAAAAATTTCACCCATGAAAGGGGTGATGAGGTTTGGCAAGAAAGGGAAACTTATTCCTCACTATGTGGGTCCCTATAAAATTTTGCAATGGCTAGAAAGGTTTCATAAGAGTTGAGTTCTAGTGAGCTAGCTTCGGTTCACCCGGTAATCCATGTCTCCATGCTTAAGATGTGTATTGGTGACCTCGAGTCCCTTTTTCCTATTGAAGGTCTAGGTGTGGATGAGAACCTCTCCTATGAAGAGGTTTCGGTGGAAATCCTTGATCAGCAAGTAGAGAAGTTGAGGAACAAAGAGCTGGCCTCCGCAAAAGTTCTATGAAGAAACTACCTAGTTGAGGGAGAACTATCGGAGGCCTAGGCCGACATGAAGTCCCGTTATCCTCATCTCTTTGATAATTAAGGTTAGTTGTTCCTATTAATGATGAAAGTAATGAATAATATGAATTTGTCTTCTTTTCCAAGTGTGTGCATATTGCTGAAGTTAAACCAAAATGAGTCTTCGTGAAAAAGGTTTGTTTTTTTGTAAATTTGCACTTATATGAAATATATGTCTTGTCTTCTTGAGATTTTTATTGTAGTCATGTTGTCTTGTGAATAATAGTATGGTCACTCTTTAATGTCATTTTGAGCTCATGTTGATGTTGAGAAGGTAGTTCCTCATAATGTGTTATGAAATTGTTGAGCTCTTATGTGTTATGACTAGAGTTGCTATGTGTAATGCTATGTTATGTGTGTAATGGAGTTTTGAAGTACTCCTATGAGCTGTGACACATTATACACATGTTGTTGGTTGGGATGCCAGTTTTGAGTCTATCCTTTCCCTACAAAAGATTTTAGTGTCATTCGGGGATGAATTTTCCTAAGGGGGATAATGTAACACTTCAAAAGTCCAAGACCTAATCTAGAGCCTCCATGTTGGTCTAAGGGTATAAAAACTTTTATAATGCCTAAAAGAAGGGTTATAAGTCATTTAGGAGGTTTTAGAATTAAAACGTCCTATGACCTAAACTAAGTTATGATTGTTAAATAATGACTTAAAGACATTTCATATGGGACTCTATCTTAGCACCGAGTTAACTAGTAGTGAGGAGTGTCCCTTCCAAAGTAGGGAAGGTAGGTTCAATATTGTACTCATAAGATACAGATTACATTGTCAATGGCATAAAGAGGGTCTCAAACATGTCTTCTAGTTCTTGAATTATGTTGCCTCCATAGGAATACTAGCTAGTGGATCCACATAGATGCTATGTTCATGTTTTTGTAATACCTTGGCAAGTAGTCCACCTTCTTTCGGTGCATGTGGTCTATATCTGTTAAGGCAAATTTCCCCAAAAGTAAAATGAAGTAATAAAGTGAACACTAACTAGGGTGACTTAATGGGTTTGACTTATTCTAGGTAGGTATACGGGAATGTACCTATATATTGCACTAGTTGGCCTTGAGGGAACTCCTATAAGGTTGTTCTTATGTTCTTATAAATTAAATGATATGCATATGTTGATTTTACATTTTGATGATACTATATGATGTTGGTTTCACTTATGAACATATTGTTGGTCTATATTTCTAAATATGATGAAGAATATTCATGATGCTATGTTATATGATGTTAGACATTATTTGTGATCTTTTGGTATGTTTACTTTCACTACAAGAAAGTGGACATACAACGACATTTTCTACATGTCGTATTATGATGTTTAAATATCACAAATTTGTTTTTCGACATTTATTTTATATTTGGAACAAATGTCGTAAATATTATTGTCGAGAATTTTTTGGACATTCAGGTAATTCTTGAGAAGAATTTGTGACATATATGTAAATTTTGGTAAGATTATTATGACAATTATTTTTGACATTTATGTGAATGTCGATAAGAAATATGATATTTATTTTTGACATTTAGGTGAATGTCAGTATGAGATAAATGTAAGTATGAGATATATGACATTTATTTTTGACATTTAAGTAAATGTTGGTATGAGATATATATATGACATCTATTTTCAATAATTAGATGTGAAGGTAGATCTCACATATATGCACACACAGATGCAAGTATGAATAAAGTATGTAATGCTGGTCTAATGAATAAGTGAGTCACTTGAAAGGTATATCTCAAAAGTATTACTCTATACTAGACTATAGTATGAATATTATATGATTTTGTGGAAGGACATTCTCACATGATATAGGTTCTATGATGAAAAGACATTCACATCATAGATACCTTTGAGCTATATGATATATTAAAGAGTAAGTACCTAAGGACTAATCTTTATGAAATAATGTTATATAAAGGCTTAATGATGTTTAAAAAGAGAGTTTATTGCTTAGCACCGAAAGGAAATGCAAATGAGATGGAGGTCTCACGTTAGTAAGTCCGCCCTCCCACATGGGTTTCTTCAGGTAAGTAAGTCCGAATTCCCAAGATATGTGTTGTCTCATGAGATGGAATCCTTCACGTTCAGCAAGTCAAGGTCACTAGCAACAATCTCCTTGACCCTTAACTATGTGCCCACATAAGACTCTAGCTTAATAGATCCACCTAGATAGCTATGTACGAATGGTTGCACCTTATGCAAGTGTTAACCCTCTCTTTTCGGTGTTGGAGTAAAACACAGGTTTCCATGTAGCTCACATGGTCTATGTCGGTTATGGCTATGTCTCCCGAAGATTAATAAATTAACTAGGATAAGAATATGAAATCTATTCTAAATTCTTTGGGAAGTGCACTTAGCATAGATAGGACTATGAACCCTATCTATACATTGCACTAGATGACTTCAAGAAAGGATATTATTGAAGCCTCTTATGAAGTAAAGACTTATGTTATGTATGAGTTGTATAAATGCATATTGAATGACTTTGCTATGTCAAGATATGAATTATGAGTATGAATGTGAATTGCCCTTATGACTTCTAATGAGTTTACTTAGTATATGTGGAGGTATGGGACTCCATGTGTACATTGCACAAGTAAGCTTGTGAAGGGGTTATGAGGGTGGTTTACCTATTATATGAACTAAATGAGTTATGACTAAGGTTGTAGTAAAGAAAAGAGTCCTTATATGATTTTATGTAGTATGTGGCCTTATGTTTAGTTATAAATAAAAGTGTTATGACTTGTTAAGTATGTTATGCCTAGTCTAAGGTGACTTCTTAGGTACACTTGGTGGAAGTTGTATTATGGGATTGTACCTACACATTGCACTAGTGTGACTTAGGAGTTCTCTTAGGTGATGGTCTTCATGTGAAGTTGATGTCTATGATGTGCTTATGACTTGTGAATATATGTGGTTGTGTTTATGAAGCAAACCTATGAAATACTATTGTATGTGACCTCAAGGTGCTACATTGTACTAGTTACACTTGAAGGTTACTTAAGGAAAGAAGTAAGATAAAAGAGAGGTGATGTATTTAATGTGCGTCAAAGTATGATACATGGCTTTATGTGCTATAATGAGTTGTATCCATGTCTATATGATGTATGTGAACTATATTGAGCTTATACGTGCATATGTTCATGATGTTTACTAAAAAGACATGTTGCATGATTTCAAAGGAAATGTCCTATTTAAATTCATGTTTTTGCATGGTTGTCATACTTAGTGCATTCTTGTACTAATACCATTCTTCTTCATCTTGTTACACAAAGTGTAGGTTGTTATGGCTAGAGGATGTCTCCTAAGTGAAGAGCTTGGATAGATCCCAAGTTAAAGTAAAGACCCTTATGATTAAAGAGTTGCCTATGTCAAGCTGTTTCTTTAAGTTTATGTAATACCTTAGATATTATTTTATGTTGTTAAGGGTTATGTCCCTATTCTACTCTATTTGTGTTCATCCTAAGAAGGCAAAGAGGCTTAGAGTCTAACTATGTATTATGACATTATATATATATATATATATATATATATATATATATATATATATATATATATATATATATATATATATATATATGTATATATGAGGTAATGTTCTATCATATGATGTGCTATGAAAGGTATTTAATTTTCTGCTATTTTTACGATTATGCAATAAAAGATGTCTAAGGACTTTTCTTAGACCTCCGAGAGGTCGACGACGCCGTGTGATTATTTGAGGATACCATAACTTCTAGGGTATACCCTCGGTTCGTAACAAACTTAGTATCAGAGCATAAGATTTTGAGTTTTGTGTTTAGGTTTCAAAGTCTCCTATTGCCACGTTTAGTAGAGTCTCATTCATCGGTGGTGAGTTGCGACACATTTATGAGCGAGAGGCTATAGGACGATAGAGTTTCCCTTCTTCACTATTCTCATGTCGTGCCATAAAACTTAACTCTATATGATATCTATCTTATGTTTCCTTGTCCTGTGGTTTTTTAGATGTGATTGCTTGGATTGGGATGATGTCTGAATTCTTGAAGGTGAATTTAGTGATATGATGCAATTTATGGCTCTAGGTGGTTTATGAGAAAGGAGATGCTAGGTTGAGAAGTTATGATGTGATGTGATTATAGCTTGTTAGTAGTTGTTATGGTTGAATGAAGTTCCCCTTGGAATGCTGGATTGCCTTATGATTATGTAGGATGATAGCATGATGTTATAATATTCGCTTGAAAAGTCTAGGATATTATGTTATATAGTGTGAAAGATGAATGTTGCCTTTGTATATGTGAAATGATTCATAATTTCCTTTCGTAGATTGGAATCTTTTGTATAGGCTTGCTCCTAAGTAGGGAAGATAGTGTGTTGAGCCTTGTAAAGTGATTGTGCAGTATGTTAGTTAATAGGAGAACCCTTGTGTAACACTTCAAAAATTCAACACGTGTTCTAGAGCCTAACGTAAGTGTCATATGGTTTAGACACTGTGTTAAGGTCTATTTTAATGTATAGAAGTCATTTAGGAAGTATAGAAACAAAAACGTCCAACAACATCTATGACGTTCGGAAATTAGTGCAATGAGGTACTAATGTACCTTAGCCTATTTGACTAGCTTTTAGGAGTCAGAAAATGAGGAAAAGTTGTGGAAGGGTGTTTAATACGTATTAGAGATAGTTCATAGTCAAAACGTCTAGGCACGACTCCCCAAGGACCAACCAAGGGCCCTTGAATTTTTGGGTCAAAGGACTGCCCAAGGCAATGTGCACAACGAGTGCCATCGACGGGGCGTGTGCCAATCAACGTGACGTCGATGGCCACCGTAGATGGTCACTTAGACAAAATCTTTGAAGGTTCATTATGATAACTCTCTGAACTAAGTGACATATGTGCAGCATGGAAGGGGGCAATGGTCGTCGATTGACCCATGATCCGTCGATCGTGGTGTCGTTTGTGATGACTGGTTTTAACTGCACGTTTTCACTTAGGTTAATTAATTAATTCTCTTAGTTAGGAAGTTAATTAGGGGTTAGGGGAGGTCTAATTAAGTTACTTAAACACCTATATAAATCTCTAACGTAATTAGCCTAACCAAAACTATCATAATTCCCAGACCCAAAACTTTCTACCTTCTCTCTTCTTTCTCTCTCTAGTGAAGAACTCCATTGAAGACCAAGATAGGAGAGGGTTTAAGGTCTTCAAAGGGTCAAGTTTCTCCATCAATATTCATCAATTAGTAAGGTGTGGGATCACTTTCACCTTTGATACATCTTTCCTCAAAGGGTTCTATCAAAATGATTTTAAAAGTTGAGTTTTCATCCAATACGAATGTGATGTTGTGAATTGATTTGTTTATGATTTATTTTGAATATTATGAATAGATTAACATTTATTCTAACTTAATTAGGATATATATTTATGGTTTGGTCTAGTTTGTAGAAGATGACCTTTACCCCCTTAACCCTAGGTTATGATCTTGATATGAATTGTGTAATGTTGGTACAATTGACTTTGTTATTGGTTGAATTACTACTAGATAATGTTATTGTATCAATCATGAATATATTAGGATTAATTATAGTCCTATCATGTTATTTATTGATAAGTTTATCTAGGTTATGAATTATGTTGTGAATAGACCTAAGTATCTTATCTTAAGCTATTAACTAGTGATGAATTGTGATGGAGTGATTCAATTAGTCTTGTTATAATATTGATTATTGTTTTATGATGAAACTACACCATAATTGGGTTGAGTTACGGGTTTATGGTAAGACCTTAATGATGAATTATGAAGGAGACTTGGTAAGTCTTGTGATCCCTACCCTTTACTTCAAATTATGGTTAATTGTGATTAAGTCATGACGTTGTATTGCAGTATGCCTTGTATTAGGATTTATAGGGTGGTATGATGTTGAATTTAAATGCTTTGACTATGGTTTGTGAGGTGTTGGCTAAGATGTAAATGTTATAAGCATGGTGAATGATTTACTAATGTGCCTTATTATGAAGTGAAATGTAAATCTGCTAACCTCACTTATATGAATTATAATGAAAGGATTATACTCATGCAATTCTTATTGAGCTATGATGATGACGATGATGATGATTATACAAGGGTTAGAACCTATGACCTACAATAAGTTATGATGATTAATAAATACATTAAAGACATTTAAAAAAGGGCCTCTAGCTTAGCACCGAGTGAACTAGAGTGAGGAGTGTCCCTTCCCACATAAGCAAGGTAGGATCACTAATGTAATCTTGAGATTGGAGACTACAATGCATTTAGAATAAAGAGGGTCCCAACTATATCTCCTAGTTCTTGAACATATGTTTCCCCCATAGGAATACTAGCTAGTGGATCCACAAAGTTGATATGTTCATGTTTTGGTACTACCTTTGAAAGTAGTCCGCCTTCCTTCGGTGTAGGGTTCCATGACACTGGATTATCATTATCTCATGTGGTCTATGTCGGTTAAGGAAAGATGTTCCCAAAACGTAAAATGAATTAAATGAATGAACTCTAACTAAAATAACCTAAGGGGTTTAGCTTAGTCTAGGCAGGGCTATGGGACTCTACCTAAATATTGCACTAGTTAGCCTTGAGGGAAGTCTTAGGAGATGTTATTATGAATGTATATGATTATAATGATACACGTTATGTATATGATGAACTTGCACATTGTTGACACTATATGTTGAATAGTTTCACTTATGAATATGTTTTGGTTTATATTGTTAAAGTATGATGATGATGTGTACTCTTAAATGCCATGCTATGTGAAGTAGGATGTTGGTCATGATTATTGTTGGGTTACTTGATTGAGTAAGATTATGGGGCTTTGCTTGGTCATTGAACTTGTTGAATTGATAGGGGTTCATGGGTAATTCTCTTGCTTTGTTATGTTGAAATGTACTCTTATTCATGCTTGTTGAAGTTATAACTTGATGATTAGAGTGATCTTGAAATTATATGCAAGTATGTTGATATGATCATTAACTTGACTATGCTTTGTATTGTTCGTCTTGTGATGTACATGCCTATGACTTAAGGAATATGTCTTTTGATTGGTATGTTCTTCTTGAATGTGCATAAGGTTTTGAAAGGGTAAAATAACATGTTTTCATGAAAGGTCCCTTTTTAGCATGATTTGATAATATATGTGCATATGGTCTCATACTTAGTACAAGTGGTGTACTAACCCCATTTCTTCCTTTTCCCCAATATTTTAGGTTTCGGTCGTTGAAGGGATTTTGGAGACGACTTTGAAGATGACTTGGAATTTTTATTCGTCCAAGTTGGGTAGGTCCTCACTTTCCGAGGGCAATGCCACTATCAAGCTATGAAGTTGTTTAGCTTAAAGACTCTTATGTTTCTTACCTTTTCATTTGGATACTAAACATTGTATGACCTATATGTGGTCTTATTCTATTGGTGTATGCGCTAGGCCCAATTTGATATACTCTTATTAGATGGTTAAGAGATGAGGCGACTATTTGAGACTATGTTATATTATATATATCTATGTGCAATAAAAGTAGAAGACTAAGTAATCTTCCTATACGAAAGGTCTATGTATACTCGATATATATATACTATGTGTATGTAGAGGTCTATGTATATCTCCGAGTATAAGTAATGAAAAGTTTTAAATTTACTGCGATTTTGACCTATGGATGTAATGATGTAAGCTAAGAGGCTAGTATTAGTCCTCAAAGGGGAGGACGACACCGTTTACGCCTAGGGGGTGTACCACGGGTATGACACGTTATGCTAATTAATGATTCCCTCTATTAACCTATTCTAAGAGTGGTAAAAAGTGGAGAATGAGTTTTATTCCATAAGTTGGAAGTATGATTACCTTAAGGTGACTTAGGGGGTTGTATGGTTTGTACCCCGTAGCTCTTGAAGAGAAGGTGAAAATTGAGGTTGACCTACTTTGAAGTAGTTAGTTGTCTCTTAAGCTTGAATTTGAGTATGTTCAATTGAAAATATGCTTAGATTGTACCTAGGAACAATTGTTTGGAAAGTTCCCATTAAAAGTGATGAAATTTTTAGGTTGGTCGTGACTTGCCTCGACCTTGGTGCTTATCGGAATGATATGATTAGGATTACCACAAGTGGGGGATAATGTGCATAGATGGTATGATTTTTAGAGACTTGATGTCCATATGTTGAGTTCTGTTGAACTTCTCTAGGTTTAAAATTACTATGAAGTGATGGTAAGAAGGGTGTTCCTAAGCTTAGATCCCAAGAGAGGGATGACTTTCTTAGTTAATAAGGGTTGTAAACTAAATTTAACTATAGTTGAGATGAGTTGCTCTTTAAATGGGTTTATCCTAAGTGTGGGAGAATGATTTGAGTAGTAAGGTTGTAGATATCCCTATAATTTCCTTCTATTCTTACTCAAGCTTGAAACCAAAGAGTTCTTAAGTAGCTTGTTCATATAAGAGTCTTGCGTAAAACGATAAGTTGGATGTTCTCCATATGTTATGCAGGTCTTAAATGACACTATGTTATGCATGTTACGAAAGGTCATTATTGCATGAAAAAGGAAATTTTGATAAATTTGGATATTGCTCATGTTGTTGTGCATCCTTATATGATAAATGTGCAATTTGATTTCATGAGATAGCTTGATGAGCATGCTTGATGGCACTCATATTGCGTGGTGTTTTGGCCTCACTATGAGAAATAGAGTCTTCTTTAAATAAGAAAAGATGAGTCTCTTTAAAAAATGTGTGACTTTTGAGATTTGGGAAATATTACTATAAGCTCACTCTTGAGGAGTGATGGTTTTTCTAGCCTATGTTTTTTTGTGTGCCTATAAATTGTGATAAATTTCCCTAAATGATATGAAAGCTAGTGATGTGCTAGAAATAGAAAACTGTAAATTTACTTCCTAATGTTGTGATGTGCTTGGTGTGGCCTACCATGTTAATTTCAAAAGGAAGGAAGTATAAGCATAATGTGGTTTGGAGTAAAGAAATCCTCATTAATATAAATTGACCTCTATGCATTGCTTTAATATGAACTCTATGATGCCATGTGTATATGTTGTGACTAGGATAAGGTAGTTCCTCCTTTAACAAAGCTAAGTATGGTGATGTCATATATGACCTTGATGGTGTTATGTCTATACTATAAGATTGTAGTTAATCTACAATATTCATGCTTCTTGTGCAACTAAATGAATTGCTCAAAATTTCCTCATGAATTGAAGTGTGTATTATGCCTATGTGTTTAATTGAAATCCATTGTATGTCTAACCTTCTGATGATATAATGAACATGCCTAAAGTTGGAGAAGGTAGTTCCTCCAAATGGAAATGAATATAGTAATCTATGTTTAGCTATGTTACTTTAATTACATGATGGTATGAAGTTAGTGTTCCTTGTAAATTTTGTGCATTGACTATCATGTGATTACTTGTTGAATGATGTGGGCTGCTATAAGAGTCATTGAGTCCTCGAAAGTGTTTAAAATGTTTCAAGTGTTATTTGAGGATGAATATTTCCAAAATGGGGAGTATTATTACACCCTCAAAATGAGCTAGGTAGAATTATAGTTTAACAAGTTGTTTATGAGTTTATTAATTCCATAAACGAAAGAATATAGTATTAAAAGGCAATGTGTTAAGTTTGGAGGTCAAACATCCAAGAACGTCGAAGACATTCGAAAGTTTTAACTTGAAAAGTTCTTGTGTGTCTTAGTGTGTTTCGGCTTGTTTTATGTGTTGTTTGAGGTTCAAATTGATATAAGAGGTTCCTAACATATATATGAGAGTATTTTAGATGGAAATGTCCGGGCAAAACTCCCCAAGGACGAATCAAAGGGTCCTTGAGGAGGACCCAACCTTGGGCCAACAAGCTGCCCAAGGCAACAACTTTTGTTCCTTGGTGAAATAGATCCACGTCGCGGACTTTGTCCTCCATAGGTAGAAAAGTTTGTACGCGTCACGGACACAACACATATCAACTTATCTGGGAATTATTTTCAGAACAATCATGCAGGAACAGTTCCCCGTCGCAGACTTGTTCCCCGACGAATATTCGGAAAATGAAAGATAAGTTTGACATGTCTAAAAATCCAAATAAGTATGGGGGTTCTTTGGTAACTTTGGGTAACGTTTATAAACTGCTTTTATGACCTACTTAATCCCTTTCCCAAGTAAAAAAACCCAACACCCAATAAGAAAAATCAAAACCCCATAACTGTCATCTCTTCCAAATTCTCGCAAAAGCTCCATGGGAGACCAAAACTCAAGATCAATATAGCGGCTGGATTTGTATGGTTTCTTCTCCAATTCTTCATGGGTCTTCAATCAATATGGTATGGTGATTCTTCATCCTTAGTTATCCATTCATCTATGGAGTTAAATCAATGATTTTCAAAAAGTGATTTAAAGACCAAAATTACCAATTTCCAATCAAACCATGGGTTCATTGTCAAATTGATTTCAAAGTCATTCTAATAATAGATTTATGTTTAATTTTTGTTTTAATTATGAATTTTCATCCAATTTTATGTAGAACCCATGATTCTCCTAATTTCTCAAATTGACCTATAATGTGGGTCTTGTGATCTTGATTTCATGTTAATAGAATTGTGATTATATTGTATTCAATTGATTATTGCTATTACTATCTATATCAATTGAATATAAATTGTGTAGGAATAATCAAATATTATCATTAACTTGGGGATTTGGTAAGCTAACCTATTTTCCTTTTTATTAGCTTAGAATGTACATTGAATAGTGATGATTGGTACGGTCCACTTATGATGGCGGTGTTTACATTCTTGTACATGTTTATCTGATATGATCATTGCCTTGAAGGCATTAGTTGCAATATGAATTTATATGATGATTTCAATGTTTAGGAAGTTGAAAGATGTAGGCTTGATTTTAATATCATGTCTAAGTGAATTGATGTCACCTCAAGTATATGTATAGTCTTCCACACTATTGTATGACCTAGGTGTAGATGATGTTATATTTATATATTTGATGATTATGTTAGGGTTATGTGTGGTCTGTATAGCTAATGAAGATGAATATTCTTGTAGCATGACCCTAACATATGAAATCCCTATATGAATGTGATGATGATGATAGGAGTCTTCTATTCAAATGTTGAATATCCTCTTATCTCCTATGGTCTAATGTGTGTGTGTGTAGTCTATAATCCTTAATTCTATATATATGTGTATGACATGAGACTTGAGGAATGTTGTACATGTGTTGTGATATTTAGAGGTGGCTTAGTCAATGCTATGTGATATATATTATGTGATCATATTAACCAATGTACACACACACACTTCATGTATATCTATGACTAGGATATATTCATGACGACTAAGGAAATGATAGTTCTCCTATGCATCATTACCTTTTTCTATGCATATAAAGTATATGATTAATGAATTTATGAACATGTGTGCCTGAAGGTTTTTATGTGAATGTAGATCTCACATATATGTACACACACATGCATGTATGAATGAAGTATGTAATGTTGGTCTAATGAATAAGTTTGTCTCATGAAAGATATTACTCAATAGTACTCTAAACTAGACTATAGTATTAATATTATATGATTGTGTAAAAGGACATTGTCACGTGATGTAGGTTCTATGATAAAAGGACATTCTCATATTAGATACCTTTGAGCTATATTATATATGAGGGAGTAAGTCCCTAAGGCCTAATCTTTATGAAATAATTTTATCTAAAGTATTAATGATGTTTAAAAAAGGAGTTTATTGCTTAAAACTTAAAGGGAATGCAAATGAGATGGAGGTCTCGCGTTAGTAAGTCCGGCCTCCCACATAGGTTTCTTCATGTTAGTAAGTCCGGATTCCCAAGATATGCATTGTCTCATAAGATGGAAACCTTCACGTTCAGCAAGTCAAGGTCTCTAGCAATAATCTCCTTGACACTTAACTATGTGCTTACATAGTACTCTAGCATAGTGGATCCACCTAGATAGCTATGTACGAATGGTTTCACCTTATGCAAGTGTTAACCCTCTCTTTTCGGTGTGGGAGTAGAACACCGGATTCCATGTAGCTTACATAGTATATGTTGGTTATGGCTATGTCTCTCGAAGGTTAATAAATTAACTAAGATAAGAATATGAATTCTAATCTAAATTCCTAGAGAAGTATACTTAGCATAGGTAGGACTATGGACCCTATCTATGCTTTGCACTAGATGACTTCAAGAAAGGATAGGATTGGAGCCTCTTATGAAGTAAAAACTTATGTTATGTATGAGTTGTATGAATGCATGTTAGGTGACATTTGTATGTCAAGATATGAATTATGAGTATGCATGTGAATTGCACTTATGACTTCCAAGTGAGTTTACTTAGTATATGTGGAGGTATGGGACTGCATGTGTACATTGCACACCTAAGCTTGTGAAGGGGTTATGAGGGTGGTTTACCTACGATTTTAACTAAATGAGTTATGACTAAGGTTGTAGTAAAGAAAAGTGTCCTTATATGATGTTATGAAGTATGTGGACTTATGTTTGGTTATAAATAGAAGTGTTATGACTTGTTAAGTATGTTATGCCTAGTCTAGGGTGACTTATTAGGTACACTTGGTGGAAGTAGTATTATGAGATACTACCTACACATTGCACTAGTGTGACTTAGGAGTTGTCTTAGGTGATGGTATTTATGTGAAGTTGATGTCTATGATGTGCTTATGACGTGAATATTGGTGGTTTTGTTTATGAAGCATACCTATGAAAGAATATTGTAAGGTGACCTCAAGGTGATACATTGTACTAGGTACACTTGAGGGTTATTTAAAGAAATAAGTAAGATAAAAGATAAGTGATGTATTGTATGTATTGAATATGCCTCAAAGTATGATAAATTGCTTTATTAGCTTTTATGAGTAGTATCCATGTCTATATTATGATTTGACCTATATTGAGCTTATATGTGCCTATGTTCATGAAGTTTACTAAAAACACACGTTGCATAATTTCAAATGAGATGTCCTAGTTAAATGCATGTCTTTGCATGGTTGTCATGCTTAGTGAATTCTTGTACTAATACCATTCTTCTTCATATTTTTACACAAAGTTTAGGTGGTGATGTCTAGAGGTTGTCACCTAAGTGAAGAGCTTGGATACATCTCCCAAGTTCAAGTAAAGGGACCCTCATGATTCAAGGGTTGCCTATGTCAAGATGTTTCTTTAAGTTGAATTAAAAGCATAGATATTATTTTATGTTGTTAAGGGTCATGTCCCTATTTTACTATATTGGTGTTGAGTCTAAGATGGCAAAGAGACTTAGAGACTTAGGATGTGCTATGAAAGGTTTTTAATTTTCCACTATTTTTATGATTATGCAATGAAAGATGTCTAAGGGCTTTTCTTAGACATCCGAGAGGTCGACGACGCCGTGTAATGATTTGAGGATACCATAATTTCAAGGATATACACTCGGGTCGTAACAATACAATTGGATGTAAATTGTGTTCTATGCAATAATGGTCAGATGGAGAAATTTGATCACCTATTCTATGCTTGTCCTTACTCTTATGTCTACAAAGCAATGCTGAACTGGTTAGGATATATAAAACAAGTAGGCAACTGGGAATATGAAGTCAAATGGAGGATCAGCAGGGTCAAGAATAGTAGACCAGGAGAAGGAATCTTGGGATTCTGTTTTGCAGCAATTATATACAACATTTGGATTGAAAGAAATAATTAGAGGTTTAATGCCAAGGAGGTAAAGCACAACACACACACTAAAGGAAATATCCATTCAACTGCATATTGAAGGACAAAGGCACAACAACTGGAAGCCTCATTTTGATCAATTGATACGATATCCTACTTAGATGTTTTCCACATTATAGTTGGTAGCTTATTTTTTTTAGTTATCTTATTTGTATTTCAAGTGTTAGTGAAAGTTAGCTCTAAGTCCAAAAAGAGTTAATTGTTTTGAATGGAGAAGTTTTGTTTAATGGAAAATGTGAAGGGTCAATATAAGGGTGGTCAAGCTCAAGCAAGTGGTTCTAGTGATGCTACTAAGAAGAACCGCTTCTATGCTCTCCGCACTAGGAGCGAGCAAGAGACCTCTCCCAATGTGGTCACAGGTATGTTGAAAGTCTTTTTTATTGATGTGTATGCTTTACTTGATCCCGGTGCTACCTTGTCGTTTGTTACACCTCTTGTAGCTAAAAGTTTGACATTTTACTCGATCTCTTGCATGAACCTTTTATATTGTCTACACCGGTGGGTGAGTTGGTTGTTGCAAAAAGGGTGTATAGAAATTTTCCTAGAATGTTGCCCAATAGAGTTTTTCATGTTAACTAGTAGAATTTGAATTTTTTTCATTTTGACATCATCTTCGGTATGGATTGGTTGCTTGCTTTGTTTGCCTCTATTGATTGTAGAAGAAGGGTGGTGAAGTTTAACTTTCCAAATGAACCCATTGTAGAGTGGAAGGGGAGAAAAACTATTCCTACAGATGGTATCATATCTTGTGTATAAGCATGAAAAATGATCTCAAAGGTTGTCTATATAACATAGTAAGAGTCCAATATTTACACTCCAAAATACCTCCCATTGAGTCGGTCCCCGTAGTGAGTGAATTTCCAGAGGTCTTTCCTAATGATCTTTCTGGTATTCCTCTAAAATAGGAAATTGATTTTGGTATCGATTTTCTACCGGATACAAATCCTATTTCAAATCCTCCTTATAGGATGGCTCTGACCGAATTGAAGGAGTTGAAGGCTCATCTCAATGATTTACTAGACAAAAGATTTATAAGACCTAGTATTTCTCCATGGGGTGCTCTTGTTTTGTTGGTGAAGAAGAAGGATGGGTCCTTAAGAATGTGCATTGATTATTGCCAACTCAATAAAGTCACTATTAAGAACAAGTATCATCTCCCTCGGATTGACGACTTGTTTGATCAACTCCAAGGGGCAAGCTACTTTATAAGATTTACTTGAGATCGGGGTATCACCAACTTAGAGTGATAGGTGAGGATATATCAAAGACAAGATTTTGGACTAGATATGGTCACTATGAGATCTTAGTAATGTCTTTTGGTCTCACTAATGATCCGGTAGTGTTTATGAACATAATGAATAGGGTTTTTCGAAGTTACCTAGATTCATTTGTCATTGTCTTCATTGACGATATCTTGGTATATTCGAAGAATGAGGGTTATCACATGAACCATCTGATGGTGGTGTTGCAAGTAATTAAAGAACATCAATTGTTGGCCATGTATAGCAAATGTGAGTTTTGGTTGAGGTTGGTGGCGTTTGTTGGTCATATCATCTCTACTGAGAGAATTGAGGTTGATCAAAGGAAAACGGAGGTGGTGAGAAGTTGGCCTAGATTATTGACTCCAACAAACATTAGGAGTTCCTTGGGTCTAGCGGGTTATTATCGGAGGTTTATGGATGGTTTGGCGTCCATTGTATCTCCCTTGACTACTTTGACCTAAAGAGTAAGAAGTGTGTGTTGTCGGAGTCATGTGACAAGAGCTTCCAAATCTTGAAAGATAGGCTTACTTCCGGTCCGGTGTTGAATTTACTGGAGGGTACAAAGGGCTTCGTTGTGTATTTTGATGCATCCCGAGTGGGATTGGGTGTGTGCTTATGCAACATAGGTAAGTAATAGCCTATGCTTCTAGACAACTTAAGGTGTATGAGAAGAACTATCCCACTCATGATCTAGAGTTAGCTGTCATGGTATTTTCCTTGAAAATATTGAGGCATTACTTGTATGGTGTTCATGTTGATGTGTTTACCGACCACAAGAGCTCCAATATGTGTTTACCCAAAATGAATTGAACCTCTGACAAAGAAGGTGGTTAGAGTTGTTGAAAGATTACGGTATGAGTGTTCTCTACCATCGCCGCAAGTCCAATATGGTTGCGGATGCTCTAAGTCATATGACAATGGGTAGTGTGTCACATGTAGAGGAAGCCAAGAAAGACCTAGTGATAGATGTTCATAGGTTGGTTAGATTGGGCGTTAGATTGGAATATTCTCCAAATGGTGGTGTTATAGTTCATTATAACTCCGAGTCATCCTTAGTTGTTGAGGTGAAGTCCAAACAACACCTTGATCAACCATTGATGGAGTTGAAAGAATAGGTTCTTGGTAAATTGAATGAGTCATTCTCCTTAGGGGGGATGGTGTTTTGAGGTATCAAGGGAGGTTGTGTGTTCCCAATGTTGATGATTTGAGGAATCGGATTCTTGAGAAAGATCATGGGTCCCGTTATTCCATTCATCCGGGGTAAACAAAAACGTGTCATGACCTTATGGAAGTGTATTGGTGGGAAGGCTTGAAAAGGGACATAGTGGAGTTTGTTGCGAAGTGTCCAAATTGTCAACAAGTCAAAGCCAAACATCAAAAGTCGGGTGGTTTATTTCAAAAAAATCCAAATTGCTACGTGGAAGTGGGAAGATATCAATATGGATTTTGTGGTAGGTTTTCCTAAGACTCAAAAACAATATTAATCCATATGGGTGGTGGTGGATAGGTTGACCAAGTCTTCTTGTTTTATTCCCATGAAGTCTACTTATTTGGCGAAGGATTATGCAAAGATCTTCATAGATGAGACTGTGTGTTGCCATGGTATTCCGTTATTCATCATATTGTATAGGGGCACACAATTCACATCTTGATTTTGGAGGTCATTTCATGAAGGGTTGGGTACTAAGGTTAAGTTGAGTACCGCTTTCCATCCCCAAACGGTTGGTCAAGCGGAGTGTACTATTCAAACAATTGAGGATATGCTTATATCTTGTGTCATTGATTTCGAGGGAAGTTGGGATAAGGACTTGCCTTTGGTGGAGTTTGTTTACAACAATAGTTTCCATTCATCCTTTTCCATGGCTCCTTGTAAAGCCTTGTATGGTAGGAGGTGTTGATCTCCTATTGGGTGGTTTGAAGTAGGTGAGTCTTTGATTATTGGTCCCGATTTGATTTATAAGACTTTGGAGAAAGTTCATAGTATATGAAATTGCTTGCAAACGGCCTATAGTCGGCAAAAGTCTTATGCCGATCATAGGAGGAGGGTTCTAGAGTTTGAAGAAGGTGATAAAGTGAACTTGAAAATTTCACCTATGAAGTGGGTGGTTAGATTTGGCAAGAAGGGGAAGTTAAGTCCTAGTTATTTGGGTCCTTCTGAAATCTTGCAAAGGGTTGGTAAGGTTGCTTATGGGTTAAGGTTTCCTAGTGAATTGGCTTCGGTTCATCCGATTTCCATGTTTCTATGTTAAAGAAGTGTATCAGTGATCCCGATTCCATTCTTCTTATTGAGGGTCTCGACGTGAAGTATAACCTCTCCTATGAGGATGTTCCGGTTCAAATTCTTGTTAGGCAAGTAAAGAGGTGAACTGAGAATACATGTCTAATGTGCTTGGAAATTGTAGAATCGTAGTAAATTTGCCTTTATTTATGGGATGAATTTGTTTTCATTATGATGGAATTTAAAGTAAGTTATTCTTTTATGAGTTATATCTTTGAGTGGGACAAGAAATTGGTCACTTTACATTCAACTCTTCTTTGATGACCGATGGTAATTTTCCTACTTCTTCACACCTTTGTTTGGGAAACTGGAGAAACAGTTCGATGAATTCCTACATCATTTACAGGAGTTTGGGAGTCTACTGAAGTTGATATAGGTTGTGGTAATGGAGATAGATTAAGCCACTCGACTCATATTGCCTGTTTGATAGCTGCTTTTCAGCAACTCTACTGTCTAAGGCATTTGTGAATAACATATTACATAATTTAGGACATGTTGTCTGGTGGTTCTGTTATATTTGAGTTTGGTTCTTTAATTAGATTTATAGTGTGTAAAAAGGGACAACCCTTTATTAATGGGGTGTCATTCGTCTTGTGGGACTAATATTAGTTGTAAGGACTGGCATGCTATCCAAAAGCTCCCTTCTTGGATTCTTTAAATGTTGGTTAGAGAATAAGAGCTATTGCAACCCAAGGGTATCGGTTGCAGGTTTGCCTTGTCAAAAAAAAATAAAACTATTAGGGACTACAATGATTGTGTAAGATGGTATTCAAATAACATAAAATCCATTAACTCATATTTTGTATTTTTCTTGGTGAACTTAAGAGTTTACTAATTGGGGTATGTTTAAATGTGCTTTTTTTATTTGTATCGATCAAGGTTTATAGGCCAGCTAGTCTGGTTATAAGCAACAAAAGACCGAAACATTGTACAGTGAATATAAATTCGTAACCTACATTTTGAACTTATGATTGTTATGCTACCAGAAGAAACATACAGAACCCCGCTTAAGTTAAGGATAGAGTTTTGCGAGAGGCAATTAAATTTTTTAATAGGCTAATGATTATACACTTCAGACTTGAAGATAATAACAAATACTTTGTCATGGCTGATATCTACAAAGAAGATGGTGGGATCTTATGGATTTAAAGCTACTGGACAACATAATTCAAGTCATTCAGTTTATATATGTATATATAGAAAGATATGTTCTAATGCTGGTTCCTACTAATATTTTGTTGCAGGAGTTTCAACATCCATTTCAGAAATGCCACTACTCATTGAACAATATAAATTCAGTCACTTCTCTTCTAAAGAAGATCAATATTTAGAAATACACCTCTCCTTATTTTGAAGCTTGTAGATATAAATGGTGCAGAAAATTTATCCTAGCTACTGTAATCAAATTAATATAACTGGCCTCTTCAGGTTTAAGTGTTGTAAGTTGTGCAGGATATTGGTGTTTCAGCCAAATGGAAACAAAAGCAAGAATAAAGTAGGGAAGCATGAATTTGTGTATCTGATTGTGGCGGATGTAACCTCACTAGCACATGCAGGTTGAGAGGTCCATGTTGGTTTTTGACAGTTTATGCTTGATCACAACAATGACAACTACTTGGTCCTCCAAGGTTTGTGCTCTTACATCTACCTAATTTCTCTTTTTACACAAAAGAGAAAGAATCAAGTCTTCTTTATTACAAAGAAGAAATAATCAAGTCTTCTTTATTACAACAACAGATACATCTACTTTAAAGGGAAGGTGATTCCATGCTTTGAAGCTGGAATGGGATTTGATCATTTCTTAAGTCAAGGAGCTTTCAGCAATCCAGAAAATGGTATGTTGTAGATGAAACTTGTGTCTTAGAAGAAGAGGTATATATCCATCAAGAAAAGGTCCGAGGTAGACAAGACTGTCTCTCCATGGTGAAAGACCCCATTAGCTATAAGCACACCTGGAAGATCGACCAGTTCTCTGCTCTTACTGTTGGTTTTTGTAGACTCTAATACCTTCATTGTAGCAGAACATAAATGGTATAATCACGTGCAAAATAGTCAGAATTGGAGTCCTTTCACGTGCCACAGAGTCAGGCCAGGTTAACTTCTTTAATTTAATTATTTTTATTTCTGAAGTATCCTTATTTCTCATCCAAATTATTGAATCAGATAGAATTTCGCTGGTAAAACATTCTTGAGAAACATTGAGAATTTTTAATATTATTTTTCTTAACATATGTTTAGAGACGATGAAATTGAGACTGGAAAGAATGTTACCTACTTGATACGCGACTATTTGAAAGAATGGTGTAGACTAAGGATTGCTGGATATTTGCATCACTATATGCGACATTCATATGTTCCATCAAATAAGCATGTTTATGTCTAGCATTTACTTGTCAATGGTTGTGGAGGTGCTTTCTTGCAACCTACACACGTCTTGAAGAATTTCAAAGAAAGATATGGATCATCATACGAGACTAAAGCTTTATCAAGAAAAGGCATTTAATCAAGGACCTAAGTGGGATGTTATGGTAAACACAATCTTTATTCTTTTTATTTTGTATAGCTCGAACTCCATTGTTACATTCTGCTGGTGGTGGTTGTGTGCTCTTTTGAAATTTAATAGATGATATAATGCCTTCTTTTGCAGTCACTGAATATAGATTTTTCTTTTGCATCTGTTTATTTCTATTTTTGCAGGTTGATCTCTTCTTTGATAGAGCGCCTGAAGAGGCAAAGGAGCAAGAAGAGGAAGTGCCAGCAATTGCAGATTATGCAGACTACTCTGCTAGTGCTGCCCTTGGTGGTGAGTGGTGACTAGACTAGTAGCCAAATCCCTGAGGCGCAATGGACTGTAGATGCTGCCGCACCTCCAGTAGGTGGTAGTTGGGCTGGAGATGGAGGTTAGATTGTTATTATGTGAAATTAGTTCCTGATATTGTTTGCTTAAAAATTTCAAACCCCAACTGGAACTTCATTGCTCTTGAGCTCATTTTAGCTGATAGTCTTTTGATTTTTTTTTCTGTCCTATGATTGTGAGCCTATTCTGTAAGTAAGCATTTTTGGATAAAGATTAGATATTCTGAGTTCTACAATAGATGGATATGTTATATCATTATCGCCCGATTAAAGACACTTTCACTCCATTAGCTTTGAGCTTAGGTCTAATGATCTTTGATATTTGTAGTATGGTCTACTTGTGGGTGTCTGTAAGTGTCTGTCGAACACTCAAGCTAGCAACACTAGTAAATATCTTGCTTACTAGATGAAATATGGGTCGGATGGTGTAGGAGAGTTCTCGGAAGTGGTTTGACTTTTGATGTAGAGTTTTTACTACATAGCACTTTGTGCTACTTCTGATTGTGAGACATAGGGATGTGGCGTCAAGTGTTGCTCTATGTGGCATATAAAGTTACACTTTATAAGTGTTGCTGTAGATGACATATAAAAGGCAACACTTTTGAAGTGTGACCAATAACACTTCAAAGGCAACGCTTATAAGTGTAGTATAATAAAAAATATAGGTGTCTCTAATGCATCACAACAAAGCGTGCCCTTATACCTCTTTGGCTATGCTTTATAAGCGTAGCCAAAGATGGCGACATTTAAAAAGTGTTGCCTAATGTCAAAGGTTACGCTTCTTTAGGCCACCCCCTAAAAAGCGTTGCTTAAAGTCCAAAAGTGTAGCCTTTTGTCAAAGGCAACACTTTTTGCTAGTTTAGGCTACACTTTAGTGGGGTGGCCGTAGGCCTAAAATGGTGTAGTGGGTGTGCCCAATAATACTCTAAATCTAGATAGGTGCTTGAATATTCTATAAGCATATAAGGAGTGAACATCCTAAGCCTATGTTTTATGAAAAATGTAATGATGGATTTTCAATAAAGGGAACTTAGCTTAGCACTGAGTGAACTTGACATTAAGAGGTGTTGACTTTCCTTGGAGGAAGATTCACCATTTGTCACTTATAGATGTTCACTTTCCTTAGAGTAATACTCGCCTATGGACCCACAGGAGGTGTTGACTTCCATTAATGAGGAAGGTTCACCCATGTTTTCTCATTAGAGGAGGCCCAATTACCAAGTGTATAAAGAGGGAAGACCTATCTCTTAGTTCCATAAACTATGCTTGCCACATAGGATCTAGCAAGTGATATGACCTAATATGCTAGGATATATGTTAATGTTCTACCTTGGATAGGTAGTAACACCTTCCCTTGGTGTAAGGCTCTACAACACCAAATTTCATGTTTAGCACCCATGGTCTTAGTGTCGTATAAGGGTATAGTTTCCCTAAACTAAAATTGACAATGAAATTAAATGACTAGGGTCCTATCTAGTATGACTTAAGGGAGGTTACTTAGGATAGGTGGAAGTAATGAACCCATGTAGACATTGCACAAATACCTCCTTAAGAAATCCTAGTATACTAGGATTGGGGTCATGAACAAGGTCTTAAAATGATGAGTATGAAAAGAAGTAAATATATGTGTAAATTAAATATAACTTACTGTAATAGTCCTATGGTATTGACTTAAATGTGTCTTTGATATATTATGATTATATGAGGATATGTGTTGGCTTATGTAGGTTTCCTTGTGGCCTTGAGATGATGCATTGCATCAAGTATCACTAGAGGGTTACTTGGGAGGTTAATGAATAAAAGGAAGGAATATTCAATGAAAAGTAGAAATAGCTCACTGTAATGTGACTTGAAAATGTAATAAATTCTATATGTGATCTTATGAAATGTTTAGCCTTTGAATATGTTTATATGAAGCATTTGAATTATATAAATGCTATTGGATAAAGGTTTTATGAAGATTTACTCAAAAAGGCATGAAGTATGATTTCAAGAAAATGTCCCTTTTAAATGCATATTTTTGCATGGTTGCCATACTTAGTGCATTGTTTTACTAACTCCATTCTTCTCTAAGAAACATATAACCGTAAAACCCGTTATAAAACCCAAAAAAATCCTTAACGTAAAAAACTCTAAGCTCAAAATCCTATAAATCCCTAAATCATAAATATTAAACCCTAAAAATCCAAAAAAAATAAACCCCAAATCCCTAAACTTTATACTTATAATATCCTAAAAACCCTTAACTCAAAAAAACCCAAACCCCTAAACCCTAAATACCTAGATGAAACCATTAATCTGAAACCCTAAAACTAAGAAAATCCTAAGGCCTAAACCATAAACCCTAACCTAAAACTCAAAATCCAAAACCTAATACGCTAAAAATCATGAATCCTAAAAACAAAAAAAACAAAAAAAATCTTTAGCTCTGAACCCTATCAAACCCTCAATCTTATCTGCTTACAAAAACATTAAAAACCTCTAAGCCCTAAACCATAAATCTATAAAACCCTAAAAACTAGATAAAACCCTTAACCTAAAACTCTAAATCTAAGAAAAACCTAAGCCCTAAACCCTAAACCCAACCATAAAATCCTAAATCCTAAACGTAAAAATCTTTTAAAACCCCTAAAAAACCCTAAGCTCTAAACCCAAAATACTAAATATCCATAAATCTTAAGCATTAAAATCACAAAAACCCTGAGAAACACATAATCCTTAAAACCCCTAAAAAATACAAAAACCCCTAAACCCACAAACTTTAAGCTCTAAACCCATTATAGTCCTAAATCTTATATTTTGAACCATAAAAAATCACAAAATAATCTAATCACTGAACCATAAGACTATAAAATCCAAAAAAATCTAATACCCTAGACCCTACAACCTAGATAAAACCCATAACCTAAAAGCCAAAACCTACAAAACACTAGGGCCTAAACCCATAAACTTTAAACCCAAACCTAAAACTCTAAATTCTGAACCTAAAATACTATGAAATTCTTAACCTTAAAAACGTTAAATCGTATAAGGTTTAATAAAAACAATAAATATCATTTAAAACCAATACAAAACCTTAAGCTCTAAGCCCTAAATCATAAAATTCTGTAAACCTTATACCTAAAAACACAAAAAGCCCTAAGAAATACATAACCGTAAAAACCCTTATAAAACAAAATCCCTAAGCCCTAAACCCTAACCTAAAACCCTGGATCCTAAACCTAAAAGCCTAAGAAACCCTAAACGTTATGAAAATGTAAATCATACAAATGCCACAATAAACCCTAAAAGACATTTCAACTCCTATGAAACCCTACACTCTAATTCATAAATCCTAAAAATCCGCAAACCCTAAATTTAAATAAAGAAAACAAAAACCTAAGCTCTAAACCCCAAATACTAAAACAACTTGAGAAATATTAAACACTTAAAAACCTTAAAAATAAAAAAATCCCTAAACCTAAAAAAACTCTCATAAGTTATAACCCTTATAAACCCCTAAGAAACACTTAACACTATAAAATCCTACAAAACAATGAAACAACCACTATACATAAAAAACTCTAAGCTATAAATCACTAAATCATAAATACTGAAGCTTAAAAAATATAAAAGAAACTTGACGCCCCAAAATCTATAACTACAAAAATCATAAAAACCCTTAACCTAACAAACCAAAACACCTAAACCCTTAAAACCTAGATCATTAATCTTAAACCCTAAACCTAAGAAAAATCTAAACCCTAAAACATAAATTCTAACCTAAAACCCAAAATCGTAAATTAAAACTCTTACAAACCCTAAACCCTAAAATTTAATAAGCCATAAATCCTGTAAACCCTAAAACAATTTAAAACCCCTACAGTACCCTAGCCTCCAAAAATTAAAATCTAAAATTCCATAAACCCTAAACAGAAAAAAACAGAAAAAAACCTAAACCCTAAGAAACATTTAAACCTAAAACCCCCAAAACCTCTTAACCTAGAATAACCTAATCTCTAAACCCTAAAACACCTTTGTAACAACCCTAAAAATGTATAAGATAAGAAATGCTTAATGTGTCAAGAATGCCTACGATTAGATCGGTTCACATGAATTGATGCGCGTAGAACCAGACCTCTGAACCCTTGCTAAAGCCAAGCCAACAAACTTGGGGAGTTAGTTCAGCTATTAATGGTTGGGTCCAACCATTTCGGGCTCTCGAATACGAAGATTTACTCGAAGGAGTCTTTACCGGACTTAAAAAGGGAAAATCTTAGGTTTGGAGGGTCTAGGGGTAAAATGGTCTTTTTACAGGCTAATGGTAGTATAGTAATTACCCTAAATAAATAATTAATTATTTAATTAATAAGGTGGAGGGGCAATTTGGGGAGAGAGAGCCGAAATTGAGCTCTTGAAGTGAAGTCTTTCTCCACCCGGGTTCGAACCTAGGTGGAAGCAATGATTTAAATTGTTTTTATTTAAATTGATAAATTAATTTAATTAATTAATATTTATTAGATGATTTAAGAAAAAGGAAAATCAGATTTTTATTATTAATTATTTATTAATTAAGATATCTTATTTTGACTAAGTCTCAACTAGAATCCTAATCCTAAGGAACCTCTCTCTTTTTCACATTTCATCCACTCTCACGGTCTGCCTCTCTCTCTTTTTCTTTTCACATTTTCTTTTCCTAACAAATGCTTAAGAACAGAAAACACAACCAAAGTTCTTCACACTTGAAGAACTCACAACGAAAATTACAAACAAACAACTAATCAAAAACGTTACGCTAGAGGGAGGATTATTCCGTCGAATTGGTGTTGAAGTTGAGGGGATTTGGACGTGATTTTGGAGAAGGTGTTGGGCAGCAAGTCAAGGTTTGAACTAAAAAATAAGGTATGGGTTTTCTCTCTTGGAATCCTTTCTCCAAGAGAAATTTCTTTCTACAAAATTCAACATATGAAACTAGGGCTGTCCCCTTTATTGTTGAATTCCTTGTCCCTAGTCACCTTCCGATTTCAATCTAAATTAGGTTAGAAATCATGTTGCTGGTATGGTTGCTGGTAGCTAAGTGTGAAATCTGATGTTCTTTGTGATTTTGTGTTTGGAAATAGCAAGCATGTTCAATGATGTCAACCGAAAATGATATGGAGCAATGTGTAAAATGTTTGTTGTTGTTCTCCGTTTTGAAGTCTTAAAATGGCTTGTTTGATGATTGGAATTATTGTGCATAAGGTGTGTAAATTGTGATGTTTAAATGAAGTGTAAGGTGGCTGATCTTAAGTGGAAAAATCTAAGCTAAAACAACAATGAATCTACACCTAAAAACGCTTTAAACAAACTGTGAAAATACCACAAAACGAACGTATGAATGTTGTTAAATAAAGGCTAGAAAATTTAATAAAATTTCCAGCACTTGGTGATGAAGTTTTCGGCCAGAATACTTGGAAGTTTGAGAAGTTTAAAAATGAATTAAAACAAGTGAGGTCATGTAGGATTGAACCCGTGACCTCACCATGCTATAAACCATGAAAAATAAAGAAGTACAAAGAAATGTGGTGAAGGGGATTCGAACCCATGACCTTGGCTGGAAAATGAATTATGAAAATAAGAAATGAGAGGAGTGGGATTCGAACCCACAACTTCACAGACAGTAAAGGAGAAAGAAAAATAAAAGGAAAAGAAATGTGAGGTGTGGGAATTGAACCCACGACCTCTTAGGCAGATTTGAAGAGGCGAATAAAATAAAAATAAAGAGAGGTTGTGGGGGGTTTGATCCCACAACCTCATGGTCAACTCAAGATAGTCATGGAAAATTTAATAAAACAATAAAAGGGGCTGTGGGGGTTCGAACCCACAACCCCTCGGCCAAAAGTAGATAGTTTAAAGAAAAAGAAATTTAAAGAAAATTAGGTTGTGGGGGTTCGATACCACATCCTCTCAATTCCATTGAGCGAAAAATGAAGAGAAAAACTAAGGGAAAAATAAAATGAAGGTGTTGGGGCTCGATCTTGGTTTCCCAATGTCGTGAGGATTAAAAATAAAATCAAGGAAAAATGTAAGTGTTGTCCAAGGTATTCGAACTTGGGTTCCCTTGCCCAAATTTCTGTACTGATACATAAATCATACGTGAATTAAATATTCAAGAATAATGCCACCTACTTAGATCAAAATCGAGATCTTGGCATACATATAAGATAAATAAGTCTTGTACTACATAATCTTAGGAAGATATGAGTCACTTAACGAATTATGAATGAAGCCTCATGGCTTGTATGTGTAGACCCATAAGTCTAGCATACATTTAAAAATAAGTGAACCTAAGATGTATGTAATGAAATGAAGTAACCCTAGGAGGGTTAAGTACGAGTGTAAAGTACACTAAATGGCCAAGTGCATTGGCATACGATGAAATGATTATTATGTAATGAAATGGTGAAACCCTAGAATGGTTAAGTAAGAGTGTGAAACACACAAATGGCCAAGTGCATTGTCATATGATAAAATGAACATTCACGTAAAATGGGGTGAGTAATTATGAAGAGCAATTGTGCTAACGTTAATGAATGTGGTGACAACATGATATTAGGCTAATGTAAAGGATAAGAACAATCTCAAATGAGCCTAAGTAAATGTTACCAAAACATACTCACCTATGAGAGTGTAAAGTTAATGAAGAGACCAGTCTCTATGAACACTCTAATGAAAGCATTGAGGTTAACACACTTAATACTAATGATGAGATGAGAAATCATCTATTGAGCTATGATGTCCTCATACTAGAAGCCAGCTTCCATGACGTATGAGTTGAATGTAATGGAACTTTATACTGAGCACCGATAGACTAGCTATGAAAGGTGATGCCTTCTTTTGGGAAGGGCGGAGGTTCACGTAACTCTCATGAGATGAGACTGTCCGGCTTGCCGGGTATGGGTCTCCTTATATCTCCTAGTCTTCGAACCTATACTGCCAATATTGGGATCTGGCGCGGTTAAATTCCCATGTACGCTAGCATGTTTTGGGTCACTTTGGCCGGTGATTCCACCTCTTTTCGGAGTGGGGGAGACACTGGATCTCATGATGCTCAGATGATCTATGTCGGTTAAAGTTCAAGTTCCCAATGAATGAATGAGGCAAGCCTCAAATGATGCACATAATGAAATGAATGATACCAAAGGTGTTAGGATAGGATAATCAAGAGGTGAGCTAGATTCAAGTAATGACACTAGGTTATTCTTGATCATTGCACAGTAAACCCGATGAAAATTTTAAACTACATCTTAGTTATAGCTGGTGTTCACACTAGCCTATGAACGAAATGAAATGAAGTACGTATGAATGAATGAAGCATACTCTGTGTTTGCTAATGAAAACTCCCTAGTTGAGGTCCCATATGTTGAGCCCTCATTTTGGAAACTCTTAATGTCAAGTCCATGATTCCAAGGTCTCATGGCATATGAATTAATGTTATAAAAGATGTTATGTGCTATATGCTATATGATATGTGCTATGTGTAAGATGTTATGTGTTGTGTGCAATATGATAAGTATGATGATGCATGTTACTCTCATGACATGACTTTCCTAATCCAAATTTGGAAAACGCACTGACTTTCCTAATCCAAATTTGGAAAGCTCACTGACTTTCCTAATCCAAATTTGGAAAGTTTACTAACTTTCCTAATCACAATTTGGCAAGTCCACTAACTTGACTTTCCATAATCATGTTGTTAGGAAAGAGCTATTGTTCCTCATGCATGTCCTTGGTGTGTGCTTGTATATACCCATACTTAGTACAAGTGTGTTCTAATCCCATACAACTCTATATTTTTAGGTGCAGGCACAGGTGGACGCTAGAGCTTACAGGTTGACGTTGCAGCTATCCGGACGTGAAGCTTTCATCCGGACTTGGTAGGCCCTCATGCTTTCGAGGATGTCTACCGTTATTATCTAGCTTAGATGTAGGGTTTAGCTAGTGGAGCATGTTCCACTAGTGTTTCTTTCCGTTTTTATTTCAGACATTGTATTGGTGCCATTTTGGCAATTATACATTTATTACAGTATTGCACTGTTTCTTTCATTTTGATTATCTCTATATGAGATGGTTGATTTGTGAACGCCCATGATGTTAAGTTTAAAATGTTTAGCATGAAATAAGAAAACAAAAAGTTTAAATTTTCCGCTAAAATTAACCTAGATGAAGTAAGAATGACGTATGTAGGCTTGTCTGCGACCTCTGAGAGGTCAACGACGCCGGTTTCGTCTGGGGTCTAGATTCCGGTCGTGACAAAGTTGGTATGAGAGCACTAGGTTAAACTTCAAGAATAATAAGTTCAGATCTACCATATTGGGTAGTTTCTAAGTCATGGTAGTGAAGTGCACCACTATCCTGAATTAGAGACTGCATGATGCGTAGGAAATTTCCCTTTTTCTGATCTTATCGTGCTTTTCCTAATGTCTAATTTCTTGGTGTTATGAGCGTGTCTAACATCAATCATTGTTGTTTTAAGAGAATGAATACTAGGAGAACCATTAGTCAGAGGAGAGGAGGTGCAGCTGCTGGGGACAATCAGGTTCCACCCCAGGCTCCAGCTGAAGGAGTGTCTATGCCGGTTAACCCAACTGGGTTGACTGATGTGGAGGTGCGGGCATCCCTGGCCCAGATAGCATAGGCCATCACTATGCAGGCCCAGGCTATGACTGCCCAGGTCAACCGGCAGAATGTTCAGAGGAAGAACCCACCAGTTCGTAGCATGGCTGAGAGGATGAGAGATTTCACGAGGATGAATCCTCCTATTTTCAGAGGGTCTAGGACTTCAGAGGAGTGGACGAGCTGCATAAGATTCTTGTGGCTATGGGGGCCACAAATACTGAGAAGGCTGAGCTGGGTTCCTATCAGCTCAAGGATGCTGCACAGACTTGGTACAAGATGTGGCAGGATAGCCGAGCGTTGGGCGGAGTTGTGGTCACTTGGGAGCTGTTTAAGACAGCCTTCCTAGAGAGATTCTTTCCCAGGGAGATGACGGAGGCAAAGGTTGAGGAGTTTATCAACCTTAAGAAGGGATCAATGACAGTCAGGGAGTATTCCCTGAAGTTTGTTAAACTATCCAGGTATGCTACTTCCCTTGTATCTAACATTTGTGATGAGATGAGAAGGTTCCTCACATGAATTGTCACGACCCAAAATCGAGCCGCGAGTGGCACCCACACTTATCCTACTATGTGAGCGAACCAACCAATCTAAAACCCCAACATATTGAACAAAAATACAAAGCGGAAGACTTAAAACTCATTAACGAAATCAATTAAATAACTTCTAAAATTTATAACTCATTATCCCCAAAATCTGGAAGTCATCATCACAAGAACATCTATCCTCAAGTTACTAATCTAAAAGTATCTAAGAAGCTAAAATAAATAAAAGGCTAGTCCATGCCGGAAGTTCAAGGCATCAAGACATTGAAGAGAAGATCCAGTCCAAGCTAGAAGCATTAGCTCACCCTGAAATCCGGTGTAGTGAAGACTGGCTAGAATTGCTGCTGAGTTGAAGACGACGGTACGTTTGCTGCATTCCCCAAATAACAAAGAAAGAAACAAAACAAGTAGGGGGGTCAGCTTACAAAACACCCAAGTACTGAGTAGGTATCATCAGCCAACTCAAAATAGAAAACAGTATATATCAGTTCATATCATAAATCAACTACAATACTCAACATGTAGCAACAAGTACTATAATCATCAATAAGTACTACCAAGTTCATCAATGAGGACTCAAGCCTCAATACCACACTCATTTGGGAATTAGGTTCATTACATTGAGTATATTAACATCTCTTAAGATTCAATATCTTTCTTCCTCTTGTGTCGGTACGTGACACTCCGATCCCCTACTACTATGTGTCGGAACGTGACACTCCGATCCCCTAATTCTATGTGTCGGTTCGTGACACCCGATCCCCTAATACTATGTGTCAGAACGTGACACTCCGATCCCCTAATTCTACGTGTCGGTTCGTGACACCCGATCCCCTAATACTATGTGTCGGAACGTGACACTCCGATCCCCTAATTCTACGTGTCGGTTCATGACACCCGATCCCCTAATACTATGTGTCGGAACGTGACACTCCGATCCCCTAATTCTACGTGTCAGTTCGTGACACCCGATCCACTCATACTATGTGTCGGAACGTGACACTCCGATCCCCTAATTCTACGTGTAAGTTCGTGACACCCGACCCACTAATACTATGTGTCGGAACGTGAACTCCGATCCCCCTATTTATCCGTGTCGTTCGTGACACTCCGATCCACTCATACTATGTGTCGGAACGTGGACACTACGATCCCTATTCTAGTGTCGGTTCGTGACACCCGATCCCTTAATAATGGTTGTCGGAACGTGACACTCCGATCCCCTAATTCTATTCAATTCATTCAAGGCCCTTCTTTTATTAACCCCAGGCTACTGACCAATCTCATTACTTTAGTTCATCAAAGCCTTTTCTTTTATTACCAGGCATATCCAATAACCAGGTGAATTAGGGGTTTTCTTTTTTCTTTTTTTCAAGATTTGGATTCAAGTTCATTAAGCTTATTTTTCACAATCCCCTTAATTAACATTCCATGCAACGCTAGATTAAGCCTTATAAGAAGGGTTCTACATACTACCAATACATATCATTTCACTTATTAAAGAGTTTACTACGAATAGTATCAAAACCATACACCTTACTTCACCAAGGATCCTTGCTCAAGCAAGAACATCTCTCAAGTTCTTGTTTCCTCTTGGTTGTCTCTCTCTATAGATCGTTCCTCTCTTCTCCTTGTTCTCTCTATTTTTTTTCTTCTTCCAAACTCTCTCTCTTTTCCCTAATTTAGCATATAATTAGGTATAAAAGATGAGGAAACCACCCACTAAGTAACTCAAGGTCATCTCCTTTACACCCCCAAGGATTTGAGTTTTTAACATTGACCCACTAAAATTTATAATTATAGCAAGAATAGTCCAAAACTCCCCTTTAAAACTTACCCAGAAATTTGACCCAGACTGGAATTACGCAACCTGTGACGGTCCGTCGTGCCTACGACGGTCCGTCCTGCACTTCCGTCACGACGGACAGAGAATTGCTCTCAGTACCCAATTCTCAAGAGTTGAAGTGTTTTGAAACGGAACATCACAACGGTCCGTCATGTCTGTGACGGTCCGTCCTGCATGTCCGTCACAGACTTCAGAGAATTGCTCTCAGTACCCAATTCTCAAGAGTTGAAGTGTTTTGAAACGGAACCTCACAACGGTCCGTCATGTCTGTGACGGTCCGTCCTGCATGTCCGTCACAGACTTCAGAGAATCGATTTCAGCACTCAATATAAGAATTCCAAGTGTTTGGAACGAGACACCCTCGACGATCCGTCGTGCCCATGACGGTCCGTCGTTGGATACGTCGTCTCAGACAGTTTTCCAGAAATAAAATCTGCTGCTCAAAACGACTAAGCAGGTCGTTACACATTAGCTCATGTGTTTGTATATGTAATAAATCCACTTTTGCAATAGACACATATCCAATATATTCCAAGTATTATCATCGACATCTTCTTTTGGACAGAAAAGGGGGGGGGGGGTTAAAGAAATAAACACAACATGTTGGACTTAAAGCGTAAATCTTTATGCACAAAATAAATGTCTCCAGACTATTTGTCTATCTAAAACAATATGATCATATAATCTTAATAAAGCGAAATAGGAAAAAAAAACACAACCATAATGCAATATGAATTGATGTTAAACTATTTTCAACCTAAATTTTTAGCAAACTAGTAAGCTTTGGAGTAAAGAAAATTTCCTTAGTACTGAAAGAAA
Source organism: Solanum sitiens (assembly GCA_016801875.1). Taxonomy (NCBI): domain Eukaryota; kingdom Viridiplantae; phylum Streptophyta; class Magnoliopsida; order Solanales; family Solanaceae; genus Solanum; species Solanum sitiens. The sequence goes on along the minus strand of JABWTJ010000482.1, from coordinate 21,606 downwards.
ACACAAGATCCTAATACAGGGCATGTATAGATTAAAAAAATTAGGACTTGGGACAATTGAATTGCGCACAAAATCATTAGTAAAAAACACCTAGCAAACAACAATGTATTGATTATTATTATTGCCTAATGGAAATAAAATCAAAGTTACTAATAGTTATGGGATGGTGATATATTATGTCTCTTAATGATATAGAAGATATTATTATAGATAAAACTTGTATAATTCAAACTTCTTATAATAGAAAATCATACTAGACAAACTTACATTAGAGTCTAGAACTTTAGAAGTCAGTATTGCCTATTCGAAGTATGTGCAATAAGTTGGTGCTATTACAACTTATATTATTCATATTTGGGTTCACCTCATCACCAAAGTACTATTTCACATGTACTTATTCCTCTTTTGTAAAGTAATACAACTCTTTTGTGATGCATGTATGGACTCTCAGGGCGGCACTGATCGTTGCTAGGCACGCTGCTCATTTCATTGGCTTGTGGTAAACCCTATTTATTATTGAGGAACATTTTCTTATGAAGTAACATTTTTTATATTTTGAGTATAGTTATGGACTTGTATCATATGTGATATTGAAGTTCCATAAATATCATACTCGTGTCATGTTATATTTTGTAAAGTTCTTATTGTAGCCTTGAATGTCTTTTTATATTTTTATTTTTTTATATAAATAACACCCTATACACATTTAAGACTATATATATCGAGTTATAAACATACTTTTTAAAAATAAATCACTTATAGCAGATTATTATCAAGTTATAGCATATCAATTAAAAATATACTTAATTAAAAATAAATTATAAGTAATTATTTAAAAACTAATTAATATGTAAAAAATAAAATAAAAAGAAAAAACGTTTATGTATTAATTGGTAAGTAGCACGAATTGTGGGATTTGAATTAATTTTAATTTATAATGGATAATTAACAAATTAGCACATATTAAAGAATTCAAAAAAGATTTAAATTATTCAGTTTCCTTAAAATGCTCAAATTAGTTTAAATCAAATTAAAACATGATTTTTTCTTTTTTTTCTCTCTATCACGTTTCTCACTCTCTATCCGTGTTTGCAGAATTTTTACTCCCATTTTTTCTTGACTGGTAAAATATTTTTTGTTGTGAAAAAATTGTGATGGACAATAACTTATCAATATTAATTAAACATGGTGAAAGATGGGATCCGTCATGTTGGTATGTATTATAGTTTTCTGATTTGTTTTTAGTAATCTCTGTTAATAATAAAGTTTGTGATGTTTTTGTTTCACAACACATTTTGGTAGGTAAATATTACTATAAAAAATGTTATATACAATAAAAAATGGTATATACGATTTTTTAGACCAACAACATGTTACATTATATACGTTTATTAAAATTGAAAATATGAGCAAAGTTGTTTTCTGAAAATATAAAACAAATCTATATTACAGTGTGTTATTTTGTATTTTAAATTCATTGTATTAAAAGTGTTGTAAGATTGTACGATATTTGTTTTTTTATTTGGTAATTTTTTTTGTTATTTGTGGATATGTGTAATATTAATGAAATTGTTGGTGAAAAAATCTTATAAAATTGGTCAACATGATGTTAGTTGTCTGAATTGCATATTAATATAGTATGAAATATGAAATGCTAGTTTGTTTGTCTGTTTCTGATTTGTAATGCAATGTTTGTATTTTTTTTTTGACATTTATAGTATGAAATGTGTATTATATTGGTATTAAATATTTTTATTTTATTTTTAAATGTCATATTCTTTTGGAACTGTTTTTAATGAGCATTGATTTTCCATGTTAGGTGATACCACCAACGGTTGATATGAATGTTTCTGTTGAAGGACCAAAGAAGTCCATAGTAAATTTAAACACAAGGTGTGTAGTTGCGGGAGATTTCACCATTATTAGATACCATGTGATCATGTAATTGCATTTCTTAGATACAGGAAATTGCATGAAGCATATTTCTTTTCTGCCTTTTATAGCCTGAAGAATTTCAGAGGTGCATATGTCATCCCTGTTGAACCTATCCCTTGTGAGAGTACGTAGGATATACCTAGTTATATTTCAGCGCCTAAATTGATGCAACTCGGTCCAAGTAGATCAGTTAGAAAACCGCATGTTGAACGCTGGAAGGAGTTTGTAGATGTGAAATTCAAAAGGTCAAAGGTTACTTGCAGTAGATGTCGTCAAGTTGGACATAACAGGAAGACATGTTCAAATTATCCTGTAAAAACTGATTTCTTAATTTTTACTTTTTGTTACATAACATGTTTTGTTTTATAGAATGAATTTGGTATAGTTAATATTTGAGTAGTTGTGATTTCTTAATATTGTCCAACTATAAATAATATTGAAACACACTTTATGTCCGTTTTCAAAATTTTATTCCTATACTAAGATATAGTTAAACAAGAATCATACATAGTTTATACAAAAAAACATATATACGACACAACTTTTTAAACATATAATTGTACAGTGAACTTGTTAAAATAGCTCATACATAAATCATACATAGTTCGTACAAAGTTCATACATATGGATCAAAATATATATGATATTTGTCATACTAAAACGATAATAAATCAAAAATGTGATATCATGTTCATACTAGTAGTAATCAAACTTCATACATATTTCATCCAGATAGTAATCAGACTTCATACATAATCAATAATGAAGAAAGATTCATACAGAAAAAGCCAACAAATTAGAAATGTAATGTCATGCCCATACAATTAGTAATCAGACTTCATACATACATCAAATTATATATCAATTCAAACATCATTCAAACACTGTCATATAAATGGACAACCAAATTAATTCATACATAAAGCATAAAATGAAATTCTAAGGTACTTTCATACACAAATCATACAACAGTAATACATCAATGTATATATCAATTCATACAACATTTATACACAAGTCATATAAACTAATACATCAATCCACACATAATTCATACAATATTAATTTATATTACCAGTGTTTGAATGATGTTTGAATTGATATATAAATTGATGTATGTATGAAGTCTGATTACTAATTGTATGGGCATGACATTACATCTCTAATTTGTCGGCTTTTTTGTATGAAGTCTGATTACTAATTGTATGGGCATGACATTACATTTCTAATTTGTTGGATTTTTTTTGTATGAATCTTTCTTCATTATTGATTATGTATGAAGTCTGATTACTATCTGGATGAAATATGTATGAAGTCTGATTACTACTAGTATGAACATGATATCACATTTTTGATTTATTATCGTTTTAGTATGACAAATATCATATATTTTTTGATCCATATGTATGAACTTTGTACGAACTATGTATGATTTATGTATGAGCTATTTTAACAAGTTCACTGTACAATTATATGTTTAAAAAGTTGTTCCGTATATATGTTTTTTTGTATAAACTATGTATGATTCTTGTTTAACTATATCTTAGTATAGGAATAAAATTTTGAAAACGGACATAAAGTGTGTTTCAATATTATTTATAGTTGGACAATATTAAGAAATCACAACTACTCAAATATTAACTATACCAAATTCATTCTATAAAACAAAACATGTTATGTAACAAAAAGTAAAAATTAAGAAATCAGTTTTTACAGGATAATTTGAACATGTCTTCCTGTTATGTCCAACTTGACAACATCTACTGCAAGTAACCTTTGACCTTTTGAATTTCACATCTACAAACTCCTTCCAGCGTTCAACATGCGGTTTTCTAACTGATCTACTTGGACCGAGTTGCATCAATTTAGGCGCTGAAATATAACTAGGTATATCCTACGTACTCTCACAAGGGATAGGTTCAACAGGGATGACATATGCACCTCTGAAATTCTTCAGGCTATAAAAGGCAGAACAGAAATATGCTTCATGCAATTTTCTGTAATTATATGATCACATGGTATCTCATAATGGTGAAATCTCCCACAACTACACACCTTGTGTTTAAATTTACTATGTACTTCTTTGGTCCTTCAACAGAAACATTCATATCAACCGTCGGTGGTATCACCTAACATGGAAAATTAATGCTCATTAAAAACAGTTCCAAAAAAATATGACATTTAAAAATAAAATAAAAATATTTAATACCAAAATAATACACATTTCATACTATAAATGTCAAAAAAAAAATACAAACATTGCATTACAAATCAGAAACAGACAAACAAACTAGCATTTCATATTTCATACTATATTAATATGCAATTCAGACAACTAACATCATGTTGACCAATTTTATACGATTTTTTCACCAACAATTTCATTAATATTACACATATCCACAAATAAAAAAAAAAATTACCAAATAAAAAAACAAATATCGTACAATCTTACAACACTTTTAATACAATGAATTTGAAATACAAAATAACATACTGTAATATAGATTTGTTTTATATTTTCAGAAAACAACTTTGCTCATATTTTCAATTTTAATAAACTTATATAATGTAACATGTTGTTGGTCTAAAAAATCGTATGTAGCATTTTTTATTGTATATAACATTTTTTATAGTAATATTTACCTACCAAAATGTGTTGTGAAACAAAAACACCACAAACTTTATTATTAACAGAGTTTAATAAAAACAAATCAGAAAACTATAATACATACCAATATGACGGATCCCATCTTTTACCATGTTTAATTAATATTGATAAGTTATTGTCCATCACAATTTTTTCACAAAAAAAAAAAAAAATTTGATCAGTCAAGAAAACAAATGGGAATAAAAATTATGCAAACATGGATGGAGAGTGAGAAACGTGATAGAGAGAAAAAAAAGGAAAAAATCATGTTTTAATTTGATTTAAACTAATTTGAGTATTTTAAGGAAACTGAATAATTTAAATCTTTTTTGAATTCCTTAATATGTGCTAATTTGTTAATTTTCCATTATTAATTAAAATTAATTCAAATCCCACAATTCGTGCTACTTACCAATTAATACATAAACATTTTTTTCCTTTTTATTTAATTAAAAAAAATGCTTTCAATTATTTTAAATCAGCCTTTTTTTCTAATAATATGTTATAACTTGAGATATTAAATGTCATATGTTGAAACTCAAAATCTAATGCTATAGCTTGAAAATATTACTATAAAAATGCTATATGCAAAATTTATACTATATTAACTTTCAAATGAATTACTCAATACTTTATGAGATGCTTTGTCTTTCTCTTATATGTACCTATCATGTTCATAAATAGTATTAGAGATCTAGGATTTTTTTATGATCATATATATAATTGAGATACATTTAAGAAGTTAAATTTCATATGTGTCAAATAAGTGATGAGAAAGAAATGAAAGAGTTGAGTACTGATGATACCGTCCATTCAGTAAGATTATGAAGTGTTTCGTAGTAAGGAACGATACTCAAGAATGAAATTAAAAGTGTAATGAGGGGCCAAGGAGGAGGTATATAATGATTCAGTCCGCTAGTGATATTGTTTGCTTTTGGGCCTACGCACCCATGAATTTAAAATGTATCATTGTGATGCATATCTATATCTATATCTATATATATATATATATATATTTACGTATGCATGTATTTACGTATGCATGTATTTACATATGTATGTATGTATGTATGTATGTACATATGTATATATGTACGTACGTCTTTATGTATGTATGTATATCCAGTGAAACTTTCCATATGTGTAGATATTTACTTGTACTTCTGATGTTTCATATTATTCTTTATTTCAAGTGTTTGACACTCCTTTATTTTTATTTCATAATCATACTGTCTCAACCAACTTAAACAAGTTAAGTATCGAATATTGTCCATCCTTTCAAAAGCTATTCAATAGAGTATTAATTTAAATTACGTTACAAAACCTCTTTAAGTATTTTAATTAGCTAATACTCTATCAATTTGAACAATAAGTATATTTTGCAATAAATTTAAAATGATGAAACGACAATTATCAATTTTTTTATAGTACACATTTTTGCCAAATATCATTTAGTTTCAACTCAAAATTGAAAAGAAATACTACACAAAAGATAAGTTTTAGCAACAGTGATTCAAGTCATACAACCGCCCTCCTCCTCCCCCCCCCCCCCCCCCCCTCCCAAAAAAATAGAATAAATTCTATAAGACATTTTTAGGGAAAGAAAAAAATGCTATAAAAATCAAAACGACTGCAGAATCGCATAAACATTAGCTACGGAAAAATACAAACATTAGTTGTTTTACCATGTTGGGATGAATGTTGTTTGGTTCATTTTGCATCGGAGAATGAGTGGTCATTTGAGTTCCATGGCGGTGCACCGACAAACAAAGAAAAGAGGTCCCAAACGGTCCTACTCAACACAAAATTTGCATGTTTTGCTATTATTTTCTACTCCCGTTTACTTGTTACATATGAATTTGAAATATTCAGATATAATTATTTTACCAGACTATCTCAATTAATTAATTTTTAGTGGAGTATCAGATTTTGAAAAATAATTTGGTCAATGAAGAATTAATGTTGAAATTAAGACAGAAAAATGTAATTGTTTTTCTTTATTTGTAAGTGAAAAAATAAAATAAAAAAGTTATTTATGGAATATTAATCAAATATAAACAAAGTGAAAACATAATACACTTGGGGCAACACCGTAGTGGGTCCCAAAAAAAAAAGATGACTCATATTTTGACATTTTAGCTATAAATATGAGGAATTTATGTATTCTATATGTTAATATAAGATTATTGATTTATATGATTAAGAAGTCAAATCCAAAACTCATTATGAGGAAAAAAGTTACGGTGTGTTTGGAATTAAGAAAAATATACTCCACAAAAAATATTTTAGTAAAAATTCATATGCATAATTGGTCATATCAATGATTTCATGAAATGGTCTTCATATATCATCATAGTTGTCTGACTCAATAGTCGTTTACTTATCAAATTGGATCCATACGATCCTCATTCATATTTCAATCTCAGATTTACGTGGTCCACATCAATATATCATATTTCAATCTTTAATCCTTCACAACTCATCTCCATAACATTACATATGAGAAAATAACTCGGTGAGAAAAATATTTGATCAAGAATTTCAATATAGATATAGATAGAACATGTTGTTAGGTGTATAACTAGCACAAGTTCATCAATAATGCACAAATACAATGCCTAACTCATATCCAAACACGACATAAAAATAAAAGCTAAATCCAACATTTTAAGTATTTTTCTTTACTAGTCTTTCGTAACGTGCGTTGCAAGTTTGTCCCTTACCATATTATAAAATTTGTACATTATTGACTTTATTTTCTTATCTATTTATCACATATTATTTTTGTAAATACGATAGATCTTATATATTGACTAATATGTTTATATATAGAGCTTAATAATGAAAAAATGATTTCAAATATAATCTGTTCGTCTAAAATATTTTTTTTTTTATAAACTAAATATATGTTTATGTATATATACACAATGATATGTCAATATAGGAACTAATGGTGTGTCAATAATGTGTAACATAATTTTTTCAAAAAAAATTTACCTACTCAAACTAATCATACAAAGAATAATAAAAGTATGTCCTGTCAAGTAAAGGTTCACAGATAAAAAAAAAAAAAAAGACATATCCATAGGATGACTACTGAGTGATGCAAATCTGGGTTTAAGCTAATGTGGGATGAAGTGGAGCAAGAGAGCATACATATTTTAAAACACAAAAGAAATAAATAAAGAGATAACGCCATAGAAGTTTCATGTAAATTTCAAACATATTCTCCAAAAAAAAATGTTAGAGAAGAGCAAAAAATAAAAACAAGGAAAAAATGTTTTGTTTTACCTTACTAAAGCATTCTTGGGAAATGAAAACTATTCTCAACCTTTATATAGTTTCTCTTTGATGATTTTGGAATTCATTTCCATATATCAAATAATTATAAATTATTCTTTATTTTACTATTTAATACAACTTTTTAAAATCTAAAATCTTTTTGTATTAAAAAATATAAGTTGACTAAATTAATGGTTAATGGAGAAAATTAAATAAGTTGCAGTTATATGGAAGATGAAATGTGAGAAGTTTGATATCATTATAAATTTAAGAGAAAAGACATAAAGTGACTATTGAAGTTGTCTCAAATTTTCATAAAGACTTTAACTTTGAAACCGTCATATTACCCCACTAAATAATTTTGAATATATATTACTATATCATGTTTCGTCCACCTAACATAGTGAGTGGTGTGCACTCTCTCAAAGAGAGTGAGCAGCCTAAAATAACTAATATAATTTTATTTTTAGAAATATTTTATTATAAAATATATATTTTTATTCTTTTTATTATTTTAACATTTTTCCTTTTTATTTTTTCTCTTTCTTTCTTCTTTCTTCTTCAAAAAATTCATTATCATCTTCATTCTTTGAAGCTTCCCACTTTCAATGTCACCATTTTTATCACAACTTCACCTTTTTTTTTTACTACTATTAGTTTTACTCTTTTTAATTTTAAAACTTTATCTAAAATTTTCTTACATTTCGAACAATTTGATAAACCCATTAGATTTCAAGATGATTAGTAAGTATCATATAATTTTTTTTTATCTGATTTCAATTAAATTCTTTAAATTTTCGGGAGATTCATTGATTCTTTTAAAATTATCATTTCTAATCTTGAAGTTATATGAAAAATGAATAGTTCATGATACCTTCAAAATTTTAAATTTTCTTAGAAAAATAATTTACTTTGTTATCGATAATTTAATAAAGTTTAAGAAATAGCATGAATTCTATAAAGAATTTGATTGGAGAAGAAGAAGAAGAAAAATGGGAATGAGGTTCAATGGGGTGGAAGGTGAAGAAAAAAAATGGAGGGATTAATCACTTTGAAGTGGGAGGTTGAAGTTGAAGTGAAATTTAAAATAAAAAAAATTAAAAGTTAAAAAGTAAGAGAGATAGAGAGAGAAAAAAAAAGAAGGAAAAACTTAAAATAAAAAAAAATAATTTTAGATTAAATTAATACGTGTCATGTAATGATTAGTGTATGAACACGCTTGCTTCTTAAAATTGGGGGTTCATCAAAAAATGATATAATAATATATGTTCAAAATTGTTTAGTAGGGTAATAGGACGGTTGTAAAGTTAAAATGTCTTTTTAAAAATTCGGAACAACTTTAATGGTGACTTTATGTCTTTTCTCTAATTATAATATAGTTACATATATCTTTAGCATGTAATAAAGTTAGAACATGTTCTGTAAATAAATTCTATAAGTCATCATTAATATGATTTCAGTTTCCACCTACACCTCCTTTATTGAAAATTATACACTTAATTTGATTTTGATTTTGTTATATTAATATTTTATAAAAAATTAATTACATTTTGATTTACTATAGGGGCAAAATCATAATTTAACTTTAAAGTTAGGAGCTTTCCACTTATAATAATACTAGTTTTCGGGCACATGTGTTGCAGTGTACTCTATCTAAATTGGCAAAATTGTTTCAAATTATCATTGTATGAAAGTATTTTTATAATTAAATTACATGAATATTGTTCATTTTAAAAAAAATTATTTCACATATTTGGAATCCACTCTTTGATACCAATAACAAATTAAATTATGACACTAAAGTATCTCTTCTCCAAATGAAATAAAAGATGAGAATATTTAGTAATTTAAAATACTATAATTATAAACACAAATTAATATATATATATATATATATATATATATATATATGTTCTTATCTCATATGTTAACTAGCTGCAAGACAAAGTTCAGAGAAAAGAAGAAAGATGAAAAATGAAAAGAATTTATAGCCATTTCGTAGAGTTTATTAAAATAAAATGAAGGCTACAATTAATAATCAATATTATTAAGGGATCATATCAAGTATTGAATCCTACCAAATTATTTTTTTCAAAAATGAGCTTAGAATACAGAAACATAACATCAATGGAGTGACAACTTAAAATATGAAACGATATCAAAAGTTGAAACGTTGAATTTCGCAAAATGAGCCAAAATGAAAAAAAAAGGATAAACATTTATATAATTATTACTTCCGTGAATTAAATAAGTTAATAGTTTAATTATATGTTACGTTCTCCATCTCAAATTATTCACCATGTTTCAATCTTGTTCACCCCGTTAGATAAAATTGAAAAAAAATATAGTTTTATACATTCTATTTTACACCCTCCTTACAAAAATAAACATATATAAGTAATAAAATCATAAGAACAAATTAAATAACTTTAATTATCAAATAATATAGTTCAATTATTTATCTTAAAAAGATCAAGTAAATTATAATTATTTTTTTTACAAATTACAGCACAAAAGTATATTAGTTAATGAAATTGTCGTGATCTTATATTTTGATGCATAATCCATTATTATACATTCAATGAAGAAAAACTATGTACTAAAAAAAAAGCATATCTAATTGATTTTTGTACATATGATGATGTTTCCTTCCAAAAGATCATTCACCTTTGTTCATAAAAAAAAGGATGTTTTGTTCATTCCTAAAGAAGTTGATCCCCCAAATCCTAACTTGTCGATTCCTTGTATACCACATGATATTGTTTACTCTAATATTTTTCATATTTGTAGATGAAAAGTCTAGGGGTAATCCAAAAGTTATAAGAGAATTTGTATAGTCAAGTGTAATGATAGGGTTCCGTCGTTATAGAAAAGCCAACAGGGAAAAATTTTGGTTCGAAAAACTTTGTCGTAGTAACTTGAAATTTCCCAACCTATTTCAGATTTGGACAAAATCGGAGTCATTAAGGTGTAGGGAAATATGGTAATAACTGGGTGATCTAATTACGAATTTATCACGTGAGTAGATATATAAATCGTTAAGGAACATGCATGACTTTACCGAATTAAATTCGGGTGAGTAGAATTGATCTTAGCGTGAAGGGATAGTTTCTGAATATTGTTGGTTGAAGGTGTGTTGTGAAATGGGGGTATTGGATATATTATAATAGCTCAATATTTCATGCAAGACGCTTTGGTGGTGATTTATGCCGCCAGGGTGAGGCCGCTGTAGCTGGGTGAGGGTCGCTGTGGCGGGCCAAAGGCTACTTAAAGTCGACAATAAACTCCAAAAATATTTTATTCTGCAATTTTCGAATTTGAGAGCTAAGGAACAAACCCAAGTCTTTTCTTGACAGTTTTCCACCATTCTTGAGGCTAAAGGTAAGTTTTTAACTCTCCGAAACCATTTTTCTATCGGTAGAACATAGTTTAATGGGTAAATATCGATGTAGGTGGGTTTTTGATCTGGAATTTATGATGGAAATAACCCTTATTGGGAGATTGTGATCATGGATTTGATCTAGGGTTCATAGAATTGTTAGTAATTCATTAGTGATTGTTTAATGATTCCCGTGTTATTATGATTGTTTATAGACCAAGATCAAGCAAAACGAATTGAAAAAGGGAAGAATCAAGTTTCCTAAGGTTTCAAGCTTGTTTCGAGGTAGGTGATGTTTGTGATTCTATGATTTTGTGATGTGTGTTTGTTCTTGCGTCATTATGATATATGTATGTATTTGAATGTTACATTATTGATCACACTTGTTGTAAATGAGATAGATGAATGATGAAGGCCATGAATCATGACTTGATTGTATAATTTTGAGAATGTACTTGTGATTGTGATTGTGACTTGTTGAATGGATCGGGTGTTGCATTTCGACACACTAACTTGGATCGGTTGCCACTTCTGACATAATTATGGGATCAGTTGCCTCGTTTCTGCATAAACATTAGACCGGGTACAACATTATGGTATGCTAACCGTTTGAGTTTGGGTTCCATGAAAGGACCAACTACTTGACATAATTGTGTATCTTCAGAAATGTGAAACCGTAACTTCTTCGTAAATGTTATACTATTGTATATGTTCGATATATGCATGTGATTATATTGTTGTAATGACCTATATATGTTGCACTTAGTGGGATAGACGTGTGATCCTACTAGTACGTTATGGTTGTGTACTAACACTGCACTTGCTCTTTCTTTATTGAGACATGACATTTTCAGGCGGCTATTGATAGACCTTGCTTTGAAGATCCATGATCGCCAATCGAATTCAAGGGTGAGACAGTTCTTCCAGGTTGCCATGAGTTCTCTTTCCGTCTATGTGCACATTTCAGACTTAGACTTTCTAGTTAATTATTAGTTCATTGTCTTGAGATGTATCCCTTCTTGTTTAGACTTTGGTTCATTGTTAGATGTTTTGTTACATTGACTTTCAGGTTCTAGGCATATTACTTCTACATTGTTAGCTGATAGAACTTTTAGAAGTTTATGGAAACTTCAGTTATTAGTTATTTAACTTGCTTTCGTAACTTAAATGTTTTAGTTTTTCATTTAGTTTCTTGGTTTGGGGTTGTAGTTGTGGTTCTATCATTAGAGGATTAGTGTGGGTGCCAATCACGATGGTCTGGATCATGAAAAAGTTAGTATCAGAGCCTAGGTTCATTGATCTCGATTTACCAAAATGAGTCAAGTAGAGTCTTGCGTAACAATATGGAGCTCTTTGTACTTTTCTTCGAGGGGCTACATGAATTCAGGAAATCTCTCTGTTTTCTCTTGTCTCCTTTATTCTATAACTTGATTCCAATTGGTATCTTTCAATTCTAGAACATCTCACAATTTGAAATAGCTAGGAAGAAACTAAGAACTGGAAATAGTTATTTTTGAAAATAATAAAAATCTGGAAATTTGTTTAAATTAGGAAAATGTGAGTTTTTGGTCAACTTCAAACGTCCATAACTCCTAGCATATGATGGGTTAGGTTTATTTCCAGTTATGGTTGGAAATCTCTTGGTACGATCTTTCCAACACCGCTGAATTTTCTTGATTCCAAGTTTGTATGAGTAAGTTATGCCTTTTGGAAGTTGGATTTTTGGAATAAGGAAAGTCCAATCTGGATTTTAGAAGGATAGCTTGGTCTTTTCCTTACCCTTTTATTTCAATTCGTTTTTGGTGATTAATTAGGGGTCTAAACTTAACTTAGTTAGTTTACACTTTTGGAAAAAGAGTTAGGGTTTTTAGAGAAGAGAAAAGAAGAGGAGAAAAGAGGAAAAAACGAGGAACGTTCAAGATTCGTCAAGATCATCGAGATTGGATTGTGGATTTCTCCTGGGGTGATCCCTACAAGGTATGTGAGATCACATAGTGTTGGATTAATTCGCTCACATACCAATCATGATTAATTCCTGCGAAATTAAGTTCTTGAAAGCTTAGAAATTGAGTTCTTGATGACTTTGTTGAAGTTTCAGTAAATTCTTGTTTCGTTGAATTCGTTGAGGAGTTCTTTGATCCTAATCCGTGATTTTAGGTTTGATTTCGAGTAGAATATGATGTACTTTGAACATTTAATCGATTCTAAATGTTTGGTGAAAGAACCCATGGAGTTTAGAGGTTTAGAGTTGAAAAACGAAGAAGAAAATTTTGTCGAAAGAAACGGGTAGTATCTCCGCATCGCGGGGCTAGTTCCTATATTTGGGGATTTTCATTTTGCATTGCGGAGCGAACACAGAGTCTTCTGCCTAAAAAGTTACTTTTGAAACCTAAATATAAAAGCTTCTCTTTGTCGCGAACCCACCCTCAAATATTGATTTTCGGTCTTTTCTCATGTTTAGATTTTTAAAATCATTCCTAAACATTATGATATCATTTTTATCACAAATCATGATCCTTGAATCCATAATTCAATTCAAGGAAAGTTAAGAGTCGAGTCAAGAAGTTAAGAGTCAATTCAAAAAGTTAAGAGTCAAGTCAAGATAAGTTCTTAAAATTTTAAAAAGTCTTTCATAAACGTTTTAACTTTGTTTTAAGACTTAAGTTTCAGAGTTAAGCAGAGAGTTCATATTTGAAGTTCATTTCTTCAAAAAAGTATATGGGAACTAAGTTCTCAAGAGGTTTAAAAATGTTTTTACATTTAAACAAGAAAGGAAACTGAGATTTCCAAAAGAGCCCTTGAGCTAGTTTTTCAGTAAAGAGTGAATGTTTTAACATTTAAATAAGAAAGGAAACTGAGATTTTCAAAAGAGACTTTGGGCTAGTTTTTCAGTAAAGAGTAAATGCTTTCATAATTAAGAAAGAGAGGAAACTAAGATTTCTAAGGTAGCCTTTGAGCTAAGTTTTGAGCAATTATCTCAAACCACAACAGGAATTATGATTTTAAACATAAAGAGCTAATATAATATTTTTGGGAGTAGTATTGAACATCGATATGGGGGAGATTCAAATAATTCACAACCCCCATAAACGATGTAGCCATCATGTGTAGAAAAGGTTCATATTTTTTAGATGATTTCTTTAGTGTTTTTTAGCATAGACTAGTAAATCCACTTAGTAGTTCATGTCTTATACCCTTGGCAAGGTATATTATGCTCTGGCAGCATGAGGGAAATCGATGTATCATCACAATAGCTCTTACATGATGGTTGTCGGTTAGAGAAACTCTTACAACAGTATTTTGTATTTTTATATACATCAGATATACTTGTATTTTTCATATACAAACCGAGTTCATATTGTATCTTTGCATACATACAGAGTTGTTATTGAATTTCTAAACACAAAGTTGAAAATCATATTTTAAAGCTTTTTTTTATATCACACTTGTTTTAAAACGCTATATATTGAAATGAGTTCAGTCATGTTGAGTTCCGTTGTGCCAGGTAAGTTCTTCAGATTCTTTTCAAGCCTATGTTGTGTTTAGCATTCCAACTCGCATACTCGTATATTCAATGTACTGATGCCAATTGGTCTGCATTTTATTATGATGTCAACGCAGGTAACTAGGATCGACATCCAGCGCATCGTTGATCCATTAAGCAGTTTAGAGTCTGTTGGTGAACCTTCTTTGTATTCCATAGGACTCTTTTAATTGCTTTCAGTTCTTTTAACTATTTCATTTCTTAGGATAATCATGGACTTAACCCCACATCCATCTCAGCTGTTTTAGAGGCTTAATAGATAGTCAGTCAGATGTTAGTTCATTCGCCATTATCTTGTTATTGGCTTACATTCATATTTGAGTTGCCACTTTGCCTAAGTTAAATGTTAATTTTTTTAGACACTATGAGTTTGATTTGAAACATTTAAGTTGTAGCATTTGAATTCTCTTTTTAATGTTTTAAGTCTTCCACTAAATAAATAAGTCAGGCCAAAGGTTCGCTTGGGACCAACAATGGTCTTTGAGTGCCAGTCCCACCCAGGATGTAGTCTCGGGGTGTGACAAACTATCAGATCACAGAGTTCAAGAGTCCTAGAGAGTCTATGAATTCGTATATGTAGAGTCCTAGTTATCGGTATGAAGCGCATCACATCTATAATTAGGAGGCTACAAAATTTAGAAAATTCCTTTACGTCTTTCATATTCATTTCGTGCGTTAGAGTTTATCTCTAAAAAGTTTCTTTTTAACTTGTGTTATGCGTAACCATTTGTAAGTTGGACTATTTTGAGAGTGCTTTCATGGGGTGTTTTTTCCCCATGAGCTAAGAGAAGCAAAGAGATGGTTGCTGACATGAGGATCGGGATGAGTTATTCGTTGTTGGGTTGAATCGTCTGTCAAGTAAGGAAAGTAAGGAAGTCGTGCTAGTAGGTTTCATGGACATAGCAATGTTGATGATCCATGTGCAACAAGTTGAGGAGGACAAGTTGAAGGATAGAGAAAGACTTAAGAATAAGAGGGCTAAGACATAAGGAATGAGTTCAGGCAGCAATAGAGTAATGTGAGCTTGTCTTATTTCTAACAGAAGCAGAAAGAACCTGCTCTAGCATCTACTAGTGCACCTACAAAAAGAAGAAATGCGTATAAAATAGTCAGAATTCTCAGAACTTCAGAGTTAGACTTGCGCATTTTCAAGGTAGTAAGGCACAAAGCGGTACTAAGACTACTATATGTTCTAAGTGTGGTTTGAGCCACTCAGGGGTGTGTCTTGACGGCTCCACTAATTGCTTCAGGTGTGGCCAAAACGATCATTTTATAAGAGAATATCCTAAGGACAGGCAGGGAAACGGTAAAGAAAGCAATAGAACCCAGTCTTACTCAATTACTTTATCAGATAGAGTTGCATCTAAATGAGATACTTCAGGGGCAGAGGGAGAAAAAACTATCTTTATGATATCACTAGTCGCCGAGAGCAAGAGGATTCGCTAGATGTTGTGATATGTACAAACTTACACTTCAAATAAAAAGTATAAAGGGTCGATGTCAATTTACAAAACTCAGATAGACTTAAGGTCGATCCCACATAGAATTTCTTTACAGATAAGATTTAACTGTCGCGTTTATTCGAATGTTGTTATTATCTCCTAAAACAATAACAACTGAAAGTAAATTGGGTATGGTTGAAATGTGATAGTTACAAAAACTTGCAGTAAAAATCAATGTTCAAGGCTAGCAAACATTTTCGTGGTAAGTGTTGATTCAGTTAATTAAGAAAAACCAGGATTTTGTTCACCATGACTTTAGTTATAGTGTTCTTCCGTAATTGAGCATCAGCCAAGTCAATATCCAAACAATTGTATATAATCTTGAGCCAGTTCCAATAGTTTATGAGTTCCAGAAGTGTTTCTAGAAGATCTTTCCAGAGTTTCTCCCAATAGGGAAATCGACTTCGGAATTGATCTCCTTCCGGATACCCAATTTATTTATATTCTTCCTGATAGAATAGCTCCAATTGAGCTTAAGGAATTGAAAGGGACGTTAAAATACCTTCTAGATAAGTGCTTTATCAGGCCCAATATTTCTCCATGGGGTGCACCAGTGTTGTTCTAAAAAAGAAAAAATGATTCTCTCAGGATGTGCATTACAATTAAACAAAGTCACAATCAAGAATAAGTATGCTATCCCCAGGATTGATGAACTGTTTGACCAATTTCAGGGTGCTAGTCATATTTCAAAGATAGACCTCAGGTCCAGTTATCATCAACTCAGAGTATAAGATACTGACATCGTGAAAACAGCCTTCAGAACTCGATATGGTCAGTATGAATTTGTAGTTATGTCATTTGAACTAACCAATGCTCCTGCAACTTTCATGGATTTAATGAAAATAGTTTTCAAGTACTATTTGGACTTATTTGTTATCGTATTTATTGATGATATCCTAATTTACTCTAGGAATGAGAAAATATGCGACTCACTTGAGGTTTGTCCTGCAAAACCTCAAAGATTGTCAGTTATTCTCTACATTTAGAAAATGTGAGTTTTTGTTGAAATATGTTTCTTTCCTTGGGCATATTATGCCTAGCGAAGGGATCTGAGTGGATTCTTAGAAAATACAAGAAGTGAAACAATGGCTCAGACCTACCTCTCATACAGATCAAGAGTTTCTTGGGTTTGGTTGGTTATTACAGAAGGTTCGTGGAAGTATTAACTTCTCTATTGACTAAGATGTTTCAGAAAAAAAGTTAAGTTTCAGTGGTTAGATGAGTGTGAGAAGAGCTCCGTAGAACTGAAAACAAAGTTGACTACAACTCCTATTTTGACTCTTCTAGAGGGTTAAGGAGGTTATGTTATCTATTTTGATGCATCTAGAGTTGGCCTAGGTTATGTGCTAATGCAGCGAGGTAAGGTTATAACTTATGTTTCTATACAACTTAAGTTGCATGAGAAAAACTATTTGACTCATGACCTCGAGATTGCTACAGTAGTGTTTGCACTTAAGATTTGGAGACATTACTTGTATGTGTTCATGTAAATGTGTTCACAGACCATAAGAGCCTTCAGTATGTGTTTACCCAGAAAGAGTTGAATCTTCGCCAGAAGAGATGACTTGAGTTCCTCAAAGACTATGATATGAATGTGCTTTATTATCCTGGTAAGGCCAATGTAGTAGCAGATGCTCTTAGTAGAATATCTATGGGTAGTGTAGCACATATTGAAAAAGAGAGAAAAGAAGTAGAAAAAGATGTTTACAGGCTTGCTCACTTGGGATTTCACCTTATGAGCATATCTGATGGTGGTGTAACAGTTCAGAATGGGTTAGAATCTTCATTGGTAGCGGAGGTTATGTGTTCTCAAAGTGGGTGAGTTGAGACAATAGATTCTTGCAGAAGCCCATAACTCCATGTATTTTATTCATCCATGCTTACTAAGATGTACCGTGATCTGCGGGAAGTCTTTTGGTGGAAGGGTATGAAAAGGGATATCGTGGATTTTTTTGCTAAGTGCCCTAATTGTCAGCAAGTGAAGGTAGAACATGATAAACCAACAGGTATGACTCAAGAGATCAACATTCCTACTTAGAAGTGGGAAGTGATCAACATGGACTTCATTACAGGTCTACCTCGAACTCGCACACAGTGTGACTCCATTTAGGTGATAGTTGACAGAGTTAATAAGTATGCACACTTTTTGGCTACCAAGACTACAGATTCAGCGACGGATTATGCCAAGCTTTACATTAATAAGATAGTCAGGTTGCATGGGTTCCTTTGTCTATCATCTCATATAGAGGTACTCAGTTTACCTCTCATTTCTTGAAGTCATTTCAGAAAGGTCTTTGTACTCACGTTAATCTTACCACAACATTTCATTCAAAGACGGATGGTCAAGAAGGTCATACCATTCAAACCTTAGAGGACATATTGAGAGCTTATGTAATCGACTTTAGGGGTAGTTGGGATGATCACCTTCCTCTTATTAGAGTTTGCCTACAACAATTGTTGGGATGATCACCTTCCTCTTATTAGAGTTTGCCTACAACAATTGTTACCATTCCAGCATCTAGATGACCCCTTATGATGCATTGTATGGGCGTACATGTAGATATACAAATGATTGGTTTGAAGTAAGTGAAGCAGCCTTGATAGGACCAGATTCAGTTCATAATGTTATAGAAAAAGTTCAGCTCATTAGAGATAGAATTAAGATAGCCCAGAGTCGCTAGAAATCCTATGCAGATGTAAGGAGAAGGGACTTGGAGTTCCAAGTTGATGATTTGGTCATCTTAAAAGTGTCACCTATGAAGGGGGTGATGAGATTTGGCAAGAAGCAAAAGCTCGGTCCAAGATATGTAGGCCCTTACAAGATCTTGAAAAGAGATAGTAAAGTGGCCTATGAGTTAGAGTTGTCGGCAGAACTAGAAGTAATGCATCCGGTCTTTCACATTTCGTTGCTGAAGAAGTGTGTGGGTGATCTACATCTATAGTACCTTTAGAAAGTGGCTTTGAAGGATAGTCTCACTAATGAAAAGGTACCAGTTGAAATTCTTGATTGTCAGGTTCGAAGGTTAAGAAATAACGAGGTCGCTTCAGTTAAGATTCTGTGGAGGATTCAGTCCGTAGAGGGAGCTACTTGGGAAGCAGAAGCAGCCATGAAGGCCAAGTACCCTCATCTCTTCCCTTCTAATTCCATTCCAACTTGAGGTAACAGTTCCTCTCTAGTTTTTCAGTCATTCATGCATAGCTTCAGTCTTAGTGTAATGTTCCTTCCGTTTGTATTTGCATTTTTAGCGTATTCTCATGTTCTTGGAACTTAGTTCAGTTAGAAATTAGTTTCAGTACTTAGTGGTAGGGTTTGCAACTTTTTCCCTCCCTTATCCCGCTAGTTTAGACTTCACTCGAGAAAGAATATTACCAAGGGATATATATTGTAACACCTCAAAAATGAGACTTAGAATGCAGCAAAAAAAAATAGCAGAATCAGGTAAACCACGATAGGGTTCACAGATCGTGAAAGGGACCACGATCCATCGACCTATCCATGGACACACACCAGCCTAGAAGTGGTGGATCACGGGACCCTTCACGGGTCGTGGACTACCTCACAATCCGTACTGACATTTGTGGGATCCAGGTAGAGTCCACCCATCCCAGAGATCAGACCACGGGACCCTTCACGGGTTGTGTACTGATGATGGTCCGTGGTGGCGCCCGTGGAAGCCCTCCCAAAAAACTTAAAATTTCTCAGCCAAGGGTCGACCCACGCTAGGACCTACGGACCGTAGGTGTGACCACGGTCTTTGGTTCAGACCCCCGTGAACCCAGTCTGTGAAGCCAAACGACGGTTCACCAGGGCATATTGTCGGTCAATCCAAATTTCGTCGGTTGGCCTCTACAACTTTTAAGTTAGGGGTTGTTTGGTTTGTTCCTTATGTGTGGGACCCCTAAACTATGTCGTTTAACCCCTAAACTACGTAGTTTCTGACAATTTCAGCCTAGTAACTTAATTAGAACTTACCATAATTGATCATTCACCAAACAATCATCGATCTTAGAGCAAAACAGAAGGAGAAAGTCGAGAAACCCTTCAAGAAAACATATCAAGGTTTTCTTCAGTTCCAACCCTAAAATCAAAATATTTCTGTGTGAATTTAATCACCATGTATGTGAGATTTCACTAGTGGGTTCCTTTTACCCATTGTGTCCCTAAATTCAGTTAGATTCTTAATTCCCTTATTACCGTCTAGACTTGGGGTTTCTATAATTTTAGCAAATTACTATGGTTTAGTTATTGTAACATTCTTAATCAGATTTTGATATCTTAGTATTGTTTTTGCATAGATTCTTGCATAACTCAAAACCCTAGTTATGTAGTTCTTTTAGTTCATGAATTATATTAGCTCGGACAGATAAACATATATACATGCCTCAATTTTCGAATGTTTCATTATCAAAATTAAATGTTACATTTTTAAATTTTCATGTTAGATTAATGAGCTATCCCGTTTACTTCAGTTTTGTTATAATTTTCACATATTCAGTTGGGAGTAGACTTTATACCGAGTTGGACAATGGTCAGTACAACTACGTGCCCTAGTAGGTTATAAGTCTCCTATATTGGAAACACCTTAGTGATCACGTTAGTCATGCCTTTATACCTCTGGAAGGTATATTGGGTCCTCTCGATGAGGCATATACATTGGAAGTCCATATTTAGCTCATGTGATTTTATATCGGTTGTTAGTAGCTCCCACATTCAGACTCTAGTGCATTAACCAGGTTATTAGTTACAGTTCAGTATTCAGAATCAACATGTTATAAACTTGGTCATTGCATTTGGTTTAGTTCATATTCAATATTTTCAGTATAGTATCACGTTCTTCTTATATCATTGCTCAATATGCTTCGTTAAGTTATGTATATTGTTCGGCTTTATTCTATTTTTCATGCTCAGTACCTTTCAAGTACTGACGCATACTCTGCGCTACATCTTCTCGTGATGTAGGTTCAAGTCCTCAACATTCAGATCACGCATAGATTGGTTCCTGATCTCCACTTCAGCAACATCAGTGGTGAGACCGCATTCTTCAAGGACGATTGGCATGCTTATCTTTCTACTTTCCGTCTTTAGTTTCAGTTTTGCTAGATTTAGCTGGAACATGTCCCAACATCTCTAGTAAGTTAGAGGCTTTATTTCAAACATAGTTTAGATTTTGTTTTAGTTGAGTTTGATCTTTCAGTGTCACTAAACACAGTTTATTTATTTAGACAATAATGGGTATTCCCCATCATTTCAGTTATATGATGTTTTAAGCTTCCCCACAGTATTTTCTTACTTCAGTTTATCTAGTGTGCTTAT